>CM065392.1:6732500-6972500 GCA_033060915.1 Euryodendron excelsum | reverse complement strand
AACAATTGCAAGGAAATTCCAAATCTATCTCTCCACAAATAGTAACATCAAAGCATAAAGAGATAGTGGCTTTGACACACATGAGTAGGTAGCTTTCTTCTTTTGTCACAAAATAATGGTAGCTGCACTCACACTCATTGATAGTCCTTTCCATCAAAGATATAAAACTAACAAGAGAGGGAATCATATGAACATAGTCAATCTAGTTATGAGAAACTTCAAGGAGTTTTAATAATGATAGTTGCTTTAGAAATATCATAAAAGAGGAATTCCACATTTTAAGAGATCTCATGAAGTAGGCATCAAATAAACATGAATCACAATTATGATAAAGATTACCAAAACTATTGACTCATTAGAATGTAAGCAGTGAAACACATATGATTCAATCTTAAACATGCCATCACGTCAATCAACTCATGAAGAATGTTTTAAGCCAATGATTAGCACAACCAAAACAAGACACACAAAAACGAAATGATTTTTGGAATTTTTTTTGAAAACATTCTATATTTTATTTTCAAATATATAAAATAAAAAAAATACAAAAAGGATCATAGCTCTGGAAAAGTAAATAATCATGAAAACACATCCTAAGTTATGTTAGAAATTGCCTTTACTCAATAAGGCTTGCCCTTACAAATTTTTTAGAGGTTCTTAAAGAGTCCAAATCTGATTTTCTCACCCAAACAATAGTCATCTTAGGTTTGTCAATAAACTCATGAAGTTTTGGTGTAGACCTAGGTCTTGCCATAGCCTTGTGGTTCCTATTTTTGCCATGATTTTTAGGAATTTACCTTGGCTTTGATGCAAATCTATTCATATGATTAGTAAGCACTCTAATATGATTTTTCAACCTTTCATAATGATTCCTAGGTTGAATAGAAACCCTATTAAATTTATGAAAATAAGGTCTAATGTGACCAAACACATTATAGTAATGACAATCAAGGTTAAATTTAGAAGGCTTAACAACCTTAGGATGTTTGGGTTTCACATGAGAGGTGATGACTTTAGAAAGCACATGTTTAGTCTCCAAACTAAAACAATAAAGCCGAATATGACCCTTAAAATCACAATAATGACAAGTAGGAACAAACTTAATAGGTTTGGTCTTAGCATTATGCATAACTCATGCATGTGTGGTGGTATTCTTCTTGGAAGTCACAAACTTAACTTTTAAATTAGGAAAATGAGGCATAATGCTTGTATTCTAAAAAGTACAACCAGACTCTTAATTATAAGTTATTTTTAATAATTATTTATATATTATTTATTATTTTAATATAAAATTAATTTTCTTTTATGTTTTTGTATTTTGTATAGATTTAAAATTAAAACTGAGTAAAATAAAGTTGACGTTCACACAGACATTTATTTAGATGTTAATTTGACATATTATATACATATATATCTATATATATTTGTGTGTGTGATTTTATATTATATTATATCATATATGTGCGTATGTATTATATATATACATGCATATTATATAATATTTATATATGTATGTGTTGGTGTGTGTGTGTTGTATTGTGTGTCTATATATATAATATGAGTACGTAGCTAAAAGTGGAGGTGTGGAAGACTATTCAAGTGGATCGAAAGAGAAAAAATCAAGCTGCCACAAGATTCAAATGGATGGAAAGAATTTAGCGGCCGACGCGGAAGAAATTAATAAAGAAAAGAAAAAATAATGCATCAATCTTTCAATGCCTATAAATAACCAAATTTGGGAACTCATTCGGGGGCCTGGAATTTTTTTGATCCACCTTTGTGGTCAATTTTCAGTTAGTTAAATTAGCAATTTTTAGTTAGTTTTTTTTTTACTATTACTTTGTAATAAATACTTTTTATTTATGAAGTCATTTTTTTTCAAGTAAAGTCTTTTCAATATTATGACAAGCTAATTTTATTCTTGAAGCTAATTATGAAAATCATTCGAGAATCTTAAGATATCAACGGAGATAATGGGTTTTCATTGTTTATCTTTAAAATCTTTTAATTTTTGATAATTAAATTCTAGATATTTGAGAAAACTTAGATTCTTGAATAAGCTTGATAATTTCTATGCACAAATCGATGATATAAATCTATGACTTTAATTTTATTATTTTAGATTTAATTTGGTAATCGGATCAATTGGATCCAAGAGCATTTTATTAAGTTTAATTTAAAGTCTAGTTTAACAATCATTAAATCTCGCAAAAACAAGTTATTTTGTTTTGGTTACCATTTTTTGCAGTAGTTGTCTAATTTTCATCAGTACTCTTTAAGGTAGAATTTAAATCGGTTGGCTTAAGTTTTAATTGAAGCTATTGCAATACTATAGTGTCTAGTATGGCTTAGTCGGTATCTAATATTTTAACAAGGGTGAATTTTACCACCTAACTTTGCATGTTCTGTTAACCGTTTCCTGTAGATAGATTTAGATTTTACCGGATTTTTATTATTGTTTCGCCACACTTACACTTGGGTGCTAATAGATTGCCATATCCTAAATTGAAGCAAGTTTTGGTGCCGGGGAACGACTTAATTAAAATATGTAAAAGTAAAAAAATAAAATAATAAAATAATAAAATAATAACACCTTTGTAGATCAAGGACAAATTGACAATATCTTTGTTGTAGACTTAGGACACATGGTTGTACTTCTACCTTGATGAAGGAATTGGATGGTGTATATCAACTGATCAATGGTTTATGCTAACTTGTTACTTTGTTCCATTGCTAACTTGTATATTTATATACATTTAGTTCTGTTCCTTTTATTTATTTATTTATTTATTTTTGTGATTAACCTCTTTGGTTGGTATACTTGCTTATTGTTGGACGAAATCAGTCAAATCAATTACTATATTTTCTATTTTTAATTTTCATCAAACCCATCTAACTCATCAAACTTATTAACTATTTACTAACGTTTTACTACAGGAATAACTTTTATTTCTTTTGTTGTTTTTGTGTGCATGTATTTTAGTTTATTGCTGTAATCTTTTGTTTTTCTTTTTTTTATTTTCTTTTTAGTGTTTTGTCTTGTTGTTGTTTCGGAAAGGATTAGTGTATGTCTTTCTTCCCTATAGGGTACTTACACTTGTATGTCACAATATTTTAGGGATGTGCATAAATGTTTAGTGAGACTTGACTCGTTTCAAGTTCTTTCTCACAACTACCATACTCTTTCACCTGTTAGAACTCCTAATCCAAATTTTCGGTTAGAGCTGATCTAGGTCCTATTCCAATGGCGAATATTAATGATGAAATGAATCCTCCTCCTGTGAACCCCAATTCGGAAAATCCAAACAATGAGCTTGATGGAGGGAGTATTCATGGTGACATGGGTTCTTTGTACTATAAATGTCTCAGGGATTAGTTGAATCCTATTAGGCAAGCATCTATCTCCTGTATCAATCTTTCTACGCATCACACTGCAATAACTCTAAAGCCAAGAGTGATCCAACTGTTAAATCCATTCCATGGTTTTGATTCTGAAAAATCATATCAACACATAAAAGACTCCAAAGACATATGTCCTATGTTTTTCGATGACTTTTATCCAAGAGGAGTTGTACTTTTGAAGCTATTCCTGTTTTCTCTCAAAGACAAGGCCAAAATATAATTCAACTCATTGAGGCCTAGGTCTATTTATTCAGGATAAGATCTTCAAACGGAATTCTTGAAAAATTTCTTTTTTGAGCATAAAACTAAGGTAATTTGTCGCCAAATCTCTCAATTTGTCATTGTGTGTAGTGAATCGTTCTTCTAATGTTAGGAGAGATTTAAAGATTTATTAATTGCTTGTCCACATCATGGTTTCGTCAATTGGCATATCATAAATTCTTTTTATTCATCACTGACTCCACAATTAAAGCAATTTGTTGAGTCTATGTGTGTAGAGACTTTATATGACAAAGACTCATTTGAAGTATATGACTTCTTTGATTACTTAGCAAATTTGGCTAGAGATTGAGCCACAACTGGGATCCAAAATCCTAAGTCTAAGCCTAGGGTAACATTTCAGCTTAATGAAGTGGATGATCTGAATGCTAGAATTACTGCAGTTACCTGAAAGCTAGAAGCCATAGAGTCAATGTTGTGAATAATAAGTCTTCCATGGAAGAAAGTTGGTTAATGTGTGGTACAATAGAATATGAAACTGCTACATGTCCAACCATACCAAGTTTCAAGGAGGCTTTGCATGGCCAAGCCAATGTGGTTGGCGAATATTGGGGTACATATAATGACCAATGAGTTAGGGGAAACCCTTTCTTGAATACATATAACCTTGGATGGCGAAATTATCCAAACTTTGAATGAAGAAATGAGAGTTTTCTGAACCTTCAAGCATTCCAAGGAGGACTTCAAACCATCAAACTTTCTAACCACAACCTGTTCAAGCTTAATAACCCATACCTTTTCAACCCCAACCGAATTTATCAATTGACCAATGATATGAGAGGAGTTACTAATAGGGTTAATCAGTAAGACAAGGTGTTAGACCAACACACTAGATTACTGGAGGACATAGCAAAACAAGTGTCTACTTTGACACAAATTTTGAACCAATGAATGTTTGGGAGATTTTCATCCCAACCACAACAGAATCCAAATCTCACAAAGCAAGTACGCATAAGCGAAGTGAGGATTGATTCTCAATCCAGTCATGAACAAGTTCAATCCATCACAACCCCAAGGAGCAAAAAAATCATTGATAAAACCATTCTACCTAAAAAGAAAGCTCTTAAGGTAAGTGATGAGGGGAAGGGAGTTTTGAGATAATAAGAAAGAGGAAAAGATGAGTTTTAGAGCTTACTAGATCATTTGAAGATGTGGGCATTAATATTGTGAAATATGACCAAACCAAAACACAAGCTTCTAAATTTTAAAATTTATGAAGTGTTTAAGCAAGTCAAGGTCAACATTCCAATCTTAGATGCCATTAAGAAGATACCTTCTTATGCTAAGTTTTTGAAGGACTTGTATACTATGAAAAGTAACCAAGGAAGCAACTTTTATGAACAACAGCCAGAGTGCAATCTTACAATGTAAGTCCCCACCAAAGTATAAATACCCCGGATGTCCTACTATTTTATGTGAAATAAGGAAAAAAAGTTAGATCGAACCCTTCTTAATATAGGTGCAAGTGTCAATCTACTCCCTTATTCAGTTTATCAACAACTTGGATTAGATGAGTTGCGTCCTATACATATAACCTTGCAACTAGCTGACAGATCTATTAAAGTTTCTAGGGGTATTGTAAAGGATGTTCTTATTCAGATAGATAAGTTCTACTATCCAGTGGATTTCATTGTGTTAGATACACAATCGGTTGAGAGTATTAGTGTTAATTTCCAAATTCCTATTATTTTAGGACGACCATTCCTAGCCACATGTAATGCCATAATCCATTGTAGGAATGAGCTGTTAAAGTTGTCATTTAGGAATATGACTGTCGAGATGAATATCTTTTTGGTTGGAAAACAACCAGGAGAGTATGAGGACATTAGAGAAGTAGACTTCATTAAGTCTATTGTGCGAGAGTACTTTGACAGTGAATTTTTTGAAGATCCTGTTGAAAGAGCTCTTGTTTTGAGCAAGCCACATGATTGGTTAGACTGTGACTATGTCACGTTTAAGGACATAATTCCTGGAGGAATAGAGAGAGAGAACAATGTATGCAAGTGGGTCACTAGATCCCATCATTTGATCATCTAATTCTTAGTGTCATAAACTCTATCCCTTCTGAACAAAAATCAGCCACTCTTGAAAGAAAACATTTACCATTTATATTGAAGTATGCATTTCTTAGTGAAAATGAGTCTAATCCTGTTGTTATATCCTCTAGTCTATCTGAAGGCCAATAAAAGAGCATTGTGGAAGTGCTAAAGAATCACAAAAAAGCCTTAGGTTGGACTATTGTAAACCTTCATGGTATTAGTTCTCTTGTATGCACACATCGCATATATTTTGAGGAAAAGTCTAAACTGGTGCGTCAAATGCAAAAGCGTTTAAATCCCACCATGAAAGAGGTAGTGAAAAGAGAAGCATTGTAGCTTCTTGATGTGGGTATCATATACCCCATCTCCAATTTAAAGTGGCTAAGTTGAATCGCTCCAAAAGATGGTGTAAATTTAAGTTTCCCCGCAAGAGAACGGGTGTCGCAATTAAAGTATAAAATTCGGTGAGTACTAGAGTTGATTTCCTTAAGAACCAAGACAAATATATGCTATCAACACTTAGAGAACACTAAAATAACTTGAGTTGAACAACAATTAAGTAAATTGAAGCTAAGTAAAAGAAGGCCAAAAATCTTTTGGGTTTTGAGAAATGAGTTTATTAACAACTAGACAATATTGCTTTAACAACTAGATTCAATAAGCAATTGAAAGCTAATTAAAATGATATTCAAAGTAATAAAAGGGGCTTGGATACAATTAATTCAATTTACCAAGTTCAACAAGAGCTTCAATGGAGGGTTGAATAATTCAAATCAAGGATCACTCCATGGATTCTTGATTTGGAAGATTTTGACCATATAACCTTGAGTTCATACTTAATAGAATATAGATTTGTATTCAATTCAAAGAATCATAGAAGCAAGCCATCAATTGTACATAGAAATTATCAATAGTAATTATGAATTTAAGTTTTCTATAGATCTACAATCCAATTAAGATGAATTTAGAGAAATCATTGAAATCTAGATACCTCCATTGAAATCTTTGATGATCCTTGATTGAACTTTATAATTGCATCCAAGTGAAAGGTTAGCTACTAGAATCCATGGAATAAAGCATAAAGAAATGTAAATCTTGCATTTAATTAAAAAAAATCTGGTGTTTGGTTATCATGAAATGCCCCTTACAGTTTCTCTAGCCGTAGGGACATATTGAAGCAACCATGTAATTTTACCTGTCTTCTACGACGTGGATCCATCCCAAGTTAGGAAGCAAACAGGGACTTTCACAGAAGCGTTTGGTAGATATGAAGAGCAACTCAAGGTGGAAACTGATGAGAGGAAAAAGGAGTGTTTGAGGGAAAAGTTGGAAGGGTGAAGCATTTGGTAGATGCGAAGAGCAACTTAGGCCTAGTGGGTTACTGTTGTATTACAAGAGCTAGCAGAGAGGAGAAGAAAAAGATGGGATCTTAATTAGTGATCCTTGTTGCCACAGTAGAAAGTCTGGTGTCATATTTGTTTCAAGCAATTTCAGGGACAGTAACAGTTTAAGCAGCTCTCAATTTGGTGCTGAATATATGCTTTTCTCTGGATACTGGAGATTCAAAGTGTTTGTTAAAGAAGATTCAGGTTCATTGGATGGGATGTCTGGGAAGAATATTGGCAATTTTTATGATGGATCAGGGAAGTTAAATTCAAGTATCCTTTCTATAATGATAAGAATTCACGATTAAACAGAGATACTCGTATTGTGGATTTTTAAAGTTCATGATTGATAAGTGTGATTATATTTACTACTAAATTCAATTGAAAACTTCTCATGGCAAAGAAAACATGATTTTGAGGGTGGTGAATCTGAATGTATAGAAGATAAACTCTGTGCGAGAGCTTCTCTACATTTTGCATGACATAACAACTTTGTTATTTTGTTTTCTTTCAGAAATAGCATGTATTACTAAATTGACTATTCATTTTCTCCAATTAATATTTTCAGATGTTGTCTCAAGTTGAAACCAGGTGTCAAGAAGTATTAGGGTGAGGAAATTGTCTACAGAGAGCTTCAACAATCCCTAGTAAGACAAGAATCATAATAGTGAGGAAATTTTCTACAACAGGTGTCGCTAGAGATCTCACGTTTCGCATACAGTTGCAGAAATTATTTTTTCTCTTTTGCATAAATTATGTATTGAATTACCCACAGAAATGAAAAATCCAATACACCCAGACCACCCGCTTTATTGAGATTAAAGGAATAAATTTAAAAAAGTCCACTTTTTTGCCGTGCAACTTTGATGAGCTTAACTTGATTTGGAGCTTGGGACTTAGAAAATTCCGCTTTACAAAATGACTTTCTGAGCTATTTTAAAGAGTAGAACTTAAGAAATGTCTTTTATTTTAAAGAGCCTCGCTTGGCTATCTAAATGGTTTTAATAGTAAAAATTATTTTTTAATCAATCTATTTTCTCTCTCATCTTTTTGTCCTATTTTCTCGGGAGATGTGTTAAAAAAATAATTTATAAAATGACTAGCTAAGAGAGTATTGTTGAAAAATTTATCAAAAAGTGACTATCTAGGGAAAAAAATGTAGTACTTAAAAATATTTTAATTAGCTATTTTATAAAGCAGTGCTAGAGATGCTTTAATTCAATGATGTTCTCATGCTTATTCTTGGATTATGCATGTATAGGTACGTATTTAGATTTCAGACTTTTGCTATAATAATTTGGTCAGACGAAAATTATCTTACTCAAATGCTCTGAGCAAAATTAAGAAATTTGTGTTGGTAGTTTTAGACAAATGCTAACATACTATAAAAATATATATTGTCTAGTTATACAAATCGTAAAACTTATATTTTTTTATGTTTTTAATACATTCTACTACAAGACAATACATACTTAAAATTATTAAGACTCGTACTTTGTATATGCATAGGCATATCTTTACACGTGTAGTTTATATTTATATACGTACACACATTCCAATATGTCTTTTTTACTTTTGTTCTCAAAACGTTATGTTAACTTCGTATATCTTTGAATAAAATGTAGAAGACAAACTAGACTCTTAAGCACTAAAACTACGTATATATATATATATTTTTCACTTCCCAATTGCACTTTTCTTGTCTTTTAGTTCAAGCGCTAGCAGTAGGCATTTTTCGAGCTACTATTCGGAGGTGCCCGTGCATTGTTACCTCTTACCAAGATCATGTTTTAAAAAAATTCAAGAAAAAAAAAAGAGGACTTTTGAAAATACTAAGAACCAAAGTATTTGAAGCAGAAATTCAAGCAGTTCTATCTAAACAAAAAAACCACCACAGTATGAATTGTGTAAGAAGAGGAAATTCTTAAACGGAAACAGTTTTCTTATGAAACTTTTTTCCTCTATCAATCAAAAAATGTAGTACATTAATTTTAGAATCGCCTAGCAAAATTAATATTATACCAAACTTGTCTAGGTTCGATAATTCCATCTTGGCAAAGTGTAAATTTGGAGGAAATTCATTAAGTTCAACTAATCACTATTACAATTTTGGGGATCACATAACTGTTCTGCTATTTATATAGAATCGATAAATGGTATCTGTAATACAAAATGGAAGCACTATTCTGCAACAAATGTCAAAATTTTCAAAAAGTAATGAGACAGGTAATATTTTCATAAAAAGTAAAAACTTTTGATGAAGCGCATTGAATCAAAAGAAAAACGGCAATGGGTTAAACTTCCATGCTGCTTCAAAAGCCAATCCAGTCTCCTAAAAAACAATGTGCTTTCAAATTCAACCAAGTTCACCCTTTTATTAACAGAGCACACATTCATACAAATTTACAGTCAAAAACTACCAAAAGAAAGTGATCCAATCAAGACAGATTTGACCTTTCCAAATATAACTATCCATTAATAGTTGATTTTGATGTGCTTTGCAACAAGAAAATATTGAGTACGGAGTAACACGTCATCATGAGTACAACAAGCTAATGATAAATGCCACATGAGCTCCAGCTATCGGGGTTAAGGGCAAAATAGCCCATGCACGGTACACACCAGCAAGTAACATTGGCATCATTTCAGGGGCAAAATTATCCGTGAAAACAGTCGGCACACACCTTTTTTGTGCGTAAAGCCATAACACACATTTTCTTTGCCACAAGGCTATCTTATTTATATTTATATTATTATAAAAGATAAATACTTGAAATTTGATAAAATTTTGTTTATTAAAGTCTGTTATAAATGACAGAATGATAATTTTAATTTAATTTAATTAATTTAAAAAAATAAAATTAATAAAATAAATAAAAATCGTGAATATACACATTGTGTGTACAACCACTCCTAATATATAGTAAGATAAGGTATTAAGTAGGCGTTCAAATTTCACTTTGCTCACCTCTGAGCCACTTAAGCTCGTCGGATCAGTTTTTTATTGTCCCTTTAGAAAACTTTCTTTCTTTCTGGTTATAATTTTAATTTTGTTAAAAAAGCCCATATAGTTCTATTGTCTCAGCTAATTAAAAAATGAATAAAAAAGCTCATCCAAACATGGTGGCTAATTAAACATGGATAAGCACCCATTAAATGCTTTCTGACCCGCGCAAACAGCCGACTCCCTTTTAATAGAAAAGGATAGCCAATCCAACCCAGTTGAATGGTCAATTTTACAGATCTTATCAGCCGACAGATTGGAGACAGACGACCACGCTCCCTGCCAAGATGAGGCTGCTAGTTCATTGTATTTAATCGCATTGTGGCAAATCGATACGAGGAGCTTGCTGTACGATACAAAGGCATCTCGGACCCAACGTTTTGAAAATTAAACTTCTGGGCGAATCGAAAAGGAGGCCAAATCACGGATTATTGATTCAATTGTCGAATTAATTATTATTAATTTGTAATAACATAATTATGTTGTTAATTTATTTATTAATAGTAATAAAATATATTTTATTTTTTTACATTAATTTTAATACTTAAAATTTAAAATTTTATTTTAAAAATTAAACTGACCGATTTAATTACCAAATTTATTGATCGGATCACAGTTTAACTGCGAGTTTGATCAAATTTGACTAAGTTTGACCGAATTTTGATCAAAACGAATTTTAAAAGTTAACTGAAACGTTATCTAGTCTAGTTTTCGATTTTTTCGATTCAACCGACCGGTCCGATTCTGTTTTCAAAACAATGATCGGACCCAAAGGTTACGAAAATCAATTTCAGTCTATGGACATATTGAACTCATTCTTGTCACGGGAATTAGTGTTACCCTTTTGAGGCCTAATGTTTAAAAAATAATAATAAATAGATAAATAAAAAGGAAAGAGAAAAAGAGAGAAGAAAAAAGAAGAAATCTCAAGGCATTCAGGAGCATTAATTCAGCAGATTACTTTCCTAAGGTGTGTAGTATATCTCATTCCATTTGTGAAAAGATTTTCAGTCTAAGATCTTTTGGCTAACAATTCTACCTTGTGATATGAGCTATGAAAGAATCCAATTCCATGCGAGAAATGCCACCTTCCGCCACACTCTCTCGGACAGCGCTACCCAATGCTACTGCCCTCTTCCTTATCTCATCTCCTTCTCTTGATGCCATCAAACTTTTTACAGCTTTTTCGACAGTCGTTGATGTCACTAAATCGTCTCGGCATGTCCAATCCTTCACAAGTAGGCCAACCTTGAGCAATTTTGTTATAAGCACCGTATTCCTCGGCTGGTCTGAATGCATCGGCCAAGCTGCAATAGGCACTCCCATTGTTATGCTTTCCATGCATGAATTCCATCCACAGTGACTCATGAACCCTCCCGTAGAGCGATGACCCAAAATTTCCAACTGGGGCGCCCAGTCTCTCACCACCAATCCCTTCCCTTTCGCTCTCTCTTCAAACCCTTTTGCCAGTTCAACTCTCTTTGCTTCTCCCGCAAAAACATTTCCTTTATCAGCATCTCTCAATACCCAAATGAACTTTTGCTCGCTTCTTTCTAGCCCAATTGCGATTTCCTTGATTTGTTCATCGTTCCAGGAAGTTGTTGTTCCAAAAGAAACGTATATCACAGAGTTTGGATCTTGTTTATCAAGCCATTCCAAAGATTTCTGGCGCTGATTCTTGCTCTTCTTGTTGCGTGCTGCCACCGGATTAAATGGCCCGAGAGCCCACTGCTTCTTGTTTCCACTGATCTGTTCTTTTGCAAGTAAATCAAGGAATGGACCTTCTATTACTTTGCATGTGTTGTAAAGACGACCGGAGCTGAGCTTTGTGTACTCGTGTTGTTTGGAGATAAATTTCCTGAACTCTATCGTAAAGCAACCTTCGAGAGATGGAAGATCTCTCAATAGTTTGGCTTCAACCGGGAAAGGTCTTCCCATGGCTTCCCAAAAGTAAAAGAACATAGCGAACGCAGACACGCTATGGAAAGAATAGAACTCAACATTTGGTATTAAAACAACATCTTGAACAACATTAGCCATTAGCGAGTCATGAATAACGACGATTCTTCGGGCTGTTGGGGAGAGGGAGAGTAAAAGTTTGGTGACAGGAACACGGAGGTGCGCCGAGGCTTCAAATGATGGTTGGAGATGAGAGGGAAACTTAATGGAGGCATTTGGGTTTGGAGGAGGAGAGTGAAAATGAGGGGTGGGAAATTCATGGAAGTGGATATTAGGGATAGCGAGAGGGTTCCAACCGTGGATGCGAAGCTTGCATTGACGGCCGTGGATGGTGGAGCCGACATAGTGGACTGGTACATCGTAGGAGGAGACGAGGCGGGAGAGGTGGAGGAGCTGGTTGAGATGGCCTTGTGCGGGAAAGGGCACCATGACCACAACAACTTGGGCTTCTCTCAGGCCATGTTTTTGGGGATGTTTGGCATTGGTGGCCATTGGATAATCTCTCTTCTCTTCTAGGAGAAGTTTTATAATGACTTCTCTGTATAAGGGATGAGGATGTTTGTGATTTCCACATGTTATTTGTCTTTGTCATTCAGAGTCAATTACATGCCCGACACAGCATATCAGTGCTCTTTTATGGAACAAAAAGTTAAAAAGAGTCACTGCCAACTTATCTCTTGGCTACTCTCTCTCTCTCTCTCTCTCTGTCTCTCTCTCTCTCTCTCTCTCTCTCTCTGGTGCTAACTTATCTCTTGGGTACTCTCTCTCTGTCTCACACGCAAGGAAAAGCAAGAATAAGTAAATTTTTAATACAAATAAAATACAAAAATATAAGAGAAAAATAAATTTTATAAAATAACTCTTTATTTGATACTTAAAAGCTGTTTAGGGTAAAAGCCTTAAATGATATTTATAGAAAAAATAAATCCTAAATCTAATAAAATACGAAAATAAAAGAAATTCAAGAAAATATGAAAAATTATCAAAAATAAAAAAATTGAGTTAAGCTCAAATTTGACACTAAACTCATAAAGAAATGTCTCATAAAACATCTAGACCAAAATAGATTAATATCGGTCAAGAAGTTGAATGATTAAATCTTTTCAAAAATGACAAAATCTCATATTTGAGGTTATGAACAATGGAATTTGCCGAAAATTCAGTGTTCATCTTCGCGACTCTTATTCTTAGAATCGTGTTTTCATCAATCTACCAAATTTTGCGCGATAAGTACAAGTGTTCCATGTAGTTCAAGTTATGCGGTTTGCATTTCTCTCTCTAGTCCTCTCTCTTCCCCGTCTCTCTCTTTCTCCCTATAATCTTCTCTGCAGTACAACGAACCAATGATCAAAGGAGACATTTGGATCTTCCCAGTTGTGTAGTGGAGTGAGGCCTTGCTGCCTGCAGGGTGAAAGATTAGGTGTTGGGCACCAATCTGCTGTGCTTGTGTAGTACACCATTGGATCGCTGTTAGCTTGAGGCTTTGAACAGCGAGACTTTGATTGTGTTTGTATCAAGTACTTTTTGTGAGGGCCTCTTTGTTTATTTATTTATTTTTTTGTTAATGGGATATTTAGATTAATTTGGACATCTTGACTAATTTTAAAACTTTTACAGTCGCTTGTTCCACAGAGAATTACCGGGCTAGAGATCCTTACATCCTCTTCAGCAACTACCAAACTGGGAGATTGGACTGCCACGGTGCACCAGTCCTTCGAATTGAAAGACATGACATATTTGCGTACTGCACTATCAGCCACCCTTCAAGTCTTAGTTTACATGGTTAAAGGCACATGATTGAGTCATCTTTGAGAGAATAGTCGCCGAAAGTCTGCACACATTATAGCCCCCAAAAAAATTGAAGATTGAACGCTTTCACTCGCTATAGCTAGGTCTCCTGAAATCATCATCAAATCAGAGGATCTGCAGCTTCTCTTTGCATTGATCTCATCAATAACTTCGTGTACATCTCCCTTGCAATGAATATGGTTTGCGCCTTTACGAAAGGCTTTCCAAATTGCATGTCTGATGGCTACTACTTTCACTGCATTCTCATCTCATTTATACCGCATGCAAGTTCAAATGTCTTTTCAAGGGAGCTCATCTTATTAGTTTATGATTGGGAACATGAAATTATTCAAAAAAAAAAAAAAAAACAAAAGAAAAAAATGCTTTTATTTTGTGATTTGTATTTAACTCTACCATAAATATAATTACCAAAAAAAAAAAAAAAAATTACGATGACAGAGCAACTCCATGCATGTTTATTCAAGAATACGGGTTTACTGAGCATAGCTGTTGGCAAGTAGGAAAGAAGCAAAATCACAGGAATCGTGGATTTACTCTTAAATCATGGGATATTATTTAATTATCTGTAATTGAGGATTTTTTTCTTTATTTGTGATTGTATTCCTTATTTATTTTGATGGATCATTCATGAGCTCCCTGTGAATAGTATTCTTGATATTCTTCTTGTCGATGTAGGCAATGAATACAGACACCATTGCTGAATCACATTATATCTTTGGTTATTTGTCTTCTTGACGGCACTGGAGCTTATTATATGTGCGTTGAATTCCACATTCAAGTCGTAGAGAGAACACATTAGAGCCACTAATCCATTTGTTGTGTGGTTGTGTATCTCCCTCTTCTGATGTGGGACTTTTCTTTGTTCTTATCAACTTGAAAACCCAGTAAAACTGTGCTACGCAAGGGTGGCTTTGAGAGATTTAGATAAACAGATAAGAAACTAGAAGAGATACGACACATCAACTTATTGTCTCTTTTTTCTTGCTTTACATGGTCTTGTGTCATCCAATTAGGATAAGGTAGCCTCCATTTGTCTCATATTAGAAAGGGTCCAAACTTGGCTGAAACTTGTAATTGCAGTCGTTTCAAAATATTGCCCATACGACCACGTGGCTAGTCCCTATTGCAACAGGTGGAAGTAGTTCCTGTAATGTCAAAGAAAAATGCTATTATATATTGCAGAAAATTTGTACATATAGCTTCACTAGAATGAGATGTTGTTTTTATAACTAAAAATCATCGTTATGGGTATTTTATTTAAAGTCAAAGTTTTATTCAATCAGATTACTATACATTGAAATTTGAGTTTAATTTTTTTGTACTGATACAAGCAGATATCAATATGTGACATGTGTTTTTAGGCTTTACTTTTTTATGTTGTACTCAAATTCTAAAAGACACATGTTCTATTCTAATGTCCGCTGGTGTAAAAAAAATTATACACTGTCAGTTCATCAAAACTAAACTCTTAAAATTTTATACAAATTTTCTCTATGTATAACATTACTAATGCCTTAAGATCCTTCTTATGAAAAAAAGTCGAGTAATCAGGTAGTACTAACTGTTCAATTTTTATCCTATTAAATTGAGATATAAAGTATTTTATCACATCAACAATATAAATTTATAATTAATAAATAAATTTTTAATGTAATAAATAACACAAGACAAAATTTGATATGCATGAATATTAAAAAATTTCATAGTAGTTGACTATTCAACCTTTTTTTCCCTCACACACTTCATTTTTTTTTTTTTTCCGGTGTACGGGATGGGTGAAACCGAGAGGAACTACAAGAATATATGGCGAAAAACTCCCCAGCCAGCAATATCTACAGCTAAGAGAGGTTGAACGGATTTCGAATGCTGAGGAAGAATTTGAAGATCGTGGGGCACTTGTAAACCAGCGTGAGCTAACCTGTCGGCGCTACTATTGGCTTCCCGCATCACGCACTTCATTTTGGTGATTGAAGATTGTGGGCCAAGAAAATGAAGAGCCTCACTCTTTTATTAGGTTATTCTTATTTTATTATTCATGTAATAAGGGTCAAATACTTTACCTAACATGAGAGAAACATGTTCAAATAAATAAAAAAAAATGACACGTGATATTCTAAAAGCACATACTTATTTCTCAAGAAAAGTGTGTATGACTTTCATGCAAGATATATAAATTGGATAACTAATTGGGGCTAGCCCAGTTTGTGGAGAGATCAAAAGTTTGAATATTTAAGATTTCATTCTTTGCCTCAGCCCTTGTAATTTCTTTAAAAAAAAAAAAAAAAAATTTATATATATATATATAGGTTGGATAGGTTGGCAAGACGTGAGGAGTTCTTGGAGGTCGGTATGCCGACATGTATTGCGGCCTTGATAGGTGAGGATCACGTGACTTGGTGACTAATTGAAAGGACCAATTGAAGTAAACACGGCGTCTTTTTCTGGTGGCACCTTCATATTATTTGTTTTAACTTTAAAATATTGTAATTAAAACTATAAATACCTCATTCACTTAAAAACAATAAGTTGAATTAAGAGTTCAAGTCATTTTATTATGCCCACAAGTGGTTAACGTCATTACCCCAACTACAAGTTTTCTCTGTCTTGTCTCTAGTAGCCTTGTGCTTCACACACGGCCATTGGTGGATACTGGGGAGGGCCGGTGCGGGCCACGCCCGCTTAAACTTTCAGAATTTTCATTATCTTTATACTTTTTGAATTTAATTCTAATACACTGTCAATATAAATTTTTTTTTACATGAACGGATACTAGAATACGGTGTGTCTATGAGCATTACTCGTTTACTTTGTACATAAACTCTAAAAAAACACGTGCCATATTTTGGTATCTCGTTTGTATAAAAACACTCTATACTGATAGTGTGTTAAAATTAAACTCATATTTTTTTGGGTATTTATTATAAAATAGTGTATTGGCCTCTCTTAAAGTTTAAGAATTTTATCTTAATCTCTACAAAATTTAAAAAATTTTACATTCGCTCCTCCTCAAGGAAAATCGTGTGTCGGCCACTGCACACAACATCCTTCACCTCCAGTTGATTGTCAGCAATATTTATCTACTCCACTATACAGTGACTTAATTTAATAGCTAATTTGCATGACATGTTCATATTACCTATTCAATAGCTAATTCTCATGATATGTTCCCTTAAAACGAGGATCAATGTTGCAAGACATGTTCCTTAAACTTGGGATATAATTTCTCTTACCAAATGCTTTCTTAGAGTTAGCAAATTTTACAGGTGAGAATGGCTTTCTTTGAGCAGCAAATCAATTACTATTAATTGATCACTGGAAAACAAACAGACGAAGAAATATTTAGTGTCGATAACAGGTTGAAGAAATTGTACCTTTTGTCGTATATTGTTTGTATAATTTGTTTATTTTCTATTTAAACTTGGTCGAGGCTATTATATAGTAAATAATTAGATTTGAATGAATGAATGTATTTATTTCATACTTGGATTCCTAGTTTTTTAGTTAAATGTAATTATGTTTAGGGGCTGGAAACTTTTATTAACAATTATTTAAAAACAAAAAAATAGTATTTGTGATGGCAATACACCGTCGCTAAAGGGGTAAAAATTTGCCATACTGAAGTCCTTTTGCGACATGTAAGCATTTATTTCAAGGCATGTAAAAACTTGAACCTTGAAGCTCTTTAACATTACAAATTTGAATCTAGAGCATCAAGACAGCCACAAAGAGGGAGATGGTATCCGCCCAACTAAGGTGAGATTAAATTGAACTTTCATGGTGCTGTTGATGTTGATAAAAATGTGGGAGGAGCGGGTATTATAGCAAGGAACTGTCATGGCCATATTGTGTGGGCTGGAGCAGTAATATTGCATGGAAAAACTTATGCTAAAATAGTAGAAGCTGAAGCGATGCGAATTGGAATTTGGACAGCTTTGGCGAGAATGATTCGGAGTTTACTAGATTCTCAAACACTGATTGAGAATATTAATGGTAAGCGAGATCTATCAAGCACGGTGGGACCATTTGTTAGTGATATTGGAGCAAGCAGAAGGATGTTTCGAAAAGTGAATTTATGTCATGTATGTCGAGATTATAATGTGGGTGACTTGCATCAAACAGTGTTTGACAATAATCTCAAGCCTAGGATTGCAAAACAGTATAAGCCGATGAGTTCGGGGTTGAATCGACAGAAAACTTGAGAATTTGGTGAAAAGGCTAACACTCACCTCTCAGAAATTGCAAAATTATTGAATTACTTCTAAAAAGAAACAAAAAATTAAGTGTTTTTGAAGTGTTTGATTTAACTAAACTAAACTACTAAAAACGATGTTCAATTGAATAAAAGAAAGTCTCGAAAGGAATTGTTCTAATCAATTGCTTCAATCAAAATTTCAATGAAAGTTTTTGATAATTCAAATCATTGGCTACCTCACAAGTTTTTGATTTGGGAGATTTAGCAATAAAAACATGAATTCTTCAATAACCAACCAGATTTGTAGTTAAATTAGAGCCATAGATTTATACCATCGATTTGTGTAATTTCTATACCAAACTAGAGTCTGTGCATAAATATTACCAAACTTAATAAAAAATTTAAGTTTTCATAAATATCTAGGGTTTGATCACCAAGAATTAAAAGAATAAGATGAAAATATTAAAACCCTAATTACCGCCATTGTTCTTCTGAAATCTTTATTTGTTCCTCACAATTAATCCCAAGATGAAATTTAGCTACACAACACCATTATTGATATGCAAAGATGAGAGTGAGTGAGGAAAACTCCCAAAAAGCAATACTTACAAGACACTGAAGCTAAGTGATAAGTAGCCAAACTATCAAAAGGAAGAGGAGCTATCTTTTAATTTCCTGAAGAAAAAAAATGATGTATATTCCCTCTGCTCAACTCACTAGTGCCATGCGGAAAGAAAAAGATTTCTTGCCATCCCCGATCCGGAACCATCCCCCAACACTGAGGCAAGCAGATAGCAGAAGACTCGACCAAGAATGGTCCCTCTCTCTCCACTCGAAGTATCAAGCCAAAGCAATATAAAGGCTCTATGGATTAAGCAATTTGGTTCAGAAGGAAGAGAGGCCCTCATTTAATTTTTCATACAGTCAGAAAGTATCCCTTGTCAAACTCGTTGAGCCAGTTCGCATTTCTCGAAAGATAACCCCCCAACTGCTAATCATCACAAAGGAAAATAAAGAAAAAAAAGAGGAGGAGCTATCAAAAGCCAAGAAAAAGTGAAGAGAAGTGTTAAAAAAAAAATTTGTCAGTAGGCAAACAAGCAAGCCAAAAAAGGATTCGTCATCTCATGCCATCTTATAGAAGCATGTAATGTTCAAAAGGCAAAAAAGAAATCTAAAGGTGATTCTAGGCAATAAAGAATTCCAGTAGAACTAGTAGGTTTGAGCCTTTACTTTTTCTTGCAAAACCCCAGAACTATAACCAATATTACAACCATGGTAAAGTCCTCTCTAATCGAAAAGGGATTGCTTGATCTAAATGAGCCGGACATATTGCTAAGGCAAAAAGAAAGGTATTAAGGGGCAAAGCCTCGCTAGAAGACCGAATAAGGATGGTGCGGATCTAAACCCTACTGAAAACAACATTAAATTTGAGCTTGCATATCCTTTTGATTCTCAAAACTCCACAACTTAGCCTACATTATAGTCCTAAAGCAAAGCCTTCTCAGATTGAAAGACTGACTATTTATCACTTTGCCACCCAAGTAAAGAGTCGGAGTCGATCAGAAGGATGAGAAATGTATGAAATGCTATCATCGTCCAATCAAGGTCAGGTTGAGCCAGAAGAGAGGTCATACCCCTAAAAACGAAGGAGTTGTCACTCCAAGGATATAGAGCTTGACGGCACCCCGAGTGTGGTTATTCAAAAATTGTCCATTCTATTATGTGTTAAACCAGTGCATCCCTAATATGTACATGTATTTTTGTAAACATTTTGACATGAGCTTTACATCCATAAGGCCTAACTCTTTGTGGAAACAGAAGTCACCAATGCAATTCAATATCATATCCAAACATGTAATAGACATGCATCATCACCATCATGATAATCCTAAACATCTACCCCTACTCATATATCAGTACATACATCTGGCTATCTGAATCATAAATATCCATTTTATTCGAAGATTCAAAATAAATTGTGACATAAGGTGAAAGAAGAGCTGGACCCACGACAAGAAGCACCTATCAAGAGTCAAAGTCAATGTTTGGATCATAGTCACCAAAGCTCGGCTTAGGGGGAGGCGGCCAACTATTAGAAGTGCTGGTATCTTACAAAGAAGAAGAACTTGAATCAACAAAGTAGATAGACAACTAAACAAAGCCAAAATGAAAAAAAGAAGAGGATAATATACATTGCCACCTCCTATTTGAGCCAACCATGCAGTTAAAGTGGCTACCTCAGCTTGGTATTGGTCCATTTCCATCTGAAAATAGTCTCTCTCGATTTGGTACTAGTCTTTCTTATCCCTCATGGCAGCAAACTTGGCTTGGGGCAAAAAATCCTTCAGCCCGACGCCATAAGTCCACTACCTCTTAGCCCACGGCATAGTTTCTACCATCACCTAGAACTGGGTGAAGGCACCTATGGATCGAGCTCCGAAGTGGGTAGTGTAGCCAGTCTTTGGAGGAAATAAAAAACCAGCACCCGGCTGATGCTCCCCGTACAGAATAGGGACCCCTTCAATCAAAACTCCAAACATATACTCAAGTGGATCCCCAACTTACTAGAACTCCTCGTGAAACTGGTGTCAATGTCGATCTCCCAAATAAGACTCCTATGACTCATCATTAAAAAAGGAAATCCTTGACAGAGACAGTAAAACTAGATACCTGACTGCCTCGTAATGAACAGATCCAACAAGGGCCGCCAAGTCACATCTCTCGCTCTATCAACTCCAAGTTCACTAGTATCGTCACAAAGTCGGTAATCTCAAATCGGTGGGCCACTTGATCACAAGCCCATCTCAAAACCCGGGAATAAAGGTCAGCTTCTACTACGTCTAGATGACGAACTGACAAATACTCGTAACTCCATCAGAACAGAAGAGGCCAAAACCTGGGCACACTACCCCAGCGAGAGGAAGTCCGGACCCGTATAGATCTGAGGAAACAACTGAAAGAGAAAGACCCGCAGTCAAGCTCTAACAAGGCTCCAAAGTTGGCTACTGCACTCACCAATCTGAAAGGGACAATCGACTTGTAGTTGTTGCAAAAATAGCTAAAAACAATATATAATACTAGACGTTACCTTATAATGTCTCACCGCTCAGGTGGCGGCTCAATAGAGAAGGTACCATCATCTCGACTAAGCTAGTACACAAGAAAAACAAAGCAGTCAAGAGGTGGCAAGTCCAACAGAGCAGAAGCCTTGACCCTACTAATTGGCTACAAGGTAATCTAACAACCAACAAAAGAAAGCCTGTGATAATGGCTCAATCTAACGAAGTCGGACCCAACATGAAGCCCACAAAGTGAAAGATCCCTATCTCGCTAAACCATTTCTCAATCAATGCCAACACTAACTAGCGGTTCAGGTGATTTGCCTGTAATCCCATGAAAGTCTTGAACCCAATCTCTGCCAGAAAGGCACAGTAGGATGGAGCAGCCTGCTGCATGGTACTAAATACATGGTGAACGGCCCCCCCTAAATGATGTATGTACTCTAGAAGTAGTAAATGCTGCCAAGAATAAAACACTGGGATGATAAGCTAGGTCCTCAACGGAGGAATGTCTAGCACCTCTAAATCCCTTAAATCTCCATATGCCTGCCACTGCCTAGTAAAGGCCCTCCTGTAAGCAGTCGCATGATCTCCTAAGCTTGGTGCCTTATCCTGAGCATCCATCTCCCCCTTGAAAACAGGCTTTACAGGGAGAGAAGGATCAATCAGAGGCATTCTCCTGCTCTCACTCCGGCCAGAAGAAGCCCTGCTAGTTGACAGGTGGCTGTCCCTGGAACGACTAAAACTATTGACAGAATCCGTGCGAGCCCCCTTCCCGGATTGACATCTTCACTAAGAAGCGTCATCACCATCATCGACCATCCTGAAAATCAAATCAAGGTAAAGACATCAATATACGATGTATGCAGTTCAAAAGAAAAAGGGAATAGAAAAAGAAAAAGAAAGGAAAGATAAGAATGATGCAGATCTCATTCCCTTGCCCTTGGAAGAGTTTACTCTTTCATATTTCTCAGTTTTCAAGAGAGACTATTTAAAAAAAAGTCAATTCCTAAGGTTTTCAAACTTTTTCCAAGAAGTCTATTTCAAAGTCAAATCTAAAAGTCTTATTCAAAGTCCTTTTCAAAGGGTTTTTAAACTTTTCCTTTAAAAGTTTTATTCAAAGTCCATTTTCATAAGTTTTTGTAAGCTTTTCCTTCAAAAATTTTTATTCTAAGACCCCTCCCTCCCGAGTTTCTTGGGATCTTCTCTGCCAAAAAGGCCCCATCCTCAAAGGTTTATATCTCTTTTCCCTTCCAAAAGACCTCTTTTCAAGAAATTTCTAACTCTTTTCTATTTTTGAAAAAGTTTAGCAGAGTTTCATTTGTAAATAGTCTCTACAACACCCAAAAATCTACAATAAAGCACAAATCATGTGCCCCACGGTATCATTGCCACATGTCATAGACAAACACAAAACAATCCGTGCACATTTTCAAGATTTTTGAATTTTTCAACAAATGTTCTATTTTCCAAAAATCTAAGAGGTTTCAAAATTCTTGTAAAAACTTTCAAAAATACCTCAAATCAAACACGAATGATTCAATCAATTTCTTAATTTTCTCTATTTTTTAAGTATTTTTTTTATTTTTCAAAAATTCAAAAAGTTTTTAGAAAATCATGAAACTTCCCACAGTTGTTCAACACATTTTCTCTAAGGTATATGGTGCAAAAATCTGGCAAGAAAACCCAGCACCCAAAGTTGTAGGAGCAAATCCCCAATTTCTGCAGAAATCTTTTTTACATAAACACGCAAAACTACTCAAACTCAATCAAACGGGCATCAAACGCAAAAACAACATCACTAGAGTGTTCAAAGACATCAAAACATCAATTTTGACTATTTACACAACTCAAACGGAGTTCTACACATCAAAATTAATAAAAAAAAAAAAACTCACCTCTTGGAGTTCTCCGACGAAATCTTCTTCTCCGGCAACAATTTTGGTGACAGTGACTACTTCGGGCGACCCTCCGGCATCCCCCAAACTCATTCCTTCAATACCCAAGGGTTTCTCTTTGCAAAAATCTCAAAAGAGCTCTCAAAACTTTCAAATTTCTCATAAACCCGCAAGCCTCGAATTGGAGGCTACGCTGGTTTTTAATTCCCAGGTCTGGTGCCACAACAAGGCAATTTTAGGCTAGTAGTGGCACCACAGGCCAATTTTGGGAAAGCTTTGCCTTTTGCTTGCCAAAATCCAATTTTAAATGCCCCCTGCCATTTTCAAACTCCAGTCCTCAAAAACTTCCAATTCCAATCCGTTCGATCGCCTGCGGTCAACATCAGACCCTTACTTTATCATTTTCTGTCTTTAACAAATAAACACAGAAAAAGAGAGGCAGCGGTAATCACCTCATTTTTGCCCGCTTGGCAATTTCTGATATGATTGGACTCACATTCAAACCGACACAGACACATTCAAGCCTAAACAACTTTATAGACTCAATCCAGTTAATCAACCGCTTTGCTGGCCAGCTAGGTTCAATAGAGGCAAAATAACCAAAATGCCATTGGGGCATTGCTCGGTCCAATTCTATTTGGCACGTCTTCCTAAAGACAGTAAGTCTGTATTTTAACCTTAATTCCAATTCCAATTCTGATCTAGACCGGTCAAACTCAATCTGGCACATCTTGTGAGAAAGTTAATCCTTCAGTTGGTAAGTGTTGGCCAAAAGGCAACCCAAGAGGGGGGTGAATTGGGTTTTTCTAAGATTAATAACTATTAAGATTAATTAAAATTAATCTAATCAAAGTAATAGTGATCAATCTATATATATAAAGCAATGTAATTAAAGGAATATTAGAAAACAGAGTAATAGAAAGAACACAAAGAATTATCGAGGTTCAACCACAAACCGTGGTTTACGTCCTCACCCCAAGATCCCTTTGAAGTCTTCCTCCACTATGTAATCTCCAGTTACAAATGGATGTTGATTGACCACGTGCTCAGCTCACTATACACAAGAACTTCTAATCAAGTTCTTCAGCTACCAAGTAGTTTTGTCCAAGCTTCACTCAAACTTATAAGAGTTTTTCTTCCACAAGAGAATTCTCAAACTCTCACTTACAAGTGTATAAAGATATACAAGTAACTCACAAACTCTCTGACAATAATAGATTAAAACATTCAAAGCTCACAAAGTAAAGACAAAGAGAATGTCCAGAATTTTCAGGTTGATCAGTCAGTGGATTCTTGTTTCTTGTCTCTCTTCTTGTTATAAATGCATTTGGAAGCTTGTATATAAACCCCTGTATTGATTTCATCCGTTGAAGGTTGTTGGGATTCATTTAATGCATGACCAGTCCGTTATAACGTTAGAAAAACTAGCCGTTATATCCCAGGTGTCGACTCTAGGCTCAAAGGGTCGACTCTTCTGGTTCTGCATTACCAGATGTTGTCCACTGTCTCCATGAGTCGGCTCTTTATATCAATGAGTCGGCTTATTGATCATTCTGTCTTTAAGTTATTTCGCTTATGCCTTAATGAGGCGACTCTTAAATTTCATGAGTCGGCTCTTTGCACAGAAATCTTGCTTTTGACTTCATGAGTCGATTCTTTATATTAAAGAGTTGGCTCTTTGCTCATTTAGTCCTCAAGTTTTCTACTTTTGTCTTCATGAGTCGGCTCCTCATTTCTATGAGTCAACTCTTTAATCATTTGTCTTCAAGTCTTCTGCGTTTGTATTCATGAGGCGACTCTTCGTTTTCATGAGTCGGCTCATTGTCCAGAAATCTGCTTTCTGACTTCCAATGATGCAGATCATCTCAACAATAGTATAAGATCTTCAAGGAGTCTTCTCTTTAGGGTATGATGATTAATCAAAGATCTTTAACTCATCAAGGTTATCTTCTATTTAATTTGAGTTGAATCAATCACTTGATATTCATCTTTCCTTAATTTCCAAAATGTCAGGGCTTCATTCTCTCAATGCTGAGTTCTTTTGCCGATCTTTCTCTTTTTATTGCCGAGCTCTTGCTTTCATTGCCGAGCTATTGTTTTCATTGCCAAG
Organism: Euryodendron excelsum; assembly: GCA_033060915.1. Classification (NCBI taxonomy): domain Eukaryota; kingdom Viridiplantae; phylum Streptophyta; class Magnoliopsida; order Ericales; family Pentaphylacaceae; genus Euryodendron; species Euryodendron excelsum. The sequence goes on along the minus strand of CM065392.1, from coordinate 6,947,364 downwards.
CTATTGCTTTCATTGTCGGTTGCTTCTCTTTGCTAGCAATTCTTCTTTTTTCTTTGGAATCACCTCAATGAGAATTTCATGAGTTTGATGAAATCTCTTCATACATCTTGTCCTCATTGATTCTTTACATCTCAGAAGAATTCTTCACTTGGATTTCATGTAGAGATCAGACAATCAATATGAGACTTCTTCTCAAGCAACTTCAATCATATAATCTGGAATTGATCTTTGCATACTTGATGAAGTCTTCTTTTGAGCATTTTCAATCTCTTCTATAATCAATTCATCTTTAACTGATCTTTGCACACTCTGATGAAGTCTTCAATATTTCTTGAGTGCAAGTCAATCTTCATTAAGTCTATGCATACTTGATGAAAGCTTCATTTGAACACCTTCAATCTCTTCGAATATAAATCATGTGTATGAAGTAGAAATAGGCGTCAATGCTCTATTTGGTTCATTGCATAGCTCTTAGAATTCATTGCTTGATCCTAAGCTTATTGTGCATCCATCTTAATATGTATTAGACTTAAAACTGAATTTTAATTCCAAATTATAAACTTTATTAATCTGCATACTAAGTAAATGCATTAGTAAAATAACACAAGGTTTAGTTATCATCAAAATCAACATGGGGATTAACCTTGAGTCAACAGTAAGTCCATCTAGAATAGCACGTTCATCGAGAAAGCATAAAACCCCTCAAAACGATAAGTCCTTTCACATTCATTGACCGGGACGGAACTCAAGTCCTCGAGATGGTAGAGCGATTTGCTTCTGGCGTCTGTTAGCCTGCTAACGTTGAAGGTCCACTATTAAGCACGTCGATCGAAAAAGTATGAAAGGCCTTGAGACGATAAGACCACCTAACACCTTCTCAAAATTAGGTAATCTCTAGAATGGATGCACATCGTCAGAGTGATGGAAACACTCACAAACATCGCAACAATCAGAGTGACAGAAACACTCGTAAACAGGTTGATATCGGGAATGCCAATAAACTCCCTATGTCACGGGACCGAACGTGCATCTTAGCGGTGACAGATTTACCGAATGATGAGATACCTTTAGAAAGCAACTCATCACACAGCTCTAGAGTGACGGAAACACTCATAACTTGAGTCAACACTAGTGCCTGCTAGCCCATTCTGGTGAAAAATGACTAAATTGCCCAGTGAGCCCCACCGGTACGCTTCTAGAAAAAGTACCGAAGACCTCAGAGCTGTAAGTCCACCCTTCCAAGATTGTTCTAAAGATAATCTAGCATGTTCTAGTGCCTTTTAGTTGCTTTCGGATAGATTCCGAGAGTATCCAGTCAAAATGACTATTTTGTCCTTAGGTATCCAATCGGCTCTAAGAACCATATTGGCTTTGGGTATCAAACAAGTTACATTCCAAGGATGCTTCTGATTGTATTCCCAACATCCCAATACCTTTCCAGACCATTCCAAGTCCATTTCAACAAACTCGGTGCAAAATGACCATTTTACCCAATAGTAGGCTGGTCGCCTTTTCCAACTATACTGGCTTTGGGTATCAAACTGGAAATCCCTCAAAATATTCTTAATAGTGTTTCCAACCTTCAAGCCTTCTAACTAATCACTTTGGTTTGATCCCATTGTTTCTCTGATTCAAATGACCGTCTTGCCCCTGGTGAGTCAGTCACCCTTTTCAACTACTTCGGCTCTAGTTATGAAGCTGTTTAACTCTAGGACACTCTTTCAGGGGTTTTCGTCCATTCTCAACTGATTTGGGTTACTCGGAACCTTCTAAATCATTTTTGAACTTTTTGTAATCACTCTTAGTGAAGCGATACCAAAAATTGCATGGTAGTCACCAAGACAGACATCCAAATCTTCTGCCTTGTGTTACAAGGGCCCAAGAACTGTTTCTTGCCACCTCAAAATTTTCGTTACTAGCCTGGCGTCACTAGGAATGGTGCCAAGCCAAAAATTGGCCTAGCGCCACTGCAACAGGCGTTAGGTCTTGTTTTGCCTGCCTATAAATACAGACCACCCTCTACGTATTTTGGGTTAGCAAAATCACTCTAAAAACTCTGCCTCTCTGAAAACAGAGCTCAAACTCTCTCAAAGTCCTAATTCTCTCAAGCCCCTCAAACCCTAGCTTCCATACACTTAAACCCTAACCTCTATACAATTTATACACTCAAATTCTTTCCTCTAAGCATCTATTGAAGGTTAAGTCTAGCTCTTGGAACCTCTTGAAGATTAAGTTAAAGTCCAAGCAAAGTCCACCATCAAAACATCAAAGTAAAGATAAAACAAGGTAGGGTTTCTAGAAAAATTATGTAAACCCCCCCTCTCTCTTCTCCCTCCTAGTCTACTTGAGTTATTCTCTATTTCAATCCTCATCTTCTACCTTCTCTTCTTGCATGCTTGAAAAAAGGGACCTCTCGGTTCATGTTTAGGAAGGCCTTTGAGAGAATCACTGTGTTGGGCATTTTCTTTGAGTTCCACTTAAGTTGATGTGGGTCCGGCCCTTTTGGTTGTTGTCGCGCCCCGATTTTTGGGTGTCCAAGGTCCTTTCGGCTCGGAGACCCTAAAGCACGGAACTCTGTCACTAGAACTCATCCTCCTAGAAGGATAAGTGCGGCTGGGTTTGGAAATTGATTTGACTAAGGGCTTTTTAGAAAAATTGGAGTCGTCACCTAACTTCATTAAGGTGAGTTAGGACACCTAAGACTAAGTGTTAATTCAAAGATTAAACTTAGGGTTTCTTGGAAAAGGTTTTGAAAAACTCCCTCAAGAGAGGGTTTTTAAGAAAATAGGCTGTTTGGCAACCTTTTGAAATGTTTAAGCCCTTTTTTGAAAATAACTCCATTTTGGTCTTTCAAAAACAGAAATCTAAGGTTCGGGGGTTGGTTACGTGTAAGGAAGATATCCTAAGATCATCACCCCACCCCGCCCTTTCGGTACCTACATGTCTAATCACCCATGGTTCACTCACTAGAATAACCGGTTACCATGGTCCACTTTATATCCACTTTAGAATTTTTGAAAACGGGGTTTAGTCATCACTTTTCGGATGGATGATGCATGATGCAAGTTTTTGAAAATAACGGAGGTTTTGAAAGAGTTTGGAATAGAAACTTTGAATTGATTTGAATTTTTGAAAAAGGGATTGGGGTTGAAATAAAAGTTATGACCGCACCATTTTAGGTTGCCTACGTATCTTATTTGGCGAGAATCAGGTCATTCGTAGTTCGGGCAAGAGCCCGATAGATAATAGGCGCATTAGGGCCTTTGGAAGGTTTGAAGACACTTTGGGTTTTCGAAAGAGTTTAAGACACTTTGAGGTCTTTGGAAAAGTTTAAGACACTTTGAGGTCTTTGGAAGTTGAAGACTCTTTGTATTCTTGAAAGTTTTGACTTGAAATTGAAAGTGAAGTGTTTTGAAAATGCTTTTGGATTGACTTTAAGGGAGTTTTGGAACAGTGTTTTGGCATGTCTCAAGAGAACTTGAAAGTGTTTTTGAAGTCTTGTTTTTGAAAACCTAGGAGGCATGACTTTAGAATGTTTTGATGAATTAGTTTTTGAAAGTAGTTTTTGAAAATGGCTAAGAGTTTGGAATCCTAAGATGGACAACCTTAGAGGTTGTTCTTGATTTATCACTTGTCCTTGGGATCCCTAACCATGAGAGGGCTAGGGACCCCTTAGGTATGTGACCTTTTGAAAGCATTTTTGGAAATGTCTTGAAGATGGAATATAAGAACATTAGAAGAGTCTATGGGGTTGGGTTTTTGAAATCATGAGAGTGGGAGGTTTTGGAGGAATAGGTTATAAGGATAATTTGAAAGTTTGAATGATCATTCGAAAAGGGTTCAAGAGTTGGAACCTCGAAGTGTGTTAACCTTGGTTGGGTTAGCCTAGGGTTAGGGGAATCCTAAGGTTAACTAACTTGGGTTAGGTTGACCTAAGGTTAAGAAGACTTAGGGTTAACTAACTAGGGTTAAGTAAACCTAGGGTTTGGTAACTAGGGACAAGATAACCTAGGGTCAAGTTAACCTAGGGTTAGGTAACTAGGGTCAAGTTAACCTAGGGTTAGATAACTAGGGTCAAGTTAACCTAGGGTCAAGTTAACCTAGGGTTAGGTAACTAGGGTCAAGTTAACCTAGGGTTAGATAACTAGGGTCAAGTTAACCTAGGGTCAAGTTAACCTAGGGTTAGGTAACTAGGGTCAAGTTAACCTAGGGTTGGATTGAAAGTTGGTTTTGAAAATTGGTCTAATACATTTTGGGAGAGAATTTTGAAGGACAAAACATGCTATGCAAGGGACTTTGGTGGACAACTCTTTTGAAGATTATTTTCATGAAAATTTTGACTCTAGCCAAGAGCATGGTTTCCATGGTTGGTGATTGGAGACCATTCCAAGGAAGGTCTTTTTAGGAACATCATAACCTTTATCTTGGCAAGAGTGGGGGTTTCAAGAATCAATATAATGATGACAATTTTTGAAAAATTATTTTTGATGCAAAGGTGGAGAGAATGCATTTTTGAAAATCATCTTTTGTGAAGGATTTTGAAAATCATTTTTCAAGGGGAACATTCCATCAAGAAAGGGTTCATATGGCCAACAAAAGGGAGACCACTCAAGAGAGGGTTCCATGGGGCCATTCCAACCACTAAACTTGAGAGAATAGAAACCACAGAATTCAAAGAGTTTGAACATCATTTTTAGGCAAGCATAAAGAGAAAAGGGAGCCATTCTAACAATTTAGGGCTCCTATGGCCAATATAAAGGGAGACCACTCAAGAGAGGGTTCCATGGGGCCATTTTAGCCACTAAATTTGAGAGAATGAAAACCTTGAAAATTAGGGAGTTTGAAAGCAACCTTTGTGCAAGTTGAAATACAATGATGCAAAAGTGTGAATTAGTGGGTAGTGAGGGATTTTCTAAGGCATGACTTTTAAGGTCTCATCCTAAACTTCAAGGGGCCAACTCTTGGAACAATTTTTGAAGGACATGTAGAACTTAGAAATGTCATAAAATTTTAAGAGTAATGCAAGCATTATGGAGCATGACAATAAGCATAAAATAAAGCCAAGCACACAAGACATGATCAAAATAGCAACATGCAAGGGGTCATGATTTACATATAAGGTTTTTAGGCTACACCACATAAACAAGGGGCTCCTAGGCCATACCATCTTAAAGTAGGCTAGTGAGAGGTCCCCCTACACGGTGGCTCTCACTTGCTTTCCTCTAGGCATGATCTAAGAGCCCTCTTGGCTCAAGCATGCAAGAAAGGGGGGGGGGTTGAAAATGGGGATTAAAATAGAGAATAGCCTAAATAGGCTAGGAGGAGAAGAGAAGAGTGGGAGAGAGCATAAATGTAAAAGGGATACCACCTTTTGCCTTCAACACATTTGTAGTCTTCAATAGATATCTTGATTGGAGCTTGAGTGACTTCGAGAAGGCTTGAGAGGCTAGAGTGGAGTGTATAAGTGTATATGAGGCCTTGTATATGGAGTGTATAAGCTTAGGAGGGGTAGAGTCTAGCCTAAGTGTTAGAGGGAAAGAATATATGTAGAGATTCGAGTTTCTGGAGTGATTTCAGCAGAGTTTCGTATCAATTTTGGACTTGGAATATGCAAAGGGGGAGGCCTCTATTTATAGGCAAAACTTTTGGACACTGGCGCATGTAGCACATGCGCGGGTACTATTCATCTGGCAGAACGCCACGTGGCACCCATTGTACTGACTTAATCTCAACTGTTGATCGAAATTTGGTCGATCTGATCAAAATTTGAGTGCATGTAGCATACGCTCCATCACTGGTAAGGTTGAGTCAATCAGGAAGGTTTCGGGGAAATCAGTTGCACTCGGGATGTTCTCCCAAGGCTTCCGGTGAATTTTCATGTTTTTGGAAAGTTTGAATTATGTTTGGAAGTGTGAGATATTGTCTTGGGAAATGTGCGTAAAAGGACAATTTTACGGAGCGTCTGTGATACGCTCCGTGGGGGTTCGAAAGTAGCCATTTTCGTATCGCATGATCAAGGCCTTCGGAAAGCGATCTTTTCGATCGGACTGTACCGATGAAAAGTACTCTGGAAATACTTTCTGGAATTCCCAAATTTATGCATTTCTCAAGTCGTTTGACGGTGCGTTTTGATTAGGGAATTGGAAAAAAAGTCAACATTGGCAGAGCGTTTGCGAGACGCTCCAAGGGTTGCTGAAAGTCATGGTTTGCACACCGTACGATGGAGGGCTTCGGGTGGCGATCTATTCGATCGAACCGTATCGATGGAAAGATCTATGGACGAGCTTTCGAGAATTCCCTGATTTACGCATTTCTCAAGTCGGTTGACGGTGCGTTATAACCAAGGAATTGGGGGAAAAGATAATTCAAGCGAAGCGTCTGCGAGACGCTCCAGGGAACTTTTATCACGTCGTGTGAGCTTAGTGTCGTAGGGTGTTCCTTGGGTTAAACAAAGGCGTGTGGTGAAACCCTTTGCTCGAAATCCCAAGGTTGGTGCTGTTTCGGGGCATTTTTAGGCTTCTAGGGGCAAAATGGTCATTTTGACCAGAGTTGGCTGGAAATGGTCAGGAATGGTCTGGTATATTGTGTTAAGCATGCAGGGCTTTTCAGGGATGGTTTTGAGAGAGTCTTTTACCGTTCAGCGGGGTTTGTGCCGTGCTGAGGCGTTCAGGGGCAAAATGGTCATTTTGACCAGAGTGAGCCGGTATAGGACCGGATTTGGATCAAATGGCGTGCGGGGGACGCCTGATGGTTTGACAACATTGTGGAAGGATGGACTTATCGTTTTGAGGGATTTTGAACTTTCCCAAAACGTGCCTAGAGGCCCAAGGGGCAGGTTTGGTCATTTTTCACCGAGTCGGGCTAGCAGGCGCCGGTGTTGACCTAGGTGTTGGTTTTCGAGACCGCCCGGTCTCGAAAAACTACATGTGCAGTGTTGGTCCCTAAGAACGCCTGGTCTTAGAGAACTACCAGTAAGGGTGGTGTTGGTTTCTGAGAACGCCTGGTCCCAGAAAGCTGCCTGGAAGGGTGGTGTTGGTCTCCGAGAATGCCCGGTCTCGGAGAACTGCCAAATGACGGACATTCTACATTAGCGGGCTAGCAGGCAACAGAAGTGAACCATCTAGAATTTTTGATGAGGTGTTGGTCCCCGAGATCGCCCGATCCTGGGAAGCTACCTGGATGGCATTGGTTTCCAGGACCGCCCAGTCCGGAAAACTGCTTGGAATAATGGTGCTTAAGGCTCCAGCGGATCCTTGTGGACCCGCGAAGCGACCAGTTTACTGGATTGGAGATTGAAAGGCTCATCTTGAGCTTGCATGTGTTGTGATGTTGGAAACCGAACCCGATCGGGCCGGAGATTGCTGAGCGTGCAAAAATGGGGTGCTTACAGTTGCGTGGTAAAGCCTAACCTTGTATGCTCATGTCCCTATTACATTGTTGTTATCATAATCATGCATTCAAATGTGTTTTTATACTTACATTAAAAGTTGCCTTTCAAACTTGGATTCAAAATCTTTTCTTTCAAAATTGTTTTTAAAACCACAACTCTAAGATGATTCTAACCATTCTATGATTATGATTGTTTTAGGAAAGTGTTATATTTAACATGACTATCAAGGTCCAAATTTGGGTTCAACTCTTAAATTGTTTTTCAAGAAATCATCACTCTAAGATGATTCTAGTCATTCCATGATTAGGATTGTTTTAGAAAAGTATTACATTCAAAGAGACCATCAAAATTCATATTAGGATTTCAAATCCTAGTTGTTGTCAAAATCACAACCCTAAAATAGTTATAGTATTTTCATGATTAAAATCGTTTTAACAAAGTGAGAGATTCAAGAGACTTTCAAAAGTCTATATTCACAACTTTCTAAAACAAATTTTTGCAAATCTACTTCCTAAAAACTCTTCTAAAATATTTACTTTTCAAAAACCTTTTGTCTTGAAATCCAAGACAAAACCATAGAGCTCATGTTTAGGCAACCCTAGTTTTTTCACACAAAATCATGATTTTCTATCTACATTAAATCATGGGTTTTCAAAATTTTTATATAAAATTATAGATTTTCAAAACTCATTTTCTACATGAAATCCTAGATTTTCAAATTTTTGAATCACATAAAATGATAGATTTCCAAAACTAAAAGTTTTCCAACTTCAAGTCAAATCAAATATTTTTCAAATAGGAAACCAAACCAAATCATTTATTTTTTAAAATAAAATCCAATCTTCAATTTTAAGAAATAGAGATTAAACCTTTTCTAATTTCAAACTTTCAAATCTTTCAGAATTTCAAGCTTCCAAATCTTTCATAATTTCAAACCTTCCTAATTTCAAATCTTTCTTAGTTCGAACTTTTTCTAATTCAAAAATTTTCAAAATCAAATATTTCTTAATATGGAAACTTTCTTAAAATAAAACTTTCCTAATTTGTAACTTTTCTAATTCGAAATTTTCTAAAATCAAACTTTTCAAGTGCATGTTTAATTCCTTGTTACCTAAGTCCTAAGAGGCCAAAATTCAAGTTTAACCCTAACCTTAAGTTAGGAAACGTCAACTCTTTTCTAAATCAAGATGATTTTCAAACCTTAATTCAAGCTAAGATGATTTCAAAGTCCAATCCATGTTTTTCAAATATAAGTCGAAGTTCTACATCAAAGTCAATTTCAAATCAAAGTTTAATTTCAAATCTTCAAATCAAAGTTCAAATAAGAATATTTTCAAGTCAAACTTTTCAAAGGCCCCAAAGTGTCTTTTCAACTCAAACAAGACCCTAAAGTGTTAATTTTCAATCGGACCTCAAATTCGAACTATGACTAACATGATTCCTAACAAATGGATGTGTAGGCAACCCTCATGAGTGCGGTTACAACCTTTTTTAAAATTTCAATCCCCTTTTCAAATTCTTTTCATGCACTTGCATATCAAGTATCATATCATCCCTAAAGTGATGACTCAAATCTCTTTCTAAAATTTTAAAAGTGGATATAATTGGACATTGAATAATTGAATATTCTAAATGAGTGAACCTAAGGTGAAAAGATATGTGGGTACTATAAGGGCGGGATATGATGATAGTCTAATGCATCTTCTCTATACGTAACTAACCTTTGAACCTAAAATCACTATTTACAAAGGCCAAAATGGAGTTATTTTTAAAAGAAAAGGCTTAAATCTTTCTAAAAATTGCCAAACAACCTGTTTCTCTAAAAAAACCCTCTCTTGAGGAAGTTTTCCAAAATCTCTTAAAAAACTCTAAGTTTAGTCTTCAGATTGCACTTATTTTTTGGTGACCTAACTCACCTTAATAAAGTTAGGTGGTGACTCCAAACCTATTTCCAAAAGTGCTTATTTAAGTCAATTTTCACTTCAAACCTAATCGCACTCGTCTTTTTAGGAGGATGAGTATTAACGAGAGAATACCGTGTGTTTCCCACATATCATCTTGATGGTGCGAAAAATCAGGGGGCGACAAGTAAGAAATTTGAACCTATTGACAAGCTGATTTTGCATTAAAGTATACCAAAAGTATCTCAAAGATGGCTACATATAGAAGGTCTCCAACACATTTATGTGTGAGAAGAACACAAAATCAGGTGCTGAAAGTCAAGATTCATTGATTACATTTACTACTCTATTTTCATTCACTTAGGGGGTTAGTGTTTAAGCTACAACTTGTTTTTATCCACTTTTTAGAGAGTTCACCTATTGTGTCATATCCTTGTATTACACTAAGGGAATGTTATAAATCTTGTGAGTTTGAGTGTAGCTTGATAAAAATACTTATGAGTTTTGAGTGTAGCTTAGGAAAAACATTTGTAAGATTGAGTGATCTTGGACAAAATTATTTGGGCTTGAAAATTCGGGAAGAGTTCTTGTAAAGAAGTGAGCTGGGCACTTGAACAATTAGCAAGCTACGTAAGGAACTTTACATAGCTGATAATACTTTTGAGAGGATCAAGGAAGAGATAACATAGGCCACGCATTGTGACTGAACCTTTGTAAAATTTTGTCTCTCATTCTTATGCTCTGTTTTTCATTCACTGCATCATCATAACCTGCTTGCATATTATCTTGCATTTTATGGTTGTTCCATTGGTTTATTCTTTATTAATCTATGATTATGCCTTTAGAGTTTTAAAATTCCAACTCATCCCCCTCTGAGGTTGCTATTTCGATTCAACATAATTATCTCTTTATTTTACTTCTACTCTCCAAGATAGTTTCCCTAGAACAAAATGTGTGTAAGTTATACATATATATATATATATATATATTGAAAAAACTTGATTCCGCAGTACGTGGATTTTCTTTAATCTTTGTGAGGGTGAAAATGTCCAATTTTACTTAACAAATACTAACCTAGTAGTTAAGCATGTATCATAAATCTAGTGCAAGACAAGATTTGCTGTGGATGCCTAATGTGGGAAAAAACCACGTGGACCTACTCCTTTGGTCCGGGGAGTCAAGCATTATGAATAAACAGTTTACATAAGATACACTTACAACCAAATACCGAACTCTACAAATGTTGTTCCAATCACCACGAACTTTGGTTTAAGTTAACTTGCTTGACTTCTCGATTTTTTGTTCTTCAATCACTTGACTCTAACACCGAATCACCACAATACTGTCGGTCTCTGACACTGAATCACTACAATGCTTTTTGTCCCCTTCAAAATCCACCAAAATGATCTTCTGTTCAGTTTTTCAATGGTGGGAGAATATATTTTCTCTGTATAATATTTGGAGAGTTGATTTCCACCAATACGCCTCTCTTTTGTCTTTATAGCCCGTCAAATTCTATCTCTTTGATAAGTATATCATCTTTCTTTGTACTATTTTATTTTCACTTAGTATGTCTAGATACATACCTAAGTCATATAAAAAATGTCACGTCCGTTCTTAATGCGGCATCATTAACGCCGTTTTAGAATGAAGGTGATTGCACAGGTCACCAACCTATAAACAAAACTTTAACATAACCCCAAAAATAGAAATCTTATAGGAATAAACAACATCATCATATATATAAACTCATCTCATAATTGATCATGCATAATAAGAAAACTACTAAATTAAATCCCTAATAATTACAAACCAATTACAAATAACTTCAAACATTATCATCTCATATACAACATAGTCAAGGACCACCAACACATCAACAAGAGCTTCTTTCTCCAACTCGACATCAACCACGAGGACCAAAGCCACTACGGTCATAATAACAAATGCATGGGTGTGAGCTATATATCAACATGTTCACAAAGATAATCAAACTCATAATGACTAAATGATAGATTATCAATGAATAATCTAGTAATAGATAAACCACTACCACTAAAATGTAATATCTCATATGATATAATGTATGATACAACACATTGGTCCAATATATCAATAACTTGTTATCAAGGAATGTCCACCATGATACCCTTTTAGGTTAGTCCACCATGATTAAACTTTAGGTGGGTCCCACGTGACCAAACTTTCTCTTGTGTAATGCAAGTTATGCACACTATATGAGTTTTATGTAAATATCATCTCATAATCCAACAATCACCATCAATATAGATAAGAAGACATTTAATATAATATAAGTAAGAATATCTTAAACTCCCCACCTGTTATAGTCTTACAATCACAATTAAGTCACTTTTTTAGTTGAACCGAAGTGCTTTGCTCCGCTTCCAAACCTATCACACACTACCATATCAAACTTGATAAAATAGATGCTGTAATTCATAACCTATGCATGATTATGGCTTATACTCTTTAAACATGTGATTCAGAACATTAATGATGCATTAGAAACATAATGTGACATGTTAAACCCTTCCCGATGTGATGCAAAGGATAAAAAGTGCAACAATGCAAACTCATTGACAATCAAGACGGTCTTAAGCACCGTCAGGACGACCAAAAGAAGAAAATGGCCTATTTGACTTATCATTAAGACGGTCCCCCACCTCTGTCCTGATGACTAGAAAAGTAGAATTCCCCTGATTGGCTTATTGTTAGGACAGTACCCTGCTCCATTTTGACGACCAGAGCCATTTTGACGACCAGAGCTTAACACCATCCCTTATTAACCAATTATCCGGATGGTCACAACCTCCGTTATGACGACCAGAGACCAAACTCTCCCTTCAAAGTCCATAGCCAAGACGACACCAGGGGCCGTCCTGACGATTAGAGCCGCATATGGCTAAAAAATGCAATCCCCAACTTGACTCCAAAGCTTCTCATGCCATCTCAACACACCTATAGGCTCTCCAAGGACCCAAAATGAAACTCTAAGGTCACAAAAAGACTCCACACATCAAAATTATGAACAATATGCAAGATTTTAAGGCTTCCACTTGAAACCTTTAATCACCCTTCCCTATTTCACCTCAAACTCACTTCTATGGCATGCAAGAGTATGCTAGTATATAAAAATTAATAAAAATACATTGAAACAAGCATAAACATGAGGTTTCTTACCTCTAACAATGAAATCACAAGCTTCTCTTTGAATTCCTTCCTCCTTTCTTTCTTTCTTTTTTATCTCATTGTCTTTCTCACCGAACACAATTCTTTACACAAGGTCATCTATTCTCTTTCCCTCATTGACTTGAAGACAACTATAGATACAACTTGTATCTATAACCACATATGGCGTGTGCGCTCGCGCGCACACACACACACACACACACACTTGCTAGCAATAAGCACTTACCACACACACACACACACACACACTCACTTAAGTGAAGCACACACCTAGGTGACACCTCATTGCTTCACTAATCTCCCGCTAACCCACATAATGAAAATAGTTAATCACACTTATGATAATTAATTACGATTAACATAAGCCAAACATATAGATTTATTAAGTTAATTAATCATTCTAAAAAATATGATAACCCCCCCACAACATACTTTTATTAAATCATGCTAATCAAGCTCCTCAATTAGTGTAATCACACACTAGAATGTATACAATTAAGCTAAATATGTCATTAAGTAAGTTAGAGTTTTACAATTCTTCCATCCTTTAAGAATTTTATCCTGAAATTTACTAACCAGGTTGAAACAAATGTGGATACTGATTTCTCATTATTTCCTCACTCTCCCACGTAGCTTCCTCAACCGAATGACTCATTCACATTACTTTCACAAGGATATTATCTTGTTGCGCAGAACTTGTTTTCTACGATCTAGTATCTGAACAGGTTCTTCATCATAACTCAAATCATCCTCCAACTCTATTGGTTGCCGAGTCAACACATGAGAAGGATCTGACATATACTTTCTCAACATGGAAACATGAAAGACGTTATGGAACTTAGTCATTTCTAGAGGCAAATCTAGTCAATAAGCTATAGCACTAACTCTTTAAACAATAGTATAAGGTTTAATATATCTTGGATTTAACTTCCCTTTCCTCCCAAATCTCAAGATACTATTCCATAGAAATATTTTAAAAAATAATTGATCATTGTAAGTATTCCATTTTTGCCCGCTCGGCAATCTCCAACCCAACCGAGTTCAGTTTTCAAACACCACACCACGTACGAGCTCAAGATGAGCCTTTCAATCTCTAATCTAGTTAATTGGTCGCTTCTTGGGTCCACAAGGGCCCGCTAGAGCCATAAGCACCATCATTCCAGGCAGCTTTCCTGACCAGGCGGTCTCGAAAACCAACACCATTTAGGTAGCTTCCTGAGATCGGGTGATCTCGGGGACCAACACCTTATCAAATTCTAGACGATTCAGTTTGGCGCCTGCTAGCCCGCCAATGTAGAATGTCTGTCATTCGGTAGTTCTCTAAGATCAGGCGTTCTCTGAGACCAACACCACCCTCATAGGTAGCTTTCTGGGACCAAGCGTTCTTAGGAACCAACACCACCCTACAAGTAGCTCTCTAAGACCAGGCGTTCTTAGGGATCGACACCATACAGGTAGTTTTCTGAGACCGGGCGGTCTCAGGAACCAACACCTAGGTCAACACCGGCGCCTGCTAGCCCGACTCGTTGAAAAATGACCAAACCTTCCCCTGGGGCCTCTAGGCACGTTTTGGGAATGTTCAAAATCCCTCAAAACGATAAGTCCACCCTTCCAGAATGTTACTAAACTATTAGGCGTACTCCGCACACAATGGCATTAGTCATGCAATTGTTTGACAACTTTCTAGAGTCCATTGGAACCAACATGGCAAGTTCCATTCCAATTGACTACTGCCATCTGTGTTGTTTCACCAGGAATAAACCTTTAAGCTCTGAAAACTTATGCAATGAGTTCGTTTTCTTTGTCATACCTAATGTGACCTAACAAGATCTTTGACACACAAATGACCATTACAAAAACCGTACAATCGCCCCCTTGTGATTTTGTGACCAAACTAAGAAAATGATCTACCCCTTGCACATTAAGCACTCAAACTCATCATTACAAACTCAACCCTTTTAAAGAAGTTGTTTAACCTGCACACTTCAAGAATGCACAACCTTGTGAAAAGCAAGATATATATACTATTTATAACCAAAAGCAAGATAATCGAGGCTTCGCTTCCATTCACTAATCACATAAGTAAGTTATCTAGAGATGACAAATAACATATATTCAGATTCATTGAAGTTCAGTCACAAACCAATAGAGATATAGCAATATAGATTCATCAATAATATTTTCACACTTCTCCCCCTTTTTAACACAAAATATTAAACATGGATTATTAAACAGTTTGAGGCCTAGACAAAATAGAGAACTATAAGAGCTACAAGCTTAAACTGTTTGTGAAAGAAGAACCGGAGGACGTCCTTCCAGCAAAGCATGGATAGCCTAAAAAAATCTCCAATTTGCTCGAGCCGTAAGGCAGTTTCGAAAAAAAAACATTTGACCAACAAAAACCAAGAAAACAAAGTACCAAAATAAAATGTTTTATACTTGGTTTAATGACATCATACTTTCAAGGGAAACATGTAAAGCCAATAATTTCACAAGAAATTCATAGATCAATACTTGGAGTATGTAAACTATGATAAAGCAATTCAATCTCAACACTTGAAACAAGATGAACAATTTCATGGAAGTGTGAGAGTGAATATTAATTCAGATATAACATATCATTCAAATCCTAGTTGTGATCTATATTGCTGCATCACATTTGAATTTTGAAGATTTTCACAAACTAGAAATCAAATCTATTGATAGTCCAACACAGAAGTTGTTGTTAAAGAGCACTTGCTCCCACTCAATGATAGGATACCATATAAAACTTCAAGGGTTTATTCCTCTTATTGAATTTTTTGTTGTAGTCATATGGCGACTTTCACACTATTTGACTATGGTAGCTCTTACTACAGACTGAATGTTCTTTGAATATACATGATTTTTCTTTTTGTTTGCTAGTAGCTTTCACACACAATCATAACTAGCTCTTTCCTCATGCAAGAGTTTCATGTATTGATTTTCATTTCAAGAAAGGGTCCAACAATTTTGAAAGCATTTCAATACTTGGTCAATCTAGAGCATGAACATTATTAAATTCAAGAAAGACACATAGAAATATTTGATCACATATACGGACAAACAACTTGTTAAATCTTAAATGATATGTGTACAAGTGTCGTATTTAGCAATAAATATATCATTTATTCATATATGAGGTTGAAAAGACTTTATCATATGCATATACCTAGTCTTAAGCTATAAGACAAAGGTGAAAAAAATGTCTTTCAATTTTTGCATGAGTAACGTAATGTCAAAAGACAAAAATGCTATGAAGTATGCAAAAAAGAATGCACAATTCAAAAAATCTTTTTGTATTTTTTAATTTAAAATTTTAAATAGTAGAAAAATGCAAATACAAAAATATCATAGCACTAGGAAATAAAGATAGACATGATGAAAATCCTAGGCTATGACGAACATGGACCTTATCCAAGAAGGTTTGCCCCAACAACCTTTTAAGGGAACTTAGATTATCTAAGTCAGATTTCCTAACCCAAATGGTCCTATATTTAGGAGTATTGTGAGAAACATGGGGCTTGAGTTGTGTCCTAGGTTTAACCATGGCACTATGATTCCTTTTGATGTCGTATCTATTGGGAACCTACCTTGGCATTGCCCGTTGTCTTAGTCTATTCAATTCAACATTTAAAACTCTACCTTATTAACAAGGGCACAAATATGATTTTCTATCCTCTCATTTGGTTTTCGAAGATGATCGTAACCATGTGTCCAAGAGACCTTTCACAATTTGTGACAATGTGGCTTGATATGACCTTTGACACCACAATAATGACATGTAGGAGCAAACCTAGTAAGTTTGGCCTTAACAATATGCTTCACAAGTGCATGTGTGGTGTTCGTTTTACAGGACACAAGCTTGGTCTTCAACCTAGGATAATGAACCCTAATATGACCATTGATACCACAATGATGGCACGTGGGTACAAATTTAACAATATGGCCTTTATAAGGTATAAGGGAATTACCTTGAGTCTTAATCAAGTTTGACTTACTTGTCGGTCGGGAAGATAAATAAGCTTTCTCTGTATACCCTATTCTAGTCATATCAAGAGTTCTTCTTTGAGTGTTCTAGATTTCATCGATCTTCTTGGAACCTGCAGTCATCTTCTTGAGAGTATCATTAGATTTAAAAAGATTAGACTCAAGTGTAGATACTTTTCCCTGTAGACTCTTATTGGTCTCAACAGAAGCATGTAATTTCTTTTTTAATATATAGACCTTTTCCAACAAAGTGACATCATTAGACTTTAATTTATTAATAAGAACAATAGATTCATCAATTTGTTGCTCCAGAGTGTCTCTTTATTTATGCAAGCTCTTATTAGCCATTTTTGTTTTAAGATACACTTTAAACAACTGATCAAACTTCTCATGAATGTTCTAATCATCATTATCAAAGTCACTTTGATTTGACTCATGAGAATCGTTATCAATACTATCATGGGAAGATATACTTATGTGCTCATGTGCATATGATGTGCACATTATGACATTATGAGAGTTTTCATATGCAATTTCAAGGCCATCTCATGCTTCTTTAGCGGTTTCACACATAGATATATAGCCAAGTTTATTAACTGTGACACCGTTAAAGATAAAATCAATAGCCTTACTATTCCACATGAAATTATCCAATTCATTGTCATTGCAATGTTCTTGAGGCTTTGGAATAATCTCAGAGTCTACAGTCATCCTAGGAGACTCCAACCATGCACAACAAAGAGCCAAATACGTTCATCAATAGATTTCAAAAAGATTCTCATGCATGGCTTTCGATACTCATAATTTAAGCCATCAAAAATCAAAATTTCAAATGATGCAGTTTCTTATGATAAATCCATGTATTCAGAATATTAAAATCACACTCATAAAACTTTTAAAAAAATTTGAGTGAACCTGCTTTGATACCAATTGAAAATACTATATTCCGCAATATGTGTATTTACTTTAACCTTTGTGAGGGTGTAAATGGCTGGTTTTAATTAACAAATAATAACCTAGCAGTTAAGTATGTATCATAAATCTAGTGCAAGACTAATAAAGCAATCACACACAGAGACAATATATTTTTGCCGTGAAAACCCAATGCAAGAAAAAACTCCGTGGACCTACTTCTTTGGTTCAGGTGAGCCAAGTACTATCAATGAATAGTTTACGCAAGTTACACTTACAACCAAACACCGAACTCCACGGATGCCATTCGAATCACCATGAACTCCAGTTTAAGTTAACTTACTCGACTCCTTGATTTTCTGTTCCCCAGTCGCTTGACTTTAGCATCGAATCACCACAATGTTGTCTGTCGCTAACACCGAATCACCAAGATACTTTCTATCGCTTTCAGAATCCACCAAGATGATCTTTTGTTCAGTTCTTCAATGATGGGAGAATATATTTTCTCTGTAGAATATTTGAGAGTCAATTTCCATCAATACACCTCTCTCTTATCTTTATAGCCCATCAAACCCTATCTCTTTGATAGGTATATCATCTATCTTTGGATTCTTTTATTTTCAGTTAGTATGTCTAAATACATACCTAAGTCATATAGAAAAGATCTAGTCAAGAGTCCCATCAATCGCAATCTTTCCATGTAGCTCGTGTAAAAAGATCCGCATCTTTTTCCTATGTGGCAAGTGCCATGTTTAAGTTGGCAAATGCCAACTTGCTGCATACGCTTGGCTCTTGCCTTTGAACTTGCCATATATCTTGCTAACATTTGAGACATCTCTGGAATCTGCTTGTGAGCATGACAAGTACCATTAATCTTACCATTGGTCTTACCATTGTTTGACAGCTTTTTAGAATCCATTGGAACAAATATGGCTAGTGTCATTCCTAATTAGCTATTGCCATCTGTGTTGTTTCATAATAAATCAATCTTTGAGCTCTAAAAACTTATGCAATGAGTCCGTCTTCTTTATCAGACCTAATGTGATCTAACAAGATATTTGACATACAAATCACCGTTACAAAAACCTTACATATATATATATATATATAGGACTAGTTCTAACTTGTGGGATCTATGAACTTCAACCTGAGATTTACTCTTTGTAATTGCTTTCCATATTCCGGCCATGAGCACCAGTGAGTTGAAGGCGATTGTCAGCTACCATATAGTAGCCATGCCTTATCCCAGTTTATACCACATCAATCACATGGTGAACCTTTGAACTATCCCCTAGGGGCGGACCCTGAAATTTTTTTAAGGGAGGCCAAGAAATTATTTTAAAGAATATGGGGAACTCAGGTAAAATTTTCTAAAATTTTGGGAACTAATACTCAATTCTTATCTTAAATACTCAAAAATTTGTGAGATATAAATACAATTTGAAAATCTCTAGGGGGCCAAAGCATTAATTTTTGTTATGAATATACAAAACCTATAGGGCCTAAGCATGCATAGGAATTGGTGGATATACTAACAAAACCTATGGGGCCTAATTTTTTTGCGAAAAAGTGCTAAAGAGCATCAAGAGACTTGTTGCAGTGCCAGTGAAATAGGTGGATCTATTGACAAAAACATCAATGCTTTCGGTAGAGATTTCATTCGAAACAAATTCTTACTGCAATTGTGAGAAACACTGGTTACTTATTAATGCTGTTGGATGCTTTACTCGGTAATTAACATAATTTAACCTCCTGACTATAAATTTTTGTTGTTTTGTTTTGTATTATTTTGTAGTCTTGGCCTATCGTTCAGATCCCATTCTTAGAGATTATAAGAAATATTGCATAGTTTTAAAGTTATTGATGATTGTGCTTAGACCTATCATCAGACTGGGTCTGGTCTAGATTTGATAAATGTGAATTCGATAAACTTTGGATCCGATTCGAATCCGATAAACCCCGGATTCAATAAGTGGTCACTGATCTGATCCGACAATAAACAGATCCAGATCCAATTACCCAATCCAAATACCAGACCCGATCCATTGACATGCCTAATTGTGCTTCATATGTCCTAATTGTGCTTCTAGGTTTGGCAGCATGCATGGAACTATGCATGAATTGGGTATGGGTTTGAATGCCATTGTAGAATTTGATCAAAGATAACTTCCAATGCCATTTCCAAGGCCCAAAATTCATGTTGTCAGTCAAACATAATATTTGATACATTCAAATTAAGTGGATAACTGGATTCTTTTGTGGATTGCTTTTGAATTGCTATAAAAAAAAAAAAAAAACAAAATTAAGTGGATAACTTTTCATAAAACTTGCAGGGAATGCATATATTCAAATTAATTGGAGTAACTTTTCTAAAAACTCGCATTCCCCTACGTAAAAATATTTAGGAAAAACATAAAATAAAAGAAGAAACATAAAATTTCGATTAAGCAATTTAGTTGTCACTTATCTTCGAGTGTGTGGCAATGTGGACCTTGCATCTCATGTTAGATACATAAAATTTTGAACTGACGCTATGTAAGATTTATTGTGCACAATGTAGTTGTATTTCTCTTATTTTTCTGATGTTTGATTTTGATTATGGAAACATTTTCCAAAGAAAGATTATATGCATGTAACACCAAAAAGTATGATTAACAACCTTCCCTAGAACAAAAAAATATTAAAAAAAAAAAGAAGATAAAAAGCAATGTAATTTTGTAAAGCTATTGTTTCTGCGACTAATAAAGTGTAGTAACTTTCAAAATACACACTTGTGAATTTCAATGTACATCATTCTTCTTAGGCTAGATAAAATTCGTATTTGAATTTTAAATATGAGGCAAACAACTTGTTTTATACTTCCTCTTTTATGAAACTTCTTATTCATGCCTGGACTCTAAAGACAAACTTTGAACTTTCCAATCTTTACAACGACATATAGCTAATCAGTTCAGTGAGTTAAAATGAAGTAATCTGTGATCAACCTGTTAATGAACATTAAGGAAGGAGATTTCAAACAGTGAACTTAACAGAATCTTCATAATTAAAAATCTTCAAAGAAATCCATTGGAAGCATGTATCTATCAAGGTGATCTTCGGAGTTTCATCACAATCGATGGTTATACATAAAAAAAAAATAATCGGATGGCCTGCTCCAATCAACAATAAGATCTGGATTGTATTAGGTTAATTGGTTGAGCAAAGCTTCCAGCAGCATAAATAAGCAACCAATGTTTCTCACAATCAAATTGCAGTATCACATTTTCCTTGAACGAATTCTCTAACAAAAGCATCGACATTGTCATCAGTAGAACCACCTATTTCAATGGCATTGCGACAAGTCTCTTGAAGCTCTTTAGCTCTTTTTCTCAACTCTTTACCTTCATTTCCACTCAAATCCATCAACCTTTTCACAGTCTCAGCAATTTTCTCTCTTCCAACCACATTTTCAGCTCCCATTATTCTCTGCTTCAACTTCAATCCAACTTTCCAATCTTCCACTATTAATTTACAATTATGAGTTTGATCCGCAAACAAAGGAAAAGTGAGCATAGGAACACCCGCGAAGATGCTTTCCATTATTGAATTCCATCCACAATGTGTCAAGAAGCCCGCGACTGAAGGATGACACAAAACTCTCAATTGATCACACCACGGCACAATGAACCCCTTCTCACCACAGGCTTCTTCCAAGCTCAAAGCCTCACCTCGGATAATCCACAAGTATCGAATCCCACTAGCTTGTAACCCCATAGAGAGTTCCTGCATTTGCTCCTTAGATATCGATAAGAAGCTACCCAAGGATACGTACAGTACAGAAGCTTTGGGTTGAGAGTTGAGCCAATTGAAGTATGCCTCGTGGCTGCTGTGGAAGGGCGTGGAGAGTGACATGTAAGGGATTGAAGGGCCAATGGCATAGATTGGTATCTGGAGTTTCTCTCTCAGGATATTTGATACATTGGTTTGAAGTTCATGGAATGAAACGAAGAGGATGGCTTGTGCTTTCGTTACAGAAGAGAAGGCATCAAGGGTTTGTTTAAGAAAACCACCGACAGATGGTAAGTCGGCTAAGTGCAACGAGGACACTCCTGGGATGTAGTCAATAATCTCTTCTCCTTTTTCTGCTTCAGAATGCAAATGCAAGTCAGTGTTTGTTTGATTCTTTCATGTTTTGAGTTTATTGGTTAAAATTTAAGGCTGGACAGCTTTAGAATATAAAATCCATCATTTCTAGTTATGCAAGCCTATTATATACACAACAAAAGTAATATTTTTTATAGGAAGCCTTGGAGTGACATTAGGGCTTCCCTTTCACTATTTTGTTAAATTTAATTACTTTCCATGCAGCAAATATTACCCGTCTTTATTTATTTATTTTTTTGTACTTAGGGATAAAAAAAAGAAGGTTTTATCGAAACTCATGCAATCAGAGTGTTTAAGTTAGCAGCAGTTACTACGCAAGAAACTAGCAACTCCAGCTGATCAACATAAATGAAGCCAATGAACTCAAGAGCGGACACCGAACTTTTAATTAGGGGTCAAGATAAAATTTTTTAAAATGAGTGAAGAAATTTTTTTTTTAATTTTAGAAAAGTAATACTTATTGATAATACAACAAGTATGGCCAGTCTGCCCCTGCTGGGTAGACCATAGAAGTCTAGACAGACTCTCTAGACCAATCCCCCTAAGCTACTTTCCTAACCAAGTGTACTGACAGACCAGGACATACCCGGAAGGATGGAGCCCTCAGCAGGGAATCAGGCGCCGTCGTTAAGGTATCCCGAGATTCTCGCTTGAAGATCAGCCCCCACGATCCCTGGTGCGCAATTTGAGGGCACAATTATCTCTCCCATTAATGTGCCTACAATCCAAGCCACACTCCTTGCTAACGTCTCTATATAAAGGGCAGTCATCATCTTCAATGAAGGTACAAAAAAGATCAACTCTTGAGTATTACTATTCTGCCCATTTATCTTTAGTCTAACTTAACTATCGGAGTGTTTTTGGCAGACGCCATACCGATGTCCCCAGCGAAAGGATTCATCACTTCAGCTATTGGCATTAGAGGTCAAGAAGATCATACGAATTCACTGCATCATCAGTTGGCACCGTTTGTAGAAAATGACATTTTGATTGCTTCATGGCCTTGACCCGATCTAGTGCTACATCTATCAGGCTAGATGCAATAATGGAGGAACAAAGCGCAACAAGGATTGTTGCCTAGGAGCAGCAAATCATTGAAATGATGGCGGCCATGAACCAACTCCAAGCTTGAAATCAGGAGTTGGAAAATAGGTTGTCTCTGCCACTAGTGCCGTCGGCAGTAGTAGACCTTCCACCACCAGAGGACCCCCTGAGGCAGGCAGGCCAACAGGCAGCAAGGAACTTGGAAGGCAATGCCGATGAAGGAGCAGAGCACTTGCCTCAAAAGGGGGTTGGAAACCATGCTGATGAGGCCCAAAGCCACATGGCCCAATCTAAGGTGGTGACGGTGCTGCTTCCGAAGCACACCGGCAAAACTCATCCAGTGTGGGACAAGCAGTTGAAGGAGATACAGGCCCAACTTGCCAGAGTGATTGTCGCTATAAAGGAAAAAGACCCCAACACGGTGGAAGAGTTGGTGAACAGGATAGATACACCATTCACACCAACAGTAATGAAGGAACCCTTACCCCCAAAATTCAAAATGTCCACTTTGGAGTCTTTTGATGGCACGAAAGATCCCCTAGACCACCTTGAGACGTATGAGGCCATGATAAACCTCCAGGTTGTCCCCGACAAGATCATGTGTAGAGCGTTTCCTACCACCCTCAAAGGACCGGCCCGAAATTGGTTCCACAAGCTTCCCTCCGAGACCATTAGCAAATTCATAGATTTGAGCAGACTATTTGTCAGCCATTACATTGGAGGACAGAGGCAGAGGAGGCCCTTCATCTCTTTGTTCAACACCAAACAATGTGAGAAGGAGACTCTGCATGAGTTTGTCACCTGCTTCAACCAGGAGATTCTCTACGTAAATGACTTAGACCAGAAGGTGGCTGTAGCAGCTTTCATTGTAGGGGTCAAAACCCCTAAGTTCCTTTTCTCCCTGCTTAAGGAGGCACCCAAGACCATGACTATGCTGATGCTCTGAGCACAAAAATACATGAACACAGAGGATAACCTCAAAGCCAGGGAAGACTCGGAGAACGACAACACAAGTCTAGACAAGAAGCGGCTGGCTGAGGAAAAGAAAGATGACAGAGCAGCCAAAGTCCCCAAATTGACTGAGTACCCCAAGGCAGAAAGCAATAAAAGCAGGCCAGCCAAGTACACCCAACACTTTACCCCACTAAGCGCCCCCCCTTAGACCAGGTGCTCTATGAGATAAAGAGGGACCCAGTATTGAAGTGGCCAAGATGGATGAGGTCCTTACCAGAAAAGAGGCCAGCCCACAAGTGGTGCCGCTTTCACTGGGACCACGGTCACGATACAGAAAATTGCTACGACCTCCAGCAACAGGTAGAGAACCTGATCAAACAAGGGAAGTTGGGAAAATACATAGCCGGGGGAAGGAGTGGCGAAAGACAGGCTCAACCAGCCCAACAGGTAGAGAGACGCAGCCCTAAAAGGGCAGGGCAGAACCAACAACCCATGGGGGAGTTAAGGGTCATTTTAGGAGGATTCCCAGGTAGTGGAGAGTCCTCGTCTGCAAGAAAGAGGCAAGCTAGGAAAGCACGGAGTCAGAATGAAACCATGTCCACAGACCGGTTAGTCAAAAGGTCTAAGGCAGAAAACATCCCCATCACATTTACCGAAAAGGATGCAGAGGTCTTATGTCAACCCCATGATGATCCCCTGGTTATATCAGCAGTGGTTTCCAACTTCCTGGTACAAAGAATCCTTGTAGATAGTGTCAGTTCAGCCTATTTCATTTTCTTACGAGCCTTCTAGTAATTAAATGTAGGTATGGAGAAACTGAAGCTAGTTAACTCCCCCCTGGTCAGTTTCACCAGAGACAGAGTTGCTCCTTTAGGATCGATAGCTCTGCCGGTAACCTTGGGGACCGCACCGCAACAAATCACAAAGATTATGACCTTCCTGGTAGTGGACTGCTCTTCGGCCTACAACCTCATTATTGGCAAAATAGCCCTTAATGAATTCAAAACTATACCATCCACCTATCACCTGAAAGTCAAATTCCCCACACTGCAAGGAGTTAGAAAAGCTAAAGGTGACCAGTAGACTACCAGAGAATGCTACATGGCCTCTCTTAAAGGAAAGACAGAGGCCATGATAATTGAAGAGCTGGAGGTCCGAGATGAGGAGGAAATCAAGAGGGGGAACCAGTAAAGGAACTTGAGGAGGTCATGGTTGGAATACCAGACCAGACCAAGACAGTAAGGATAGGGACAGTAGCACCAGAGGAAATCAAGGAAGAACTGAGGAAGTTTCTCAGGCAGAATGTCGACGTTTTCGCTCAGACCCATGAGGACATGCCAGGCATTGATACCCATATCATTGCTCACCAACTGAACATAGACCTAGTGGCGAAATCGATAAGACAAAAAAGGAGGAATTTCGCACCAGAGCGCAATGAGGTGATAACTGAAGAGGTGGAGAAGTTGACCAAGGCTAACTTTATAAAGGAAGCCCAGTATCCCTCTTGGTAGTCCAATGTAGTCATGGTGAAGAAGGTGAATGGAAAATGGAGAATGTGTGGACTTCACGGATCTGAACAAGGCCTGCCCCAAGGATAGTATCCTCTTACCTATGATAGATCAACTGGTGGACTCGATGGCAGGGTATAAGATGCTAACCTTCATGGACGCCGTCTCAGGTTATAACCAGATAAAAATGGTAGAGCATGACCAGGAACACACGTCATTCGTGATGGACAGAGGTTTATATTGCTACAAGGTAATGCCTTTTGACTTAAAGAATGCTAGAGCAACCTACCAGAGGTTTATCAACCAAATATTCAGCACTCAAATCGGTAGAAACATGGAGGTGTACGTGGATAACATGCTAGTGAAAAGTAAAAAAGCAGCTAGTCACTTGATGGACCTAGAAGAGACATTCTGGAATTTAAGAACTTACAATATGAAGTTGAACCCAACAAAGTGTGCATTTGGAGTGGCCTCTAGCAAGTTCTTGGAGTTCATGGTCTCTAATAGGGGAATAGAGGCAAAACCTAAGAAAGTTAAAGTGATTATGGACATGCAGCCCCCAACATCCACCAAAGAAGTACAAAGACTTGTTGACAAAGTGGCAGTACTGAACAGATTTATTTCAAGGTCCACAGATAAGTGCTTCCCTTTCTTTAAAGTTTTATGAAAAGCTTTTGAATGGATAGTAGAGTGTGATCAGGCCTTCCAGGGACTCAAACAATACCCAGGCTCAGTCCCATTACTCAGCAGAACCATTGAGGGGGAAGAGCTCTAGCTTTACTTAGCAGTAACGGCCACAGTGGTAAGCTCAGCCCTGATCAGACAAGAAGATGGTATCGAGAAACCGGTCTACTATGTGAGCAAAGCCCTGAGAGGGGTAGAAGAACGATATCCCAAGATGGAGTTGCTGGCGCTCGCCTTAGTGACATCATCTCGAAGGTTGAGATTGTATTTCCAAGCCCATACTATAGTAGTTCTGACCGACCAATCACTGTAAAAGATACTTCACAAACCAGAGACCTTAGGCAGGCTGGTCAAATGGTCAGTTGAATTAAGCTAGTTCGACATTCAATATCGCCCAAGACTACCAATCAAAGGTTAGGTTGTGGCAGACTTCATCGATGAGTTCACCCACCCAACAACCCAACCCGACACAGACACTAACCACCCATAATGGGTCCTTAATGTCGACGCCAACACCTCCAGCGACGCCGAAATTGTTCTGGTCACCCCCAAAGGACACAAACTAGAGTACACCATCCGCTTCAAATTCCCAGCCTCTAACAACAAGGCCGAGTACGAAGCTTTGTTAGCCAGACTCCGAATGGTTAAGCGAATGAGGGAGGAACATATCTTGGTACTAGTGATTCCCAATTGGTGGTTGAACATGTCCATGGTAATTATTAGGCCAGAGGGGAAAAAATGCAAGAGTACTACCAGATGGGAAAGAACCTAGCCTCGAGATTCTCCACGATACTGTTGGAAAGCGTATCCAAATTACAAAACGAAGAGGCAGATCGGCTGGCCAAAATTGCCTCATCTCAGGAGCAAAACCCAAGAGTCCCCATAAAGGTGCTAGGTTCGCCGAGCATTCAGAGCCCGAGATACACCAAGTGGAACAAGTTATTGAGTGGGCAACACCGATTAAAGCTTATTTGGAGAATAAGAACCTATCAGAGGACAAGATTGAGGCCAGAAGAATATAGTATAGAGCCAATAGATACACCCTGATGAATGGGACACTGTACAAAAGAGGGCATGCCCTGCCTTGGCTCAAATGTGCAGGAAAAATAGATGTTGATTACGTCATGAGGGAGGTGCACAAAGGGGTATGTAAAAACCATTCAGGCGGATGGGCCTTAGCTAATAAGATACTCAGGACAGGCTATTACTGGCCCACCATGGAAAGGGATGCCTAAGATTTCATGAAAGATGTGACAAGTGTCAAAGGTTCTCTAACGTCCTAAGGTAACCACCGCAGGAATTGACTCTCATCCAGAGCCCCTGGCCATTCGCCTAGTGGGGGATCGACATTGTGGGACCTCTGCCTTTGGGAAAGGGCCAAACCAAGTTCGCAGTGGTGGCGGTAGACTACTTCACCAAGTGGGCAGAAGCTGAGCTTGTCGCCATCATCACCGAATAGAGAATAAGGAACTTCCTACTGAAAAAATATCATCTGCAGGTTCGGAATTCCCAAGGTGGCTGTCACAGACAACGGGAAGCAATTTAAAGGTGGTCAGTTTAGACAGATATGCTCAGATCTCTAAATTAGCCATCATTTCTCATATCCAGAGCACCCCCAAGCTAATGGCCAAGTGGAAGTCACTAATAGAACCTTGTTCAACATCATCAAGGCTAAGTTAGAAAAGGCAAAGGGCTTATGGGCTGAAGAGCTTCCCAACATTTTGTGGGCCTACCAAACAATTGAAAAGGTAGCAATGGGACACACTCCTTTCTCGTTAACGTTTGGATCGGAAGCGGTCATCTTGGTAGAAATAGGTTTGCATAGTCCCAGGTTCGAACACTACGAATTGGAGTCAAACAACGAAGCCCTAAAGGCAAGCCTAGATTTACTTGAAGAAAAAAGGTTACAAGCAGCTATGGAAGTAGCAGCCTAGCAGTAGAGAATGTGCAGATACCGTGACACTAGGTAAAGCCTCAGACATTCAAGGTAGGAGATCTGGTCCTCAAGAAAGTCAATTAATCCACCAGGAGGCTCAGCAACGGCAAACTGGGGCCGAATTGGGAGGGGCCTTACAAAGTGAAGGGCTTTTCATGGAAAGGAACCTATTAGTTGACAGGGCTCGATGACAAGGACCTGCCCAATCCTTGGCATGCTGAACATTTAAGGAAATAGTATGTATGATGTACTCTGCCCTCATTAATGAAATCTCCACCCATTGAAATCTCCTAAATAGCTCAGTCCACTATAATGAACAAGGCTACTAAGCCTACCTGGTCAATCCAAAAGACTGACCTGATAACCTAGAAGGCCACAAGACTACTAAGCCCAGATAAGCTAAAAGGCCACAAGGCTACTAAGCCCACTTAGTCAGTCCGAGAGACTGACCAGATAAATCGAAAGGCCACAAGGCTACTAAGCTCACTTGGTCAGTCTGAGAGACTGACCATATAAGCTGAAAGGCTACAAGGCTATTAAGCCCACCTGATCAGTTTAAAAGACTGACCAGATAAGCTGAAAGGCCACAAGGCTACTGAGCCCACCTGATCAGTCAGAGAGACTGACCAAACAAGCCGAATGGCTACAAGGCTACTAAGCCCACTTGGTAAGTCCGAGAGACTGACCAGATAAACCGAAAGACCATAAGGCTATTAAGCATGGACTGACCAGAATAGCTAAAAGACCACAAGGCTGCCAAGCCCACTTGGTCAATCTTAGGGACTAACTGGTCAAGTCAAAAAATTTGCGCGAGGATACACTTTGAGCCCTAGCTGGTTAGCTTGAACAAACGGACCTATTGTAAAACTACCAATTATACGCAAGTAATCTACGTCTACTTCAGAAGACCACACATCTTAAGCATTGGAATACAAGGACAGAGCACAGATAAAAGACAGAAAGGCATTTTTATTAATTCAAGGCAATTACAAAGGCAGTTAAAAAAAAAAAGGAGACGGTTACAAGGGTTTGGGGCCTTTGAAGAGCTCAGGATTAAGCATCGTCCTCCTCCTCCGCTATAGGGGTCTGGTCTTCCCCACCAGGTGCCTGGGAGGTGGTGTCATCTAGAGGCTTCAGAGCAGTGAAGTCTAGGTCTGGGAAGAGTTTCTTTGCTGCAACCTTGGCATCGATGAAGCCCTCCATATAAGCCTCACCGACCTCGTCCTGAAAGGCGGTTCCAGCCCTAAACTCCTCCACAGCCTACTCCTGAGTGGTTTTGAGCTCCCCCTCTAGCTCAGCTATCCTCAAGGGTAAAGAATTTTTAACAGCTTCAAAGGTCTAGGCATCAAAGGTCAACACCTCAACCTTCTTCTTGAGCTCCACTGACTCGTCCAAGATGGCTGTTTTCTCTACCTCAGCAACTGCCCCAAACTCCTTAGCATCTTTCACTTTTTTCTCTAACCCATTGATGGTCTCGGTCAAGGTCTTAATGACTTGACCATTTTTGGAGCTCTCAGTCATTTTTGCCTTGAGGCGGGTAGATAGGCAAAGCGCCTTAACATGTAACTACAAAAGAATCCATAGATCAGCACCAAGCCAAAGCAGTCAAAAAAAAAAAAAAAAAGGAGGGGGGAAAATTAGCCAGGAGTCTCACCTTGAGGGCATCGTGATTCATGCTCTTCGTCAGTTAGGCGTTGGACCACCTGGTGAAAGGGGCCACGTCCTCCAAGCTGATGAACTTCTGCATCTTCTCCCATGCAGCTTGGATATCCTCTACTATCAAAGGCTCACCTTGCTGGCTCGAAAATGACTGACCAGTAGGCGTTGTGGTAGCTGGCGGTGGCATACCAGCTCCAAGCCTAGAGCTCTGGCTAGGAGCTTGAGCAGTAAAAGGTGCCATATCTTCCTTTGGTGGGTTAGTTGATGCGGGACTCTTGTCATAAGGGGGCTCAACGGTCTTGCCCCTAGAGCTTGGTCAAGGGCGCTTACTGGGTCACTCCCCAGCAGCTTTCGCCCTCTCCATCTCCTCGAACTTCTTCTTGGCAGAGGACCCCATCCTCCTCTTGTCAAATCCCAAGGTAGATTCTTGTTTTGCAAAATGCACAAGGCAAAGATCAGTACACTAGCACCAAAAAGAAGTTACAATAAACATACCAAACTCACTCCTTTTAGCGCGAAGGGCTTCGATGGAAGGGTCTGGACCTAAGAGGTAGGCGGCTAAACTCTCACCGGCTGCAAGGGGAGCCCAGTGCCTGACTGGGTGCTCCCTCACCCTCGCTACTCGATCTTCCCTTGACTGGTCCTCCAGCACAGGAAGGAGTGTTGAGCAGAAAAAATGGACAATCATTAGACCGCTACCTTAATTAGATTCTAAGTATGAAACCACAAAAAGAACTTACCCTTCCTACTTGGTCTACCCCATTGCCTGGGTATGCAAGGGGTCTAATCAATCATATTCTCTTAGTGGGTAATCTCCATACCCTCGCGATACACGAAGAAGTACTTCTCCTTGGAGCGCTTGTGGGAGATTGGGAAACCAGATATCATTGCAGGCTGACCATCTCGAGTTGAGAAGTAATACCAACTTGAGCTCTCTCTCTCAGTCACTTTATAACAATAAAAGAAGTCTTCTGAGGTTAAGAATTTCTCCTTATTGGTGGCTGCCTGCCATAAGGCTGCATAGCCCACTAGTATACGCCATGAATTGGGCATAAGCTGCCCTGGAGCTAGCCTGACTCTGCTTAAAACTCCCCTAATGGGAGGAGCAATGGGAAACCTCAGCCCCCCAGTTAGTGCACTCTCGTACACTGTGATTTCCCCAGGGTGAGGAAAACACGCTCTGTTCTTGCTCCCAAGAACTCTATAGCTCATGGAGGTCGAGAATTGGTAGGCAGACCAGAGTTTCCTCACTTTTGCCCTGTTTAAGATGGAGGCTATATGCCTCACTTCGTACCTGTAGTCTGGGCCGGATGCATCCTAACCCCCTCCCCAGCCTTAGCCTTGGGAGCACCCTCAAAGGCGTCCACGATGGACACGGGGCTCCTTGCCCTAGCCCACCTGATCAATCTGAGAGACTGACCAAACAAGCCAAACGGCCACGAGGCTACTAAGCTCTCTTGTATACCCTATGAATTGGGCATAAGCTACCCTGGAGCTAGCCTAGCCTTGCTCAAAACTCCCCTAATGGGAAGAGCTATGGGAAACCTCAACCCCCCAGTCAATGCACTCTAGTACACCATGATTTTCCCGGGACAGGGGAAACATGCTCTATCCTCGCTCTTAGGAACTCTATAGCTCATGGAGGCCTGGAATTGGTAGGTAGACTAGAGTTTCCTCACTTTTGGCCCATCTAAGATGGAGACTAAGTGCCTCGCCTTGTACCAATAGTCTGGGGCCGGATGTATCCCAACCCCCTCCCCAGCCTCACCCATGAGAGCACCCTCAAAGGTGTCCACGATGGACACGGGGCTCCTTGCCCTAGCTGACCATGCCTCTTGGGTGACATCCTCAATGTCTATCCCGGAGTAATTTAAAGAGGCACTTGAAGCCTTGTCCGGCCTAACCCTATCTAAGTCCATTGAGACGATGCCCTCAGAGCCGGATGACAGGTTAATTGGTTAGGGGTTCATGGTCCTAGGGTCTTCTATTCCATGCAAAGTCTTGAAAGTGGATTTGGAGGCCTCCAAACCCCCCCAATACACAGACTCGGCGAAAGAGGGGTTTCCTACAAACCTTAGTGGGTACGAAGTCCTAACCCTCCACTCATAATACCAAATGGCTTTTTGCAGAAGCCAAACATGCACTCGACATACCTTGACGAACTTTGGAGGTTGAAAGGGACACTTGGAATCACTTTCAGCTCTCGACAACGGCGGAAAGAAGATGAGAAAGGTCACTCGCTGGGCAACTCGAAAAAGGTGTGCAAAATAGGAAGCCTTTCGACAAACCACCAAGGCCTTATAGGCCCTCTCTGTCGAAATCAACGGCTAAGATCTGTCCATGACTTTTGGATCGAATGGTCAGTATCTGTAACGTCCCATCAAAGTACAGGGACCAACCTCGCAAGGCCACGCGGTATACACCCCAAAGGTCTCATTGGTTCAATAATGTGGTAATGATGACAAGTTATGGCACCATAAATGCACCCCAAGAGTGGAGCCCCGCGGCTCTTTGAAATTTCCATCGGTAGGCCCAAGCTGTCGAGGGAATTCGAGGCATTTGATAATATGACAAGTATGGCCGATCTACCCTTGCTGGGCAAACCATAAAAGTCCAGACAGACCCTCCAAACCAATCCCCCTGAGCTACCCTCCTAACCAGGTGTACCGACGGTCCAAGATAAACCCAAAAGGACGGAGCCCCCAACAAGGCATCAGGTGCCGTCGTTAAGGTACTCCAAGATTCTCGCCTGAAGATTAGCCCCCACGATCCCCGGTGCGCAATTTGAGTGCGCAATTTGAGGGCACAATTAGCTCTCCCATTAATGTGCCTAGAATCCAAGCCACACTCTCTGCTAACGTCTCTATATAAATGACGGTGATCATCTCCAATGAAGGTACGAAAAAGATTAACTCTTGAGTATTACTATTCTGCCCAATTATTTTTAGTTTAACTTAAGTATCGGAGTGTCTTTAGTAGGCACCACACCGGTGTCCCTAGCAGAAGGATTCATCATTTCAGTTATTTGCATCAGAGGTCGGGAAGATCATAAGAATTCACTGCATCATCACTTATATTCTTATTCTAAATACTAAAAAAATTATAATGTATAAATAAATTTTTTGAAACTAAAGAGGTCAAATCTCTAATTTTTATCATAAAATTGCATAAACTATGGAGTCTAGTACAATTTAAAAAAATTCAGTGGAGCCCGGAGCCCCTTGGCCTTATATAGATCGGCCCCTGGATGAAGTCACTTCCCAAGTCCGTTCAGACGGTACAACGTCATTTGGCATGGAGAGGAGCTTTTCGTTTTTTTTTTTTTTTGGTCAAAATGAGAAGCCCACAAAAACTACCGCCGAGCTACAGTGGCTCCCCAACTATCAGCCTCCAGAAAAAGGGGGCACAACTCCAGGGAGAAGGGCATCTAACTCAACTAATCGTATAGGGTGGTTGTGGGCTTCCCGAGCTAAACAATATTGCACACACCGGTTGCCTTCTCTGAAGGTGTGACTTAATTGTCATTGCCAAGGTCGATGCAAGAGCTCATGACATTCTTTAATAATGGTTCCCACAGGGTGGGTGTCTGGGTCTCCAATTGGAGAGGAGCCTTATGTTGGGCAAGTCGGTCTTCCAACTCTGTGGCTTCAAAAGTTCATGATTGCCAACAGATTAAAAATGATAACATCAAAAGGAAGATATAGGATAATCTCTCTCTCAAAAATGTCTTACTCATGAATTATTTAATATTAATAAAGTGTCACGTTATTTAGTCATAAGGAGCGCAACTTTTAACCTCAAAATATTAGGGTCTCAAGTAAGGTATATCTCGAGTTCACTTTGCCCAAACAAAACCAACTTGTCTTCGTCTACAGAAATCCCCTTAGATTGATACTATAAACTAGGTTTATTAGTATATACATCCACTTATAAATGTGATTATGGCACATAAAAACTGTCTACCTAAAAATGTCCCTCCACCCATAAGTCCTGACATAAGATGAGAGTTACTATAATCAATACTCTTCCTAAGGGTAACTTCTAACCATCGAAGTACTTGGCCCTCAAGTATAAAAGTATTGAGTAGTTGATTAGTATATACACTACAATCTTACACCCATATCCAAATGTCAATACGCCCATAGAAACTACAACCCCTAAGCCGGTAGGTCTTGACACACGTTAGAATTACTATAATCAATGCTCTTATAGTACAAAATACTTGGCCCTCAGCTGAGGTGTATCCTTAATTCCCTATTGTACAAACAAATTCAACTTGTTTTCGCCTTCGAAAACCCCTAAGATACTAAACTTAGATTACTAGTATATACCCTATAATCCTACACCCACATTAAGATGTAATTATATATACTCCATAGAAACTGTCTATCTGAAATTATATAATTTTTTGTTAAAATAATATTTTTTTTAAAATAATTTCCTATCTGACATTTTCTCAAAAATAATTTCTAAAGTAATATTTTTCTTGTCACATATGTTGTTAAGGTGGAAAATAGGTGGTATATTATTCCTTTTTCTTCATTTTTTCTTTTTTTTGTGAAAATATATTTCTTAAATAACCATTCTACAGAGTCGTATTTGAGTTGTCCTCACATTCACCGTTTCACATCGGTTTCGTCCCTGCTAGTGGACTCTCCGGTGTTGCACCGAATCAGCCATAGAAGATGACCTTACGGCAATAAAAGATGGCTTCCTGCTAATGAATCTTGCCCTCTATTAAATAACAGGTAACCTTTTCCGCCTCTTGCATGTGCACGAGTATAGCCAAAGTTTATTCTAATTTCTACATCAAGGGTTGCAGATCCAAGACTGGAACCTGCAAGACCGTTTCTGGATGGGCTGCCCAGTTCCAATTCCTATCAGCATTTACACATTCAAATAAAAAATATGAAGGTTTTTTTTTTTTTTTGTTAGCAAAAGAAAGTACTGCAACTTGCCTCCTGTTGAATAATGCAAACCATCAAAGCATAAGTGGCTCTCGATTCAGTTAAGTTCCAAATTTCATTTCAATTTCGATTGACTTCTATTGTGGTATTGAGATCACATGATTTTCTGACCAGTTTTGCTTCTTCTAATTAGATACCTAGAATTTGCTTCTTCTTCTAATTCATCTTGCTACTTCTAATCTAATAATTTTTTTTAAGCGAGTATTTGTAATAGAAGGGATCCATGATATCAAATTTATTTGTATCTTAATGTATTTATATTTATTAGTTTATGATATTAAGAAATTTCAACATGTTGATTATTTTTCATTAAAGTAGCATATGTGACACTAATAATGTTAGAATGACAATTATTTTAGAAAGAATATTAATTTGATCAAAAATGTTATTTTGAAAAAAAAACTCGAAATTATATATCCTTGGCCTAGGTTCTAATTCAATTCGCCCACGTTGTGATTTAATGACAATGCACGTTTAGGCAATATAAATCAATTCCAACTTTAAAAATCGCAGGTAAATTAAATTTTCCAAAGGGAACTTTGAAATCAAAAGTTCCTATTAATTCTAAAAAAAATACCCAAGTTTCCCACAGCATCCTAAAATTCGACAAGAGTTTCGTGGGAATTTTGAGAATATTTTCTTCATTTTCGTGAGTACTAGCAGATGTGGTAGCAACGTGATGCATGACTAGGATGGATTTGCAAAACACCGAATTTGTGTATGATTCTTAGGAGTGTTTGGATAGCATTTTGAAAAGACATAATTCATAAGTTTAAGCTAACTTTAAAACGTCACTCATATAAAGAGTTTTTTCAAATTTAAGTTTGATTTAAAAAATGACTTTTTTCAATGGGAGTTAAATACTATTTAAAAAAATATAAATTTAAACTATATGCTACTAAAAAAATCATCACTCAAATACTCTCGTAGTAAATATAATTCCTATCAGATTACAATAATGGCGTGTTGGTGCGCGTGCCACAGTTACTTCAACTGCAAATATGATCGGCTATTCAAGTGGGGGGAGCCACCTATGGTCCTAAGGCATCGTATTCCATGTAATCTTGACTATATGACCCTTGGTTAATTGCCAGAGATTAATCTGAGGCTTAATTGTGTTTCTCACCCTTTCCGTTAGGGATGTAATTGATTCGGGTCGCGTGGGAACCCGACCCCTGTGGGTGGGGGCCTTGCCCCAAGTAGTCCTACCGGAGCCCAAGCCTCAACAGTTCTTTTAGCACTTGACCAACAATGGTCATTATTTTATTTTATTTTATTTAAATTCACCCCTCCACCCCAACGGGCATTTTTTTTCAAATCCATTCCTCCACCACAACGGTTAAAACTTCCTCTATATGTACCCCAGACATCTTTCACAAGTCACTCAAATGTCTCTCAACTCTCTCAATTCTCTCCCAACACCTCTCAGCCTTTCTCTTATATTAATTTGATTACTTGAATAATTAACAGTTATAAGTTTAATCACTTACATTTCCGTGGATAATTTTTATAAGTTGACTAATTATCTAATTTAGTTTAACCGTTATTACTTTACACTTTCGAATTTTTTTACCCATTCGTAAATTAATTTTTAATTTTAATTTGACTTAAACGTTAAAGTTTTGCTTTAGCAATACTCAAAATTCATGCGTAAATACCAAAAAAAAAAAAAGTCAATTGTTACATGTGCCTTATGATATTAGTAACATGAATTTAGTACAAAATAGAGAGATTTATAAAAAAAAAAATACATATATTATATTGGTGAAATCGGACTAGAATGACTATAGACAAAATTGTACCTAACAACCGAACTTTTTTTCAATTACCAGCATGAGGACTGAGGGGTGTTATTTAGTGGTCATGGGGAACAAAAATGAGCGGTAATTAACAATTTTCTTCTGCCGTAAAATATACATATAAATTTTTTATGAACGAAAGCTCTGCTCAAAATGGATGGTAAAAGCCCCATAAAGAAGAGCCATTTTGATACTTAATATCTGTTCTACATGGCCAAAAAGGAACCCAACCAATACTTTTAAGGCATATGATTCTTAGAGCGAGGAAAAGAGCATTAGGCTTTCATGAGTCATCATCATATCAAATATGCAAGGGTGAATTTCACCTATACTATAATTTTGAGTAATGACAACTAGTATCATTGCTTTTTAAAAATAGGCACCTAGACCCTTGAGATTTGGTATACCAGCAGGAGGACCCCCTGCAGTTAGCTTTTCTATTAGTTGACCAATTTGACCACATGAAATAACAAAATTGCCTTCCATTTCGAATAAAAAATAAAAAAATCTATCCTTTTTTAAAAAAGAGTATTTTGAACCAATTTTTCTTCTCTTAGGAGTGTCACAGTATTTATGAGAGTTTGTCCAAAAACCCTCAATTTAACTAATATAAATGTATATGGAGATCGTCTCGTCTGTGATGAGACGCGATCACCGCAATTGTAAATTTTATTTTAGATTACAATTTTTTTTATAAAATTTATTGATATATAGTTTAACTTCAAACCAATTTATAGATATACCGCAAAAATGATATTTTTCCTTCATTTTTTATTCCAAATGGAGGGCAATTTTATCATTTTATGTGGTCAAGCTGGTAAAAAAGCAAAAAAACAAACGGCAGGGTCCTCCTGCTGGTATACAAAACCCAGGTTTAGGTGCTCATTTTTTAAATGTAGTGGTGTTAGCTGTCATTTGTCGAAATCACAGGCCGTGGAGGTGAAATTCACCCAATATGCAAATACACTTTCAGCCTCATGTCAAATATCATGGATTCATCATCTTATCTAATTGGTGATAAACCCATCAAAACCATCAAAGCAAGAATAAAACAGAAGAGAAAAGAAAAAATCCTATGGCAGTAAAACTTCTCTGTATACCAATTTCAAGATTTCTCAGTAGAGGCTTAAGTAGAACTTGCTTTACGCACCTGGTAAGTTTTCATCCGGAAAGTGCCGGCGAACTGCGAGAAGATCAAAATGGTAGAATATAGAAAACACCGAAGGCGCCTGGGTCCAAAGTGACACGACCCGAATATTCCGGCGGAACCCTAGAGCCGGCATCCACGGCAAGAAAGTGTCAGCTATTATGCAAGAAACTGGCTGGTCCATCGGCATCTGATCAAGAAGCTGATCAAATGGAGCTTCCATTTTAGTGTAAACCGCATCCACGAAGGCAATAAAGTTATGTCCACGAGTATGTTCGGAAGGGATGACATTGGGAATGGAACGTAGCCGGAGGTTGGGCGAGCCGGGGATTGAACCGATCAAACCTCGCCACTCTTCAGTGAGTACTAATGTGATTGTTATGTCCTTTGAAGCCAGGAGAGTGCAAACGTTCACCATAGGATTGATGTGGCCTCGACCAGGGTAGGGCATAGCTACTATGTGATAGCCGGCGATCGGCTTGAGCTTGCCCGTAACCATGGCCGGCCGGCGTATGACAAGTGGACACAACAAAAAATGGCGATGGTGGAATCTAATGAGCTCACCACAAAGGGATACACATTGTATATAAAACTTATATTTGGTGATCAATACTGTTAAGTGTTGATTTGGCGTTTTGTAATGCACGCAAGGACAAATATAAAAAGTCACATGTTTTTACATTTAAAAAAAGACATGTAATCTCATTTTCGGATCCCATTCCTTACGGTGAACACAATTGGGTCTCACGTTCACCTACATTTTTAGGAGTAATAACTGGGATTTAAAAAATAATAAATGGGATTAATTTAAGAGATAAGTTTATCACATATGGCTAGTTGTCATGTCTATGGCCACAATCGGCCATCTTCATCACCTTGGCATTTGCGTAGCTATGGTCAAATGATCAACTAATACCAACAAAAATATTGCCAATGGCAGACCAGCTGCACAATGCCCAATGTGGATGAGACTCTTTATGCATCTTAACATAGCTACAAAGAGAATTTTACTGACCTAAAAGTTCATGAGATTCAATGAGCTTAAACAAGGTTAAAATTTTTAAATTGGAGAATGTTAAGCAGACGTACAAAATTTCCATAGCGCAAAAGTATATAGAATGCGGTTATTGCGGCATTTTTGCAAGGAAAATGCAATCTTCTGGAGAAGTCATTTATAAAGTTCTATTAGAATAATGTGGCAGTAATATTATTTTTTTTGTAAATAAGAATCACTATGATGAGTGTTATATTTTCAAGTGAAGGAATGCTATACAAGCAGAAAAAAATTAAACAAAATTTATCACCAGAATAATGGGGTTGAATAAGAGTCACTTATTATAGAACAAAACACTCATCATGATGGTTTTTCATTGCAATAATATCGCTGTTACATAATTCTGGTAAATAAAATACTCATCATAATGATTCTTAATTGCAATAATTCTACTGCTATATCATTCTGGTAGAGTTTTTTTATACAGATTTTCTAGAAGAATAGTTTTTTTTTTTTCAAGTGATTGACTTTCACTCAAACACATCATTCTGGTGATACATTATGTATAAATTTTTCTATTTATATCGTACTACCCATTTTGCAATTATGATATATAATGGTGGGCTTTTTGATTTCCAATAAATGGATATTATTAGGTAGCATCATTTTGTATAAAGTTTTTGTATAGAGATCCTGTTTATATAGCGTTTCTTTACCTGAGCATTAGGATAATGAAAATGTTATTTTTCCAAAAAAATTTGTACATAAATTTCACCCCATTAATGTGACATTGACATTATTATAATTAAAAGTCATAATGATGAATGTTTTGTTTTAAAGTAAATGTCTCTTATTCAACCACATTATTCTGGTAAGAAATTTTGTATGAATTTTTCTGTTTGAATAGCATTACTTTTATGCTAAACAAGAATTCAATTTTTTTTGCTATGAGGAACTCTTTGCATGGCTTGCATCACTGTGTTAAAAAAAAAAAAAAAAAATTAACTCTGCAAATTTAACCTTGATGAATATTTTCCTTCAAAGATGGCCAAAGCTTTTATACAAAATGTGGTTCACAATGAAAGGGCAAATCTTATTGGTGGTAGAACAAGAAATTCATGGCCGTTCTAGCTAATTCAGCTCTGAAGCCTGAACTGTTGAAAAGCTTACATAACAAAGCTTTTCCTAGAATTAATCAGATGTTATATTTGGTGGAATTGAATCTGCTGGGGAGATTTCATTTATCAGAAACAAAGGGAAAACATCTTGTGTGTACTTTTAGTTAGACATGTATTCAGTTGTACTCTCGTACGTTGGAGATACTTACAAAACCCTACTCCTTTAATTATTGGCCCACTTATTCACGAATCTTATAACTGTCCTACTATATATCTGTTTCTAACAATATTGTCCACTATCTTTCAATGTTTTTCTCATAAAAAAGTTGCAAGGAGAATTTTCTTCGCTTTATTACTTAATGATGTATTTTGTTAGTTAGTTATATATAAACAAAAGGTATTTTAATTAATCATTTTCCAAATTTTATTTTAAAGAATTTATTCCTTCCGCATTTTTTTCATAAAGAATAGTATAAACAATTAATTAAGCTAGTCTAATAAATATTGTGGTATAAACAGAAGAAGAAACTATGTTAATTGAATTTAGTTATAAATCAAAATACAGAAATCACTATGAACTTCAACCGCAATCACTTTAGTAATTTAGTGCACGTTTTGGATAGAGTAAAGGAATAGAATAAAAAAATATATTAAGTAACACTATAAAGAGGAATAAAAAAATTTTACTTTAAAATAGTTTAACCATCATCTTGGCCATTAACAAGATATATTAGAGGTAAAGAAGGAAAAGTGCATTCAAAGGGTCATGTGGGCAAAAATAAAAAAAATGAGGACAACCTCGAAACTGAGGGGAGAGAATTGAATGTACATCATATTAAGTGGGCACTAGTGAAGTTTTTCCAACAACAAATCTTGTTTCTCATTGGCCTATTCATTGCTCCTACACCGTGCGATATATAACCGTAGGAGTACGATTGGCGATATAATTTAATCCGATGAGTTTGGATGTCGATTCTTTTCGAAGATCAAGTTCAATATAAACTATATGATTCAATTCGCATCCATTTTTCTCAAGATTTGCAACAACTAAAATAAAATTACTTCTTAAAAAGGTAAAACAAAAAACACTTGATTTTGAAAGATTGATTTGGCTAAACTAAAGTAATATTGAAACAATTAAACTGTTAAGATAAAGAACTTAGATCTAATTGATCCGACTATCCAATTCGCCCATGGTTCTAATAAGATTTGATAACTCAAATCATTTGCTTCATCGCAAGCCTTTAATTTAGATAATTTCAACTATTAAAACAATGAAATTGATGATAGTTAACTTATATTTATAAACAATGAGATTCATATATTCATACCATTGATCTAACCAACTCTCTTACCAAATTCATTATTAGTGTATGGAAACTCAAAAACTTAGTCAAGAATACAAGATTTCAATAAGATCTAAAAAAATGATTATCATAGATTCAATTCAGTTACAATTTAAAGTTAGAATTACAATCAATTTCAAAATCATAGACTAATAATGCCACCAATTTGTGCAATTTCAACACCAATCTAGAAAGTGTGCTTTGAAATTACCAAACACAGTTAATCGCCTAAGTGTTTTTATAGATCTAGACTTCAATTGCTAAGAATTGAAAGTTTAAAAAGATAGAATAATGAAATTATGATTTACCTCTATCGAAAACCTTGGAGCCATTGGTTGACCTTCACAATTGAACTCTAGATAGAGATTATCTGCTCATTTCCGTGATAAAATTGACAATTCTATTGAAATACAAAGTGAATTCCAAGCTAAACTATGAATTGTATTGAAATATATGACTTTATCTCTCCCCAAAGCACTCAAAACAGCTATATCTAACCTAAAACTAACCTAATGGAGAAGAGATCCCAAAATTTTGGGCACAAAACCGCCTTAAATAGGCTGAAAAATAACAGAGTACATGCTGATTGTTCAAATGGTTTCATGGACAGTTCGAACGGTCTTTGTACCCTAATTCAAACGGGAAAAACTAGCCTCTGAATCTCTTTGATCGTTCGAACGCCCAAGATGTGTAAATCTCAAAAAATAATATGAAATCGATATATTATGAAACTTGATAGCATTTCTGCTTTAAGAGATATAGCCTTCTAAAGTTTCAACTGTGCATGTTTAAACTACTTGTACTCTGATAACATCTTCTTAAGACTTATACTCCCTTCATCCAAATTACGCCCGAAGTTATTTAATTTAAGTTCAAAACTTATACGAAGCAAAACGAGCTTAGTTAATACAAAAATATAACTAAAAAAGATATACAAACTCCTAAACTAAGGCAAATAAAGCACAAATTGAGGTGTTGTAATTGCATTTTTAAAGCATAATCACACCCGCCAACTAAGTTTTTGCTAATTCCTAGCAAAATACTAAAAATAAAAAAATAATCTCCACTTTGTAGAAGTCACGCATGTATTTAGCCTATGCACTAAGCCTTTAAACCTTTGGATTACTCCTAGTAAACAAATAGTGTCTCGTGAGAGTTTTCAATGATGGTACCCACAAACATTTAACTATGGCTTGTAATTAAAGATTTATAAGGAAACATAGGGTATGCATAAACTTGCTTAAGCTAATCCTCAATTCAGTATATCTCTTAATACAAGCAAGATTAAATTGTAAAGTAACATAAGAGAGGTTCAAGTTAGTATGTGATAAAACAATGCAACATAACTCAAGTGTAACGCCCTCACACAATCACATCCTTTAAGCCTTGATCCAAAACTTTTCAAGTATACACTCACAAAAGAGATGAACACACAAGGTGCTTACAATAGAAAGCTCATCATAGGAATAAATGCATAAAAACACAAAAAAGCAATCTTATTAGAAAAACCAAAAGAATAAAAATGTATCCAACTTAACAAAGCTTCATGAAAAAATATCTATAGTTAAGCACCAATCAAAGTAATTGAGCAAAAATTACTTATACTCCAAAGAAGTCTCAAATCATTTACATTTCGGATCAACTAGGACTTTCTAAGGTTATAACTTGGCCAACAGGTATAAGGTAAGGGAAGGGAATGATAAAAGGCTCAAAACATGTGTGATCAAGGCATATAATGATCAATAAGAATACACTTCCAATTTTTCAATCTCATTGATGTTACTCTCTTTCTTTTCTTTTTCATTGCTTTTCTTTTCGAACATCTAACCTCTTTATTCTCTTTATTTTTTTTTTCCTTTTTCTTGTTGTACTTCCCTTACTTTTTACTTCCTTTGCTAACTTCTCTCTTTTCCTTTTTTTTTTTTCGCATTACAAAAATATTGTCGTGCCCCTCTTGGCTTGGGAAAAAGCGCGATACTTTCTTTGTTAGAACCTACCCTCCTAAAAGGACAAGTGTGACGAGTGTTTAAACTTGAAATTGATTTTAAATAAGAGATTTTTGAAAAAATTTAGAGTCGCCACCTAACATAGTTAAAGATGTGATATGCAACCTAAACCTAAGTATAATTTGAAGACTAGACTTAAGTTTTTGGAAAATGCTTTAGAAAATGTCCTCTTATGAGGGTTTAAGAAAATAGTTTTTCAGCAAACTTTTAAAAAAGTTTTAAAGTCCTTTTGAAAATCTGACTCCGATTTAGTTTTTGAAACTAGAAATCTATGGTTCAAGGGTTGATTACGTATAAAGAAGATATGCTAAGATTATCACCCTACTCCGCCCTATCGGTATCTGCATGTCTATTGACCCTTAATTCACTCACTTAAATCACCGTTACT
This sequence comes from Euryodendron excelsum, assembly GCA_033060915.1. NCBI lineage: Eukaryota > Viridiplantae > Streptophyta > Magnoliopsida > Ericales > Pentaphylacaceae > Euryodendron > Euryodendron excelsum. Next base: position 6,904,250 of record CM065392.1, on the reverse strand, counting down.
AAAAGTCCATTTGTATCCACTTTAGAATTTTGAAAATGGGGTTGGTCATTACTTTTTGGATGAATGATGCATGATGCATCTTTTTTAAAAAAATGTTTGAAACTAGGAAGTTTTGAAGTGATTTGAGATGAAAATTTTGAATTGATAGAAACTTTTGAAAAGGGAACTTGAGTTAAAATAAAGGTTATAAGAATCATGTCATTCGTAGTTTGGGCAAGTTTTTAAAATTATATGATTGAAATAGTTTTGAAAAGTGTCCATTTAAGGATGTGGTGACCATACTTAGGTTTTCCTAAGTTGTCTACGTATCTTATTTGGCAAGAATCAGGTCACTCATAGTTCAAACAAAGACCCGATTAAAAATAGACTCGTGAGAGTCTTGGATTGTTTTTTAAACTTGAACTCAAGAGAGTTTGGACTTGAAATTATACTTAGAATGTTTTGAAATAGAACTTAAGAATCTTTTTGAAGTGTTTTTGGAATGGAGCTTTAAGGTTTTGAAAAAACCTTTGAAATAAGACTTATAATGCTTTAGAAAGTTTTTGAAATCAACGGAAGGGAGTTTAGGAATATTTTGAAATAACTTAAGTGAGTTTTAGAAACTTTTTAAAACAACACAAGGCAGTTCTGAAAACTTTTTGAAATAACTGAAGTGAGTTTAGATATTTTTAAATCTTGATTAGGGATTTTTGAAAATAGAGTTTGGATTGGAATAGAGTTACAGCTCTTGTCAACTTGCTTTTAAAAAGGTTTTAAAGACCATTTTGTATACCTTATGAAAGCCATGTTTGTAAACACTCCATTTTTGCCCGCTTGGCAGTCTCCGGTCCGTCCAGACTTGTATTCAAGTCAATATGGACATATTCTGAGTCAACTCGATTTTTCAAGTCTAATCCCGTCAATCAATCGCTTCGCGGGCCCTTTGGGCCCAAATAGAGGCAAAATGACCAAAATGCCTTTGGGGGCATTGTTCGGTCTAATTCCAATGGGCACGTCTTTTCAAAGACGATAAGTCCCCTTTTCCAGTCCAATTCCAATCTAATTCCAATTTCAATTAAATCTGGCACACTCGAGAAAGTTGATTCCTTGAGGTGGTAAGTCCATCATGTCTGGCACGTTTCCAAAGAAACTCTTCGGAACGGTAAGTCCCTTCAAACCTGTCGATCGGGACGAGACCCCAAGTCCTCGAGATGGTAGAACGGTCCACCTTTGGCACCTGCTAACCTGCCAATAAAGCAATGTCCTTTTCGGCATGCCTTTCGAGAAAATTGATTCTTCGGGCGCTAAGTCCACCTAGCAGCTTCCAGCTATTAGGCAGTCTCTGGAATGATTGCGACCCGTTAGAGTAACGAAAATACTCGTAAACATTGCAACCTCCGGAGTGGCGGAAACACTCACAAACAGGTCAAACAGGTCAAGGTGACAAAAACACTCAAAACCCAGGTCAACACCGGTGCCTACTAGCCCACTTCAGTGAAAAATAACTAAATTGCCCCTAGGGCCATTTTGGGACGTTTCTCGAGACAATACCTAAGTCCTTAGAACGATAAGTCCACCCTTCCAAGATTGTCTTAAAGACAATCCGGCATGATTAGGTGCTTGTTTCTGGTCAATTCTGAGACATTCTAGTCAAGATGATCATTTTGCTCCTAGGCATCCGAACGCCCTAGGAACCACACCAGCTCTGGGTATCAAACCGATAACCTCCCGAGAATGCTTCTTATAGTATTCCCGACCTTCCATTACCTTTTCAAGTCATTCTGAGTCAGTTCCAACAAACCCAGTGCAAAATGACCGTTTGACCCTAGTGGGCCGATCGCCTCCTCTAACCATACCGGCTCTAGGTAACAAACCGGTAACCTCTTGGGACATTCTAAATAATGTTTTCAAACCTCGAGTCTTCTCCGGGACATTCCGAGTCCTTCCCGGTAGTTTTTCGATCTACTTGACCGTTTTGCCCCTAATTGCCCAGTCAACCTTTTCAACACATCCTGTCATCATTTTTCAAGTTTACTACCTCTAGGACACTGTTCTAAGAGTTCTTGTCCCTTTTCGGCCTTCCGGGCTATTCCCGACCCTTTCAAATCATTCCCGGACTTTCTGGAGTCACTCCTACTAAAACCAGGCTAAAAGTTACATGATAGTCACTAGTACAAGCGCCCAAATCTTCTGAAGATACGTTGCTTGCCAACCTTAAACATTTCCTAATTGGTTGGCGCCACTACTAGTGGCGCCAAGTCAAAAAATGGCCTGGCGCCACTCCTAGTGGCACTAATGTAATTTTTGGCCTAGCGCCACTGTAACAGGCGCCAGGTCATTCCTCTCTCTATAAATACAGAGCCCCCTCTAAAGTAAAAGAGGTTTGCAAACTTAGTATAAAAACTCCCCTCTTCAATATACAGAACTCGTAGCCTCCCTAAACCCTAGTTTTCTTTAGGTTTTCCAAACCCTAGCCTCTATACACAAACTCTGACTTACATATACTCCTATACACTCAAACACTAGCCTCAAAAGCCTCAATTGAAGACTTGAAGTGCTGCAACCTGAAACTCTCGAAGATCAAGACGAAGACTGAAGCGAAGACCGAAGTAAAGCAAGAAAGACAAAGCAAGCGAAGCAAATCAAATAAAAGAAGACGCGAGGTAGGTTTCCTATTTACGTTTACGCATCTTCCCCCTCTCTCTTCTCTCTCCGAACCCACTTGAGTTTGCTTTTATTTTAATCCCCCATCTTCTTCCCCCCCCCCCCCCCCCCTTTTCGCATGCTTGAAACAAGGGACTTCCCGGTCCATGTGTAGGATTAGGCTATTGGAAGTCACCGCGTCGGGAGCTTTCTCTTAGTCTAATCGGAGACCACATGGGTTCGGCCCCCTTGATTATGTGGTGAAGCCTTAACCTTGTATGTTCACTACCCCAACTTGCATTGTACATATCATGATCTTGCATTCCTCCAAAATTCGTTTTCAAACTTATTTTCAAAACTTGCATTAAAATCATTTTCAAAACTTGTGTTAAAATCTTCTTCTTCAAAACTTGTTTTCAAAATCACAATTTTAAGGTGATTCTAACATTTTTATGCCTAGGGTTACTTTAGGAAAGTGCTACATTTAAAGTGACCAATATGGTCCATATTTTCAAATAATTGTTGTTTTCAAACCACAATCCTAGAATGGTTCTAATCTTCTTATGGTTAGAATCATTTTAAGAAAGTGTGATTATTTTAGAGGCTTGCAAAAGTCCATATTCAAATCCTTTTCGAAAATCTTCTTCTAAACTTACTTTCCAAAACCTCTTTTCAAATCCTTTTCAAAATCTCTTTTTACATCTAATTTCTAAAGTCTCTCTCCAATCTCCTTTCCAAAATTATTTTCTAAAAATTCTCTTTAAAAATCTACTTTTCAAAACTTCTTCTTAACTCCTTCCCAAAAAGCTCTTTTCAAAATTCACTTCCTAAAAACTCCTTCCTAGAAAAACTCTTTCCAAAACTCACTTTTCAAAATTCACTTTCTAAAAACTCATTTTTAAGATTTCCTTCCAAAAACCTTTTCTTTCCAAAAATTCTACTTTTCAAAAATCTCTTTTCTCAGAGCCTAAGCCAAGCCCTAGAGCCAACGACTAGGAAACTCTAATTTTTGTTTCTCAAAACATGATTCCCAGTCTTGCCTCAAAACCTAGGTTTTCAAAATCTCTTTTTTTACATCCAAATCATAAATTTTCAAAAACCTATTCCCTGCATCAAATCATAGACTTCCAAATCTAGGGTTTCTAAAACTTCCTCTTTCAATTCCATGTCAAATCTAATCTTCCCTTTAGGAAACCAAATCCAATCTCTCCATTTAGGAAACTAGATTCAATCCTCCGTTTTTGGAAATAAAATCAAAACACCTCTTTTTAGAAACATAATCCAATCTTTTGTTTTAGAAAATAGGAATCCCAATCCTTCCCAATCCAAATCTTTCCTAATCCGATCCTTCCTAATCTTATACTTTCCTAAACCTTAAGTTTTCAAAACTTAAACTTTTAAATCTTTTCTTAAATTTTAAGCTTCCAAATCTTTCCTAATTCAACCCTTTCCTAGTTCCACACCTTTCCAAATTTGAACTTTCCAAATCTGAGTTCTCAAACCTTTTCTAATCTCAAATATTTCCAAATCTCAAATTTCAAATCTTTCCAAATCCCAAACTTTCTAAATTTCCAAATCTTTCCAAAGTCAAAACTTTCTAAAGTCAAAACTTTCTAAGTTCGAAACTTTCTTAAGTTAAAACTTTCCAAACTCCAAATCTTTCTTAAACTAAACTTTTCCTAATTCAAACTCTTTTCAAAATCAACTCTTTCTTAAAAAGAGGACTTTCCAATTTTAAACCTTTCCTATTTCAAAACATTCTAATTTCAAAACTTTCCAATTTTAATTCTTCCCTAATTCAAAACTTTCCTAAATCGAAATTTTTCTAAAGTGAAACTTTCCTAAAACGGAACTTTCCTAATTCAAACCTTTCCTAAATCTAACTTCCTTAATCTTCCAAGTCCAAGGTTCGAGTCAAATATTTCTTAAACCTTAAGTCTTTCCTAAATCCTATCTTTCCTAAGTCTAGGTTTCTCAAAACTCTATCTTTCCAAATCTAGTCCAAGTTCTCTTCTGGGGTCAAATCCTCTTTCAAGTTCAATTCTAGGTCTAAGTTCAATCCTGATTTCCTAATCTTCCAATTCGAATTCTAACTCAAAAATCTCTTTTTCAAATCAAATCTTCTATTTTCAATCGGACTCTTATCCGAACTACGGCTAACCTGATTCCTCAAAAGGGATATGTAGGCAACCCTCACGGGTGCGGTCATAACTTTTTTCAAATCTCCAATTCCATAACTTTTTCAAATTTTCAATTCCATAACTTTTTTTCAAATCTCCAATTCCATAATCTTTTCCAAACTTTCAATTCCAAAAATCTGTTTTCGAATCTCTATTTTCAATCTCTAAAACTTTCTTTTAAAATTAAATCTATCTTTTCAAATCTATTTTCCAAAATCGAATTAAATTCTTTCAAATCTATTTCCAAATCAAATATCTTTTCTTGCACTTGCATATCATGCATCATGTTAAATTTCTTTTTCAAAAATTCTTTTCTAAAGTGGATAGTTTTGGGTATATATTAATTGAAGACTCTATTGGGTGAATCTAGGGTGAATAAACATGTAGGTACCGCAAGGGCAGGGCAGGGTGATGGCTTAGTGCGTCTTTCCTACACATAACCAACCTCCGAACTTAAATTACTGTTTTCGAAGGACTAAAATGGAGTTATTTTTGAAAAAGGCTTGAATATTTTCTAAAGGTTGCCAAACAACCTGTTTTTTTAAAAACCCTCTCTTGAGGAAGTATTTTCAATTTTTTTTCAAAAACCCTAAGTGTAGTCTTCGGATTGTGCTTAGTTTTTAGGTGACCTAACTCACCTTAATCAAGTTAGGTGGCGACTCCAAATATTTTCCAAAAGCCCTTTATTCAAATTAATTTTCAATTCAAACCTAGTTGCACTCATTCTTCTAGGAGGATGAGTTCTAACAAGAGAGTACAATATTTTTCTCGCTTGTGTGTATTCCTCGAGTGCGAAAAATCTGAACGCGACAATGTTGAAATATTTCATCACCTTTAAGAGGTTAGCTAATGAACAGCTAAACTTTTTTAAGACTATGATTTTCGAAAAACATTTTTAGAAAAGGGGCTTATAAACTTCCCTTAGATTTTTGAAAAAACTTTGGGGTTATAGAACCCTACTTGATTTTTTTCTTAGGGAACCATAATCATGAGATGACTAAGATTGCTTTATGTATGTGACTTTTGAAAAGCATTTTCTGAAGAAGGGTTTTTGAAAATATTTAGGGTTTAGAATCCTAATATGAACTTGGAGGTTTCGGTCAATATAACACTCTCCCTTAGAGCCTATAACCATGAGAGGGTTAAGAGTTGTGAGCTTTTGGAGAATATTTTAGAAAATAGGTTTTGAAATTGTTAAAGGTCCAGCCATTTTTGGTTAAGACAAGTTTAATAGAACTCTTGAGAACATTTTGAGAAGAGCAGGGATGCATGTGAAAAGACTTCGGAGTCAATGATTTTTGAAAACTCAAGAGAGTGAGCTATTTTGAAAATATGCATTTGGAAAATGGCTTCGAAGTGAGTGATGATTTTTAATGGGTTTGAAATTGGAGCTTTGAAGTCTACTAACCTTGGTTAAGGTAACTAGGGTTAGGAGGGCCTAGGGTTAACTAACTAGGGTTAGGTTAACCTAGGATTTGATGAATTAGAGTTAATTAACTAGGGTTAGGTTAACCTAGGTTTGGACAACTAGGGTTAGGTTAATCAAGGGTTGGACAACTAGGTTTAGGTCAACCTAGGGTAAACTAATTTGGATTAGGTTAACATAGGGTTGGACAATTAGGGTTAAGTCAACCTAGGGTAAACTAACTAAGGTCGGGTTAACCAAGGATTTAGGAGAATGCTTTTGAACTAAGGTTTGGACTTGGTGGTTTTGGAAAGGTGGTTTTCAATTAGGGTTTGGACCTAGAGATTTTGGAAGGTTTGGGAAAGTGGTTTTAGACTAGGGTTATGGACCTAATGGTGTTGAAAAGTGGTTTTATGCATGAATCTTGAAAGGAGTTTTGAAAATCATGATTTTATGTAAAGAAAACCTTATCATTTTCCATGAAAAGTTTTAAAAAATGAACTCAAGAGAGTTGTATGCTTTAAAAATCATTTAATGAAAACCACCCAAGTAAGTATAGGGTTCATGTGGTGGGTTTTTGGAAACCACTCCAAAGAGGGTTTCCTTGGAACCATTTCAACCACAAACTTAAGTCCGTAAAAATTTTGAAAATCAATATAGGATAGGTAGTTTTGAAAACTAATTTGATGGAAACTAATGAAAATAAACTTTTTGAAACCATTTCTTAAAAAGGGAGTTTTGGAAAACCACTCTAAAGAATAAGGGCTCATATGGTCAATTTGAGAAAAATCACTCAAAAGAAGACTTCATGGGACCATTCCAACCACAATATTTAAGAGAGCAAAACATTGAGAACCTCCCCTAAAGGAGGATTGTTTGACAACTTTGAAAATCAATGAAAACTTCTCTTAGAGAGAGGGTTTTGAAAGCTATTTTTATGCAACTCAATAGAGTAAAAATGAAATGATACAAAGTGAGGGTTAGGATTTTAGGAGGGGTTTCCTAAGGCATGATAATGTAGGGTTCTTAGCCTGAACTTCAAAAAACTCCAAGTTGGAGGCATTTTTTGAAAACCATTTCAACATGAACTTTAAAGAACATTTAGAAATGGAACCATTGAAGCTTGAAAAATGTTTGACAACAAGACCAACACATGCAATACATGAACATAATAACCATTATAATGCAAGGGGGTCATGAATCATACAATGTTGAAGGCTACACCACATTGTAAGGGGTTATAGGGCCATACTATGTTTTAGTAGGTCTATGAGAGATCCCCCAACCGATGGTTTTCATAGGCTTTCCTCTAAGCATGACCTAGCAACCCTCTTGTTCCAAGCATGCAAGAAAGGAAAGTTGAAGATGGGGGTTAAAATAGAGAAAAGTTAAGTGAGCTTGGAAGGAGAAGAGAAGGAGTGGGAGAGACATAAATGTAAAGATAGCTTCACCCTTAGCCTCTAAGCACCTTCAATCCACCATTGTTGAGTAGTCTTGAGCGTGGATAGGCTTGGCTTTTTGGATGACTTTAGGTTTTTGATAGGCTTGGATAGGCTAGGATAAGCTTGGCTAGATGCATGTTGTATATGCGCCAGGTCCTCTCCAGTGGTTGAGTGCCATGTGGCATATCCTGTACTACCATATCTTAGGCATAAAGTAAAGTTTTGGACGATTTGATCATTTTTTGGGCACATATAGACACACTCTACCTTTAGAAACTTTTATACTAACTTTGCCTTGAAATTCGTTTAATTTGAGAAAGATTCGAAGAAATCAGTTGCATCACAACGTTTTCCCGCTGTTTCTCATGAACTGAGAGCCCTCAGGGACCTTTAAAGGACTTTGGATGATGGAGATATTTTATCTCATGCATAAAAATAAGCTTTTTGGAGCGTCTATGAGATACTCTAAAGGTTTTTGGAGATGGAAGTTTTTGCATCACATGATCGTGGCCTTTAGGAGGTAACCTCCTCAATCGAACGGTACTGATAAAAGATCCTCCAAATAAGCTTTAGGGAATTTCTTAATTTACAAATTTCTCAAGTCATTTGATGGTGAATTTTAATCAGGAAATTGAAGAAAAAATCAACTCTAGAAAAGCGTCTGTGAGACGCACTGAGGGTTTTTTAAGGTGATAACTTTCGGGCCACGCGATTGGACGCTTTGGGAAGTGATCTGTTCAATCGAACCATATCAACAGAAAGACCTATAGAAAGGCTTTCAGGAATTCTATAATTTACACATTTCTCAAATCATTTGATGGTGCGTTGTAATCGGGGAATTGGAGAAAATGTCAACATTGGCAACGTTTGTGAAACACTCTGTAAAGTTTTGGTTGACTTAAAGGTGTTTCGAGTCTAGGGACTCACTTGGAAATGGACGGGGACATTCAGCGGGTTATCTCATTGAATGCTGGTATGGTACCTAGAGCCAGCTGGTTCGTGAAATGCCCTGGCCACCAAAGGTAAAACGGTCATTTTGACTAGAACTTGCCGAAATTGGGTTAGGATGGATTTGAGTGGCATATCAAATGTTCCGAACTTTTTAGAGATAATTTAAGAAGGTGGCCATACCATATCGAGGGATTGGTGCTTTTTCAAAGAATGTGTTGGAGTGTTTAGAGGCAAAATAGTCATTTTAAACGAAATTAGACTAGCGTTTGTTGGGATGGCGTATTGAGCATGCTGAACTGTCCGAAGACATTCTTGGAAAGGTGGACTTACCGTCTCGAGGATTTAGTACTTTTTCAAGGACATGCTAGAGTGCCCGGGGGCAAAACGGTCATTTTAATCAGGTATCGATAGAATGAGTTTAAAGTCGGTTTGATTGGCATATTGAATATGCCGAATTATCCGAGAACAATCCTAGAAAGGTGGACTTACCATCTTGAGGAATTAGTATTTTCTCAAGGAAGTGTCGAGTTAGATGGACTTACCGTCTTAAGAAGTTAGTACTTTCTCACAAGACGTGCCGATTTGGATGGACTTACCATCTCGACCAGTTTGTATTTTCTCACAAGACGTGCCACGTTGGATAGACTTACCGTCTCGAGAAGTTTGTACTTTCTCGATAGACGTGCCATTATACCTAAGGGGCAGTTTGGTCATTTTTTACCAAGATGGGCTAGCAAGTGTCACTGTTAACCTGGGTTTATGAGTATTTTCACAGTTGTGACAGGTTAGTTTCTAAAGGTATCTTATCCTTTGGTAAATGTGTCATGGCCAAGAGCCGCTTTCGATCATTTGGCATTAGGTTGTTTAACGGCATACCCGTGTCGACTTGGTGAGTGTTCTCATCACTCCAACGGCTTAAAGGTTTGTAAGTGTTTCTGTCGCTCCGACGATTTGGTGTTGATTTCAGAGACTGCCTGCTCTTGGGAAGTTACCTAATGCCAAAGGGCATAACGAAAATTCTACATTGGTGGGTTAATGGGTGCTACAAGTGAACCGTTTGAAGTTTATAAGTTTTTCCATCACTCTAACAACGGTGATTGGTTTCAGAGGCCGCCCAGTCTTTGAAAACTACCTGGAAAGCCTACTGGCATTTTGGTCATTTGGCTTCAATTGGACCTAACAAGCCCGCGAAGCGACCGAGTAACTTAATTGGAGTTTGAAAAGCCGGTTTGTACTTGATAGTGTTGTGATGATTGATTGGAGGATTGATTTGGACTAGAGATTCTGAGTTGGCAAAAATGGGGTACTTACACATGTCATCCTTCTTTTTACTTTTCCAAATGGACTTATCACAAGTTAAGATACTTATGTTTCTCAATAATGTTGGATATTTTAACAATGATACAATTTTAGCAAGAAGCACTTAAACATATAGTCAAAATGAGTCCATGGGAATGAAATTAACAAGAAAATATGTGGCTCAAAGAAAGAAATGATGGCCTAAAATCATATTCGAAGTTTACAAAAGCATATTCAAAAGAGTATAGGTGTCAAAGACTTCAATCAATATCTAACATATGAATCAAGAACAAGCATAATGAAACTATTGAAAGAATAGAAGATGAACAACTCAACCTTAAGTAAATATATCCACTTTGAAAAACAAAAATGACTCTAAAGCGTACAAGGTAAAATATCCACTCATATAAGGATGAAAATCCACAAGGTAGCAACATATGATACTATATAACATGATTGTGCACAAGGATGTAATCCCCCCTACTTATATGCTTATGATGAAATCTCACAATGTATTTAGATTAAAGGAAAAATCATCAATTAAGCTTAAGTACAATAAATGCACAACACTAAACATCCACTAATCTAAGATTGCATTTCACAAATGTAGCTATGGTTCCTAAAAAATGGTACTTAAAACATCCACCATGAATAATAGAAGGTCAATCATAAAGAACATGAGAGAATGTGCTAAAGACATAAACCAAGATACCGAAACTATAAGATACTCAAACCTCTACCGAAGATCTCAAGTAATCAAAGATAGCCATGAAATGCAACACCTGAGATTAATCAACAAGCCATACAGGGATTTGAAGTAAAATACAATATATGTAGACAATAAGCTCAAAATATTTTTCAAGAAAACACCAAAACAAAACAAAAACACACAAAACTAAACTACTACCACTACTTATCCCCTCAACTAAAATAATGCAATATTCTCAATACGTGAAAACAAAGCAAAGAAACTAAGAAATACAGGAAAGAGGAAAGAGGAAAGAATCGGGGTGTCGAAACACCCCCCCCCCCCCCCCCCCCCCCAAAACTAGGGGAAACTCTATAACCAAAAAGAAAAAAAAACCTAGAACTAACATAAACATAAAACTAAGTATCCTAACTAATATATACTACATGGATCGAAGGATTGACTATAAAGTCACCCAATGCCACATTGATGTATTTGTTCAAACTTTAGCCTCCACAGATTTAACATTAATATCTGTGAAGGGTTTAACAAGGAACCATGTGCAATTTCAGAATTCTCATCAAATTCAAGATAACAATAATTAATTAAGCTTTTGAAGGATATGAAAAATAAAGAAAATCACAATGTATTGATCTAGCACATGTGTGTCTATCAAATTCACTTCATAGACCTCTTCAACTTCCCCTTCCTCTTGTGGTTTGCCCATGTGAAAGATATTCAACTCTAAGGTCAGGGCTTTAAGCTTCAAAGGCTTCGGTGTGTTAGGACTAGGTGCTACAGGCTTAAAGGGGGGGTTCTATTGACCCACAGACATAGTTGACATGACCTCTAGACCAACAATGTCCTCTTTCATTTATGCATCCCTGACATCTAAAAGGTCAAAACTCTCAACAAGGGTAATGGCTCTCTCGAGAGGATCCTCTATATGGTATTTCTCACTTTTGACCTTCTTCGGCTCCTTTTTTCTCTAACTAAGTATTTCATTAACCTTTGCTTCACTCTTTTCTTCACTCATCCTAGGAGCTTATTCCCTAGACTTGGCCTCTTTGAGAAGGTTCGTTTGTCTATTTCATTCCGACTCTTAAGGGTAGTAATATCTTGAACTTGCTCATGGCTAAGAGTGGGATTGGGATTTGTTTAACTTTTAAGCACTTGCCTAGTGAGATTGGGTTGAGGTTCCACTAGGGACTTGTCCTTTTCTTGAACTATCAAGGTTTGCGTCAGTTGGGTCAGTTGACCCTTTATAGTCTCAAGAAGTTGACATTTTTCTTCAAGGGCTTTGTTTACCCTAGAGTTCACACCACCATTAGTTTGCCTGAATTGCTAAGTAATGTCCACCAGGATATCCTCTAAAGTATCCTCTAGTGTGCTATTGTGAGGAGGTTGATATGTATTATCTACTTGTGTTTGATAAGGATGCGGTGGGGTATGTGTTTGATAAAATGAAGGTTGGGCTTGTGTTGGATAGAAATGAGATGAGGCTTGGTATTGTTGAGGAGTTCACATTACCTCGCCCCTCCAATTAAAGTTAAATTGATTTTGCCAACCAGGATTATAAGTTTCCAAGATTTATTTGACCCCCTTAGTTTGTACATGGCTTTCTATATTGATTAACAACATTTGTTTGACCATGTAACATATCTCTATAAGCCAAAGTGGTGGAACCATGCCTAACCGAGTTCAAGTAGTCTCTAAAAGACCAACGAGGAGGTGCTTGTGCAACACCATATTTATCGACACTCCCATTACCATCATTCCTGTTGAGAAAAGTAATCCATTGTGTCTATGTTAATGTGTGGTGATGATGTGTGGGAAATGAACTACCAAGCATAATGGAATGGCTATTAGGGTTCACTCTTGAATGTCTATTGGTTAAGTCACGAACACAAAATATTATGCAATGTATAAACAAATTGGCATTCTATGCCTCAACAAGTCATGCACAATTCCCTTTCACCAATTTTTCTTCCAAACCCTCTAATCTCCACATAAAAATTTTCACCAATTCAATGTATTCAATTTCAATATAAGCAAACCTTCCAATCTTGTTATGCAAGACAATACTACCGAGAAGCAAATAAGCACAAAGATCCTAGTCGCCTTTAGCAATTCACCTCCTAAGTATAATGCAAATCTAAACTAAAAAGAAAAAACAAAGAAATAATTCTAGATCTAATATGCTCACAAGAACAAGGGATGGAATGAAGTTACCAATGGACTTAGCCATAGATTACTCTGCTGTAATAGTTGTTGGTGAAAAAGCAATTCGCAGGTTGTCATGCTTCCCAAGATGCTTGGACTCTTGCCAATGCCTTTAATCCCCGGCAATGATCGCTCCTACACCGTGCGATATATAACTGCAAGAGTATGGTTGGTGATGTAGTTTAATCCAGTGAGTCTAGATGTCTATTCCTCTCAAAGATCAAGTTCAACATGAACTATATGCTTCAAGTTGCATCCGTTTCTCTTAAGATTTACAATAACTCAAGTGAAATTACTTCTTAAAAAGATAAAACCAAAAATAGTTAATTTTGAAAGATTGATTTGGCTAAACTAACGCAATATCAAAATAATTAAACTATTAAGATAAAGGACTTAGATCTAATTGATCCAACCACTCAATTCGCTCAAGGTTCCAATGAGGCTTGATAACTCAAATCATTGGCTTCATCATGCCTTTGAATAATGAAATCAATAATAATCAACTTAGATTTATAAACAATGAGAATCATGTATTCATACCAACGATCTAAGCAACTCCCATTCCAAATTCATGATTAGTGCATAGAAACTCAAAAACTTAGACAAGAATACAAGATTCCAATAAGATCTAAGAAATTATTATCATAGATTTAATGAAATAGCAATTTGAAATTAGAATTACAATCAATTTGATAATTATAGATTAACACCACCAATTTGTGCAATCTTAATACCAATCTAGAAATTGTGCATTAAAATTACCAAACATAGTCAATAGTCTAAGTGTTTTTGTAGATCTAGACTTCAATTGTTAAGAATTGAAAGTTTAAGAAGATACAACAATGAAATTGTGATTTACCTTTATTGAAAACCTTGGAACTATTGGTTGACCTTCACAATTGAACCCAAGATAGAGATTGGCTACTCATTTCCATGATAAAATTGACAATTCAATTGAAATACAAAGTGAATTCAATGCTAGACTACGAATTGTATTGAAATATAGAGTTTATCTCTCTACAAAGCACCCAAAACAACTATATCTAACCTAAAACTAGTTTAATGGAGAAGAGACCCCAAAATTTTGGGCACAAAACTACCTTAGGTAGGTTGAAAAATGACAGAGTACGCACGAATTGTTCGAACGGTCTTTCAAATGGTTGCTAATGACTGTTCGAATGCCCAGGATGTGTAGATGTCAAAAAGTTATATGAAATTGATATAATATGGATCTCGGTAGCACTTGTAATTTGAGAGATATGAACTTTCAAAGTTCAAGCTATGCGTGTTTTAGCAGCTTTTACTCCACAGCTTTAGCAGCTTATACTGTGACAGCATCTTCTTGAGACTTATTCTCCCTTCATCGAAATTGTGTCTGAAGTCATCCGATTTAAGCTCAAAATCTATACAAAGCAAAACAAACTTAGTTAATACTTAAATTTTACTAAAAAGATATATAAACTCCTAAACTTAGACTAACAAGACACAAGTTAAGGTGTTGTAATTACACTTTTTGAGCACAATCTCAATTCTTCATATAATTAATAGTATTCAAAACAACCATAGGAGTGGTCTAGTGTTCGGTTATCCCTCAAGCTAAGTATGACTTTTAAATTCAATATTTTTTGTGCCTAATCATCATTCATGTAGTTTATGGAGTTTACATGATTTGTGTGAATGATATACCTACATGACCTCAAGAAACTATTTGGTCTAACATCTGGTCATCCTGTTGAAATGAAGAAAAGGAAAGGTACGTATGCAAAACATCTGACTGCAGGGAGTTGCCTAGAGAGTCTCAAAATTAAAGGAAATTTACTGGTAGTTAGAGTGAGCAAAGAACCTGCTTCATGCGAGAACAGTTATTCCTCCGAGATTTTAGCTTCCATTGTCCTCTGTTCATTTGTCTTGACGCCTTTTTCCATTTTCAAGGGAGGAAAAAAAAAGAAAAAAAAATTGCAGCATGAAAGCAACTGACAATGTACGCAGTAAACTAAACAACTAAAATGAATAGATAAATACAATGGTGACTGGCCTAGGGTCAACAGCTTTGAGACCTCCAATCCAATACATTATTGTTGAGACTTTGTCTCTAAGTTTGATTGTATATTGTCCTTTATATACATTGCGTGGTTCATCAAAGATCTACTATTGATCTATTTTGTTTGGATCGCCTGATCAACGGTCTAGATGTGATCAAATATATGATTTAAATTTGAACCAGTATGTTGAACGAATAGGTGTTATCACTACTTTGGTAGTTATCTCTATTTGTATCATTTTGAGGAGTTGTGTCCTTTTGAAAGACTGTGTCTTTTCTAAATAGACACGTATAACTATATATGATCCATTATTTCTCTCAGATATAAAAATGTTACAACAAGGGTTTTAGAGAAAGGTTCTTCAATTTTGCTGATTGTAGGCTTTCATTTTACTTAGGCTTTGTTATATCCTGGGAACGATTTGCCTGAACCCAACAGCATACTCTAAGTAGTGGGGGCAAATTATGTTCTAAAGAAAGTGTCTTTAGATACGCCTGAAAGTCTTCATTCATATTCGATTTTGTTCCAACAATTTTAGAACGTAATTATGCTTTAAATTGGAGACAGAGAGGAGGGTGACTTCAATCAAGATGTTGATTCAGGATATGGCAAATCTATGCTCCGTTTGATTGTCTTCACAGGTTTTTGCAAAGAAAAATTTGTCAAAGAAATTTGTTACGGTCTAGCATGTTTTTCTGTTTTCAAAGGGAAAAGTGTCGGTTTTTTATGAGCCTTATTTTCAGTTTCTTCCATGTATTGCCTATTGTACTGTCAATGCCTTGATATCTCTGTGTGATGATATATATGCATTAGAGAAAGTATAATGTACAGTCTTGTTCGCTGGTTCGATAGATGTAGGGTTACAAAGTTCATATTAAATTAATAGTCTAAATTCGGTTGTCAAGGGTCTTTGCGAAGAAGGATCACGTTGCGCAAAGTGCTGCAGCCCAATAATGTGTATTATATTCTTCTGGATACACATCTACACACCTATATATATACATGTCTTCCATGGTCAAAAGCCCACGAAGTGGGGGGGCCAAATGACATCATTGAATGTGATGGCCTCTTTATTGCTTGTTAGCAACGGTTATAAGTTCAAAAGTTTCTCACATTTAATTGGAGAATGATCTTTTGCCATTGGGCAGTAATTTTTACACTGAGCACTGTTGACACCTATACAAGACAAAACTCTGCGCGAGATGTGTCGATTAAATCGAGTGATGTACTTGGCTGTGTTGTTTCGACTGATTTGTTCAATCAGGTGCATTGGTTTACGCATGATTTGAATATTACATGGCTTTTGTTTTTCTATTTATTCGTTAGTAGAAATTAAAAATTCAGTAGCGTTCTCGCACTAGTAGGGGCTATGAGAGATTTTCTAAATGAATAAATTTGGTCTTGTGTTTCTTGGAATGTGTTTTGTAGTAAAGTGTATTGGGTATATGATTATTTGGATAGACTTTTACTTGATTAATTTTTTTAGTGAATTTTAATTGCATAATATTTTGATTTCTGCATGGCTGATCATAAACCTATCCAGATGAGTATGGAAGGGTAGAAAGTCTAAATTTGTCATACTTGGAAGTGTAGAGGTGTTTGGCGAGACCCAAACACTAATAAGACGAAATTGGGTCATCGGCCAATGCGGAGTATTTTGTTGGATATGTCCAATAAAATGGGACTAAAACCGTTTCATTAGTCACCAGTAATGGCAACCCAACCTAAAACTAAAACATCACTAGTCACAGGTTTAATGGGTAAAAACAAGTTGCTAATAAATGATTAGTAATACTAATTTACTGTGTGTGGATTAATATTGTCGATTACATTAAAGAGGGTTGAATTATATTCTTAATGAAGTTTAAAGTGTCATAGTAATGGAGGCACATAAGAAACTTCACCTATGTGAATATAGAAGTGGTGCCGCTTCTCATGAGAGTTTTTTTGGTTTACTCTCTGGATTATTCATGAAACCAGGAGATAGCACAAGGCCATAACAGTGCTAAAGCAGTTTGTGTTGAAATCCTTGTAAACAGAATGTCGTTATGTGTATGATATATCCAGTTTGTTATTTTAAGAGTACTTGGTTTAACGCTATTGCTACCAACGACTTTGACGAAACTTTGATATATTAATACTAATTGAAGGTTTAAGTTGAAAAACACCTTATATCCATAATGATATTTTTACTATTCTGAGAGTTTTTTGCTTCCTATACAATCAAAGTGGGGGATTGTTGAAACTTTGTCTCTAAGTTTGATTGTATATTGTCCTTTATATGCACTGCGTGGTTCATCAAAGATCTACTATTGATCTATTTTGTTTGGATCGCCTAATCAATGGTCTAAATATGATCAAATATATGATTTAAATTTGAACCAGTGTGTTGAACGAATAGGTGTTATCACTACTTTGGTAGTTATCTCTATTTGTATCATTTTAAAGAGTTGTGACCTTTTGAAAGACTGTGTCTTTTCTAAATAGATACGTATAACTCTATATATTCCATTATTTCTCTCAGATATAAAAATGTTATAACGAAGGTTTTAGAGGAAGGTTCTTCAATTTTGCTGGTTGTAGGCTTTCATTTTACTGAGGCTTTGTTGTATCCTGGGAAGGATTTACCTGAACCCAATAGCAAACTCTAAGTAGTGGGGACAAATTACGTTCTAAAGAAAGTGTCTTTAGATACGCCTCAAAGTCTTCATTCATATTCGATTTTGTTCCAACAATTACTATGAGCAACTAAATTTCATACAATTAAATTGTGACATTACATATGCCTTCAACAAAAGCAGCAATATTAGTATCAGTAGATCCACCTGTTTCAATAGCTCTTTGACAAATTCCTTGAAGTTCTTTAGCTCTTTCTCTCAATTCTTTACCTTCATTTCCATTCAACTCCATGAACATTTTAACAGTCTCAGCAATTTTTGCTCTTCCAACAAATTCTTCCAATCCCACTACGCTCTTCAACTTCAGTCCAACTCGCAAATCATCTGCTATTATTTTGCTATTATGAATTTGGTCCGCAAATAAAGGAAATGTGAGCATTGGAACACCTGCAAAGATACTTTCCATTGTCGAATTCCACCCACCATGTGTCAAGAAACCCGTAACTGAAGGATGGCACAAAACTCTCAACTGGTCACACCACGGCACCATTAAACCCGTCTCACCACATGCTGCTTTCAAGCTCGAATCCTCACATCGGACAATCCACAAGTATCGGACTCCACTAGCTTGTAGGCCCATAGCAAGCTCCAGCATTTGTTCTTTTGACGTTGATAAGAAGCTACCCAGTGATACATACAAGACAGAAGCTTCAGGTTGAGAGTTGAGCCAATTAATATAGCCCTCCTCGCTCCTAAGAATGGGCTTGGAAGATGGGGCTTTGAGTGACAAGAAAGGGATAGAAGGGCCAACAGTATAGATGGGTATTGGTAACTTAGCTCTTAGAGCATTGGTTACATTTGGCTGAAGTTCATAGAATGAAGTGAAAAGAATGGATTGTGCTTTGGTTAAGAAAGAGAAGGGTTCGAGGAGTGGTTTGGGAGAGTTTTTCTTTGCCAATAATAACAGGTGGTAGGTCTGCCAAGCGCATAGGAGAGACTCCAGGAAGATAATCAATAATTTCTTGTCCTCTTTCTGCTTCAAATGAAACTCAAAATCAGCTTTCATTCTTGTTGATCGAGTTAATAATTAAATGTTATGTACATAAATTTTTCAAATGTTGCCACATACAAGAAACTCAAGACCGAGACAAACAAACTCAAATTGATAACAAGAAAAAAACTTTGGCTGCCCAAGCCTTGGACCCTAGACATCGTTTTTTGCCGATCGGGATTTCGGGTTAGCTTGCGTGCACTTTAACTAATCTCGGGGCTTCTGTAGTCCTTCTATCCCACACAAATCGGGTAATTAACAAGTCAAAGACCTTGAAAATGGCTTTAAGGAGTTGATAGCATCTAAGAGGTTTCGAACTTGAAACCTTATAAGGAACAAACCCTCATGCCCCAAGTCTTAACCACTAGGCTAACCCTAGTTACTTGGACCCAATTACCATATTCATAGCTATGAAATATTTTTAAAAATGTTTTAGATGTTTTTAGAATACTTAAGAGAAATACCAAATAAATTAAGGAGTAACGAATAAAGATTTATGAGATAACTATATGGGAACTTAAATCTTTATTTTTAACCAATATTTTTCCTAAAGTTTCAATTAAGCATTCATTATACCGTTATAAAAGGGTCTCTTGAAATATTTATATAAGTTTGCAATAAGTTTTTTTAAAAGTTTTCTTTTTTTTTTTTTTAAGAGTTGCTTACGAATGTTAATATAATTAGGTTTCTCATTCAATTCTTGATTGTTCACCCACTTCCCGTTTTTTCTGTATATGGTATGGCCTCGTTTCTCTCTTCCGATTCTAATTATGATAACTATAGGATGAATCCTACAAAATCAAACCCAGTCCTATACCAAACAAAACCCAAATTGTTGTAATTAGCACTTTGAATAAAATACATGGCATCCTTCACCAACAGCACTGGGCTATTCAACTTAAAAGTTGTAATTATTCAAACTAGAATATAATACAATATTTTTGCAAGCAGTCCTAAAACATATATGATCCCAAAAAAAAAAAAAAAAAAACAAAAACAAAAACATACACACCCATAGGCCATTTATATAGTGGTACACAACAACAAATTTTATGATCCTTAGAGCCAACCACCTTGGAATATTCAAAATTTTGGAGCCACCAGATGCCATAGAAAGTTGACTGATAAACGATCAGTACCTAAGGTTAATTTCGGCTTTCAGAAAAGGAAACTACTATGCATAAACTAATTTCTTATTCACAAGACACAAAATAAATGAATCACGCATGCAAATATTTATATAGATCCCACTGTATTATATATGGAAACATCCAAGGATTGATCTCCATGGTAGGTGTCATTTAGTATGTCATGTGATGCTTGTGACAACAATTTCGTTCAATTGGTCTCAATCTATTGTCATTTATGAGGTTTGGACTTTCAACAGTTAGATCCACTAAATTTGAAAAATAAGCACCTAAACCCCTTACTGTTAGTACCATACACTGTTACTTTTTTGGAGATACTTCTGTCCATTTACACAATATGCATACACCTCTCACATTTGCATATATCTGCAAAGCTGTCGATAATTGTGTATATATATATATGTATGTATACATATGACATATGAGTTTGGTTTTCAATATAATCCATATACAATAAGTTCACTTATTTTAATTTCAGATTTTTAGAATTCAATACGGGATATTTTACCTTTATTTTATTTGGGTGATGTCATTTTAAATAAATTTAGAAATAATATATGTTTTGATTGTTACAGTTAGATTAACTGTGTATAAAGGACGCACTTACTGTCAATTAAAAAAAGGGTACATACCTTAGGTAATAATAAATGGTGTTTATTTTTAGAGTAACACTTTGCAATAAAAAAAATTAATATAGAGTTTCTGTACATAATGATATTGTTTAAAAAAATAATTTTACTTTAAAACAAAACACTTATCATAATGTATCTTAATAACAAAGTGTCATTTCCACATTATTTGGTACACTTATTCTGTACATAATGATATTGTTTTTCAAATTTTGCTTATAGATATGGCGTTAAAATTTTCCAACCTAAAAATAACTTAGACATTTATTAGTTTTGTAGTCCAAATGAAAACACAAAGAGAGCATTTATAAGTACTATTTATGATAGTTGGACCAACGGTAATGAAGTGTGAGCTTTGTTTTAATTTTTTATTGTATTTGAAGGGCTTTTTTGTTATTTTAGTTGATCAACTTGGTCGGTATTCATCTAATGGGTCTGACGGTAGGGGGTTTATGTACTAGTAAACAAAACCACAAGGGTTCTATGTGCATCTTTTTAAAATCTAATGGGTCTAATTGTCGAAAGCTCAAGCCTTAGGGATTCAGGTAAAATTAATCCTTTATATATATACACACACATCTTTAATGATTCTTGAAAAGTAACTAATTATATACCAAGCCGTACAAAGTTCATACTGCAATATATAATATTCAAGGTGTCTGTGGTGGTGTACGTGCTGCAGTGATGGGTGGTCGGCAATGGTGGAAGCTGGTGGTGTGTGACAATTGAAGGGGAGGAAGAAGGGGAAAAAAGTGTGAAGAAAAGTGGGGAGGAGGAGGAGGAAAGAAAAAGAAAAAATAAAAGAAAAAAAATTATGAGGGTAAAAATGTCTTCTCAAAAATTTATTTTGCAAGAATACTCCCCACCAAACCTAACCTAACCAGGAGGTATAATGCATGTTCGCTCACATTTTGTAGTTTTCATTTATTTTATAAATTAATCTAAACTACGCATTTTGTTTTTTAATCTCGGACTTTCACTCAAACCACAAAATGATAAAGTGAAGGTATTACTTTTTTTTATTTTATATAGTGGAAAACACCACATTGGGACCAAATGAATGAAATTGTTATCACAAGCTTCACATTGACATATTAAATGACACCTACATATCATGATGGAGATCTGTCGTATATTCTGTAAGCCTTGCAAATTATATAGAGCTATTGAGCATTACATATTTATCTCTCTCAAAGTAATGAGTCTTCTTATTAGATCAACCCCACACTTAATACAATAGGATTCATGTTTTGTGAGAGATGTTATAAGAATGAAGCACCAAATAATTTCTCATGATTTTTGTATTGAGGATTGTGAAATTTTTCATGACCTGATTATAGTGTATATGTATAACATCAAAAATTTTGATATGATTAGCATAGCTTAATCTAAGTTATTAGAATCATACCTTCGAAATCTCTCCAATTTGATCCCGAATAACAAGTAACAGCAACAAGCACGAATTAACTGCTCGGACTCAACCTTCGAACTTCTACTGTATCCCTCGTATATACCTTACTCCAAAGAGAGTAGGCTCGCAACTGTTAGGGTTTTTCTTCCTCACAAAAACGTGTATCTCTTAATTAAGAGCAAGTGTCACCCTAACAGCTTTTAGAGTACGTATATATAAAGGGTACAACAGTGACTATATGATTAGTATAATTAGGGCTTTCTACGCAAATAAGGATTCCTAATCCAACTAGGATTAATCATTATTTACGTAAATTATAATTTATACAACTAATGAATTATAATTGCACTCTCTGTTATACTAAAAATTATATTTCGAGCTCCATATTATTAAATATTTATTTATCTCCCCACATTAAGATTATAAATATTCATCTATTAAATTAAATTACTGATAATTAAATTTAATAAATTTATTTAATTCCTTGAGACCTTCCACTAACTTATTTGATATGTCGGAACTTATTTGATATGTCGGATTCATAATCTACCTACAGAGTTTGACATAATCAACATTTATAAGCTTCCTCAAGGGTGTATCATCAATTTCTATACCGGTACGTAGATACCATCAATAATTAATATTCATCATACACGTAATGTTATTGTCTAACTCATTGAGTTTATTGACCCACAAAGAATCTCACTCTTCTGTGTATCAAAATAATAAACACTACATGCACGTGTGTATTTATTATATTGGGATTAAAAGTATAAACACTCATAATAATCATGAGAAATTAATTATTTTATATAGTCAGTATAAAAATAATTATTTCAACACGGCC
This sequence comes from Euryodendron excelsum, assembly GCA_033060915.1. Taxonomy (NCBI): domain Eukaryota; kingdom Viridiplantae; phylum Streptophyta; class Magnoliopsida; order Ericales; family Pentaphylacaceae; genus Euryodendron; species Euryodendron excelsum. The sequence continues at coordinate 6,881,694 of CM065392.1, read as the reverse complement.
ACGTTCAATACACACAAAGTATACTAGTGTAAGGAGTTGTAATTATACTGTTCTCCATAGTTAAGACAGATCTATTAAAACCTTGTGCTACAATCCTACTGATGGTGTGTTCAGTTCTATTTAAGACTGTGAACGATAAGTTTATATTGCATAAGAACCATTGAACTAATCTTTCGTACGTAAGCCGTACTCTATAGAGTAAATTATTTACTATATAAAATAAGAGACACACATGCATAATTATTAAATAAATAATGTAATGTAAACATTACTCACACAAATTTTTATTAAAATAGAATAACTAATTTATTAATAAATACTAAAATTATTACACAAAATATATCTTTTAGTGTAAATTTTTAACATGTTGATGAGTCAATCAGCTTTGAATATTCAAACTTTCGAAGGCCTCAAATTCCTCATAAAGTTGATTGGTAAATTATAAAGACTGGTAGACATTGCTAGCCTCCCTCAGGTACCTTATAGAGTTGACTGGTAGACAATCTGTACCTAAGACCAATTTCCTCCTTCCGATATTCCAAGGTGGTGGGCTACTTTCAACCGTGATTTGGCCTACTAGAGGAGAAAAATAACTCCCCAACTCCCCCAAAAAACATACCCAACCACGAAAACCAAAGCAAGAAAAAAGAATTTTTAACAAACCAAAACAGATGGACTTCTCCAAAATAATAGGGAAGAAATCTTTAACTTAATCTATAACAAAAACAGTGGCTTATTGTCGGTAGAAATGAAGGAAGTATGTAGTAGATCCAGAATACTATCTACAATGACATTGTGTTCTACCCATTCAAAGTGAAAACATGAATTTGTTTTTATGTTGATTGTTCTAGTTTTTAGGATATTAAAAATAACAATTTTTCATGATTATGTTTGTTACCCAAGTAATTAAATTGGTTAAAAAATAGACAAATGTTCTAATATGTTTATTACCCATGTAATTGCATAGGCAAATCATATATGAGGTGTTAGACTTTTACCAGCACACCACGCCATCATGTTAACATAGTGTTGCTGGCCTACTTGGATAATTTCTCATAGAAATGACACTAATAATGCTTGTTTTATGCACCTGGTAAGTTCTCATCTGGGAAGTGTCGATGAGCAGCCAGAAGATGAAAATGGTAATATACGGAAAACACCGATGGCGCCTGGGTCCAAAAGGACACCACCAGAATACTCCGCCGGCTCCCTAAAGCCATGATCCACTTCAGGGGATTGATGTGGCCTCTGCCGGGGAAGGGCATCGCTACTATTTGCTTGCAGCTATTGATGGCCTTGACCTTGCTGGTCTCCATGGTGGGAATAGGGCAAGGATGAACTTATTCAGCTTCCAACCAAATTGGTCCACACTGTGCCTTCATATATATTTGATCCTTCAATTCATCTTTATTTTTTTTAAAATGTAAAGAAATGAAAGTAGTCTTTATTTGTCATCTTTAAATTTAAAAGTTCTGTAAGTGTATGTAATTGGTTATATTTCATGACATGTCTTTTTGATGTATTTTGGGGACGTATGTTGTCAATCACAATCATTCAGAAGAGATTTCATACCTATTCGTGCAAGCTCAATTTTAGAGAGTTTTGTACGATACATTTTCGCTATTATTAGGAACTTTGAGAGATGTTGATGGAGTTCAAAAGATCTCGAGGGTAAAAACAATGTGTTGGCTGAACATCATGGACCTCGCAGGATGTCGTGGGAGCTCGAGGGTAAAAACAGTGAGCCTGCAATATGGTCATGGACCTCGCAGGATATTGCGGGAGCTCGAGGGCAAAAACAGTGAGCACGTCAAATCTGGGGTTGAGCTCGCTGGAAGCTCGCGGGACCCTCGCAAGAGCGAGCGACACTTTGCGAGATGTCGCAGGACCTCACAGGAGCGAGCTGTATGAAATCTGGAACCTTAGAAATCGCGCTACTAGGGCTTTTTTGCCCCTATTTAAAGCCTAGCACACTTCCTCAAGTATTACCTGAGCCGCCACATTGAAACATTCAAGAGAGAAGTATTCTTAACCTTCCTAGAAGCTCAGAAACAAATCTTAGCAATAATCTTCTTTAATCCAGGTGATGAAATCAAGAGTCTTGATGGAGTTCAAGGCGTGAAATCCGTTCTAAGGGCATCTGAATGGTGATCAAGCACGGAGACGGTGAATCGTGGACACGAGCAAGAACAAAACAATCATTAGATCATGGAGTTGATAGATTTGATTGTAAAGAGTCTTGTAACCGTTTGAACAACGAGATATAGTGCATGATCTTTGTTCGGCAAAGGGAACACATGATTTTTCTCCCATTTAAGGGTTTCCACGGTAAAAATCTGAGGTGTTCCTGGTTGTATTGTTTGCTTTATCTTGTGATTTGGTAAGTACAATATTGCTCATTGCCATAACATGTTGAATCAATTTATAGGATTTAACCTCTCGGACAAAACATAGGCAAAGGCTGATTTTTCAATTGGTATCAGAGCAGGACACTCAAAATCTTTTTGATTTTTGAAAGAGTCTGATCCTGTTTGCCTATGTTTATGGATTGGCCAAAGGAAGGTAGTTCCACCTCTCGACCACCCCTGCTTGATGGACCAACTATCCCTATTGGAAAGCCAAAATGAGAGCTTTTCTTAAATCTTTAGATGAGCATGTTTGGTAGACTGTTGTTAATGGCTGGACTCCACCCACAGTCATAACTGGTAAAGTGACTACCTCTAAAGCTATTGCAGCATGGGATAGGATTGATTTTGAGGACTGTGGATGGAACAGTAAAGCTATTAATGTCATCTTTAAGGTCACAGCTGAGGAATTTCGTAGAATATCTCACTGTGAACTCACTAAAGAGGCTTGAGATATTTTACAGATCACCCATGAGGGTACAACTACTGTAAAAATTGCTAAGTTCCAGCGATTAACAACTGTTTTTGAAACTCTGAAAATGGAAGACGATAAAACATTTGATCAATTTTATTTTAAATTAAGTGATATTGTCAACTCAAGTTTCAACCTTAGTAAACAAATCTCCCTGTCAAAAATTGCTCAAAAAATTCTAAGGTCTTTACCTAAGAGATTTCAAGCCAAGGTTATTGCCATAGAGGAGAGTAGGGATGTTGATGCCATGAAGGTAGAAGACTTAGTAGGGTCCTTGCAAACTTTAGAGGCAAATCTTCATCAGCCTAAAAAGAATAAAGGCATTGCCTTAAGTTCTAATGAGGCTGATGATAGTGATTCGGAACTGGGTATCGAGAAGATGGCCTTGTTATCAAAAAGTTTAAAAAAAATTTCAACAAACGACAACAAGACCAATCTTCATCAATTGATAAATTTAAAGGAAAACCTTTTGACAAACTGAAGTTTGTAAGGAAATTATCTGAAAAGTCTGGTAAAAAATAATGCTTCGGATGTCATGGCTTTGGGCATATTGCTACGGATTGTCCTAACAAAAAGAAAAATAAAGGAGGTAGAGTTTTGACAGTCACTTGGAGTGATTCTGAGAAGGAAGATGAGTCGGAAAGTGATGATGAGTCTGAAAATTTCACAGCATTCATGGTAGCAACCTCAGGGGAAGTTGAGACTTCTTCTAAAATATCTGAATTGGAAAATCTGAGGAATCAGATAGTACAGTGGGATCTCTCAAAGACAATGAGGATGAATCCAATGATGAAGACAAGAGTGAGTTGCAGTGAGCTTATGATCAGCTGTACAAGTAGTCTTATAAACTTACCAATGTGAATGTCAAATTGAGTAAGAAGTTGAAGAAGGCGCTGGAAGAGGTTGATTCTTTAAAAAAAGGTGAATGATGATGCTCAAACCGAGATAAGTCAATTGAGGAAACATCGAGTAACCTTATCAGACAAGGTGAAATTTCTTGAGAAGGATGCATTTGAGAGAGAAGGCTTTAAGAAGGCACTTGAAGAAAAAATTCAGAAACTTTAGGATGATCTGGTTAAATCTAATCTAACCTTCAAAAAATACAAAGCAAGTGCATCCACAGTGGAGAAAGTGTGTTTGAATCAGAAACATTCAGGGGATACGAGAGGTATTGAGTATGAGGCTAAACCATCCAAGGCCAAGCAACATCAATACAACAAGCCCATCAAATTTGTTCGTGAAGAAAGGTATAGTACTCGGCAAAATCAAGCTAAGGCTCCTTATGTTGTTCCTATTTGTCACTACTGTGGTATAAAAGGTCACATTAGGCCAAAATGTCATAAATTGTATGGATTACCTATGGAATATATTCAAACTCGAAATTTCCAAAACCCATGTATATCATACAATAGTCGGATGTCTAATAAATTCCATGTGTTGACTGAGCAAAGGAATTTTACTAATCAGAGGTTTCAAAGTCATGCTCGACCTCAATACTATAAGAACTATATGGCAAAGCCTGTGACTAAATATACTTCGAGGAAAGGTCAAAAGCCCGTCCAACAGTCTCGTTCCAAGCACTCAAGTGCTAATCCTAAAACTGTATGGATAAGGAAAGCTGAACTGAGATGATTTGTTGTTCACACTACTCTGAAGGCTCACAGCTCTAATGTGTGGTACTTAGACAGTGGGTGCTCAAGACACATGTGTGGAAATAAAGACTATTTTGATTCTGTAACTAAATGTGATGGAGGTCTAGTAACCTTTGATGATAGCAGCACCTCCAGAGTCGTAGGAAAAAAAAATGTAAAAACTCAAGGGTTACCTAGCCTCGATGACGTTCTGCTTGTTAAGGGTTTAAAGGCTAATGTCATTAGCATTAGTCAGTTATGTGATGCACAACACCAAGTACAGTTTTTTAAAACTGAATGTTTCATTTTCAACAAAGAGGGTACTTGTGTAATGAAAGGTGTTTGTACTCCTGACAATTGCTATGGGATCTCCTCTGAAAGTAGTTTGGTTTGCAATTCTGTTAAACTGGACGAGACTGAGTTGTGGCATCAAAGACTAGGCCATGTTAACTTTAGTGATCTTTCTAGACTGTCCAGTTCTGAACTCATTCGTGGAATTTCAAAACTTGAAAGAATCACAAACTGTGTGTGTGGGCCATGTCAACTGGGGAAGCAAATTAGGTCTACACATAAGAAAGTCAAGTAGGTTGCTACATCTTGACCCTTGGAATTAGTGCATATGGACCTTATGGGTCCTACTCAAATAGAGAGTATTAGAGAAAAGAAATATATATTTGTGGCTGTTGAAGATTTTTCTAGGTTTACATGGGTTGATTTTATTAAAAAAAAAAAAATGATACTTTCTCTATGCTTAAAGCTTTATGTCTGAAAGTGTAGTGGAAAAGGGCACAAAAATCGGATGCATTCGCAGAATACGCACTGATCATGATAAGGAATTTGAGAATTCTGAGTTTGTTAATTTTGCAATAAGTAGGGTATAAGACATGAGTTCTTTGCTCCAAAGACACCATAAAGAATGGAGGTGTGGAAAGGAAAAATAGAGTGATACAATAAATGGCTCGAGTTATGCTTCATGGTAAGAAGGTTGCACATAAGTTTTGGGCCGAGGCGGTAAATACCGCATGCTACATTGCGAATTGAGTTTATCTGAGAATTGGCACAAAACAGACGCCATATGAACTGTGGAAAGGCAAGAAGCCTAATGTAAAACACTTTCGAGTGTTTGGAAGCAAATGTTATATCCTAAGGGATAGAAAGCATCTAGGTAAATTTGATACTCGGAGTGATGAAGGTATTTTCCTTGGATATTCCATAAATAGTAGAGCTTATCGGGTTTATAATTTGCGTACTCTTACTATTATGGAATCGATAAATGTGGTTATTGATGATTCCGTAGTTCACACTAACATTGCACTTGATGAGGAATGTGATTCAAATGGTGCATCTCTAAGGAGTTCGAGGAAGAAAAATGATGAGAAGAGGAATGATGCTGAGACCTCCTTGAATAACTTCAAAGATGGACCCAACAACATTCTAGAGCCATCATCCAGAGTAAAACTAAATCATCCTTTGGATCAAGTGATTGGAAATGTCATAGAACCGATAAAGACTATACGTCAGGTAAGAAATGATACCTTTGCTATACCTCTACATTTGAACTAAAAATGTGATAGAAGCTTTAGTTGATGAGAATTATGTTACTACTATGCATGAAGAGTTGAGTCAATTTGTTCATAATGATGTTTAGACTCTTGTGCCTAGAACCCATAATGTGAATGTGATAGGTACTAAATAGATATTTAAGAACAAATCTGATGAATATGGCACTATAACAAGAAATAAGGCAAGACTTGTAGCTCAAGGGTACACTCAAATTGAAGAAATAGACTTTGACGAGACCTTTGCCCCAGTTGTAAGGTTGGAGTCTGTTCGTATCTTGCTTGACATTGCTTGCTATCTTGGCTTTAGACTTCATCGGATGGATGTGAAGAGTGCTTTTCTAAATGGCGTTCTTCAGGAAGAAGCCTATGTTGAACAACCCAAAGGGTTTGAGAACCCTAAGTATCCTGACTATGTGTATAAGCTAAAGAAAGCTCTGTGTGGGCTGAAACAAGCCCCTCGAGCTTGGTATGAGAGATTGACTTCCTTTTTGCTGGAGTCTGGGTTCACTCGAGGGGGAGTTGATAAAACCTTGTTTATAAAGAAATAATCAAAACACATTCTTATTGCTCAAATCTATACAGATGATATTGTGTTTGATTCTACTTCTGAAAAGTTTGCTCGTAATTTCTTTGAACATATGAAAAGTCAATTTGAAAAGAGCATGATGGCTGAACTGAATTACTTCTTAGAGTTACAAGATAAACAGACGAACCAAGGGATTTTTATATCTCAGTCCAAATATGCTAAAGACCTAGTGAAGAAATTTGGTTTGGAAAACACTAAGCATGCTAAAACTCCCATGAGTACTAGTCTTAAGCTCAGTAAGGATGCTTCAGGGAAGGATGTTGATAAAACCTTGTATAGGAGTATGATTGGTAGTCTGCTTTACTTAACTGCTAGTAGATCTGACATTGCCTTTAGTGTGGGTGTTTGTGCTCGATTTCAAGCTTGTCCTAAAGAATCACACTTGTTTGCTATCAAAAGAATTATTAAATATGTCAATGGGACTATTGAGCATGGTATCTGGTTTACCTTGAACACTAATGCAGATATTGCAGGCTATACTGATGCAAATTGGGCAGGGTCTGCCGATGATCGTAAAAGCACCTCTGGTGGGTGTTTTTATGTAGGCAATAACCTTGTTGCTTGGCATAGTAAAAACCAAAATGCCATCTCTTTGTCCACGACTGAGGCAGAGTACATAGCTGCTGGAAGCTGTTGTGCTCAACTCTTATGGATGAAGCAAATGTTGTGTGATTATGGTCTTGAACCGAATGTTATGACCTTGTTTTGTGATAACATGAGTGCGATTTGCATTTCTAAGAATCCTGTTTAACACTCTCGCACCAAACACATTGACATCTGATATCACTTCATTCGTGAATTAGTTGAAGAAAAGATCATCTCTCTTGAGCATATTTCCACTGAGGATCAACTTGTTGATCTCTTCACTAAACCCCTTGACACTCTTAGGTTTGAATTTCTATAGAAATCCCTAGGAGTGTGCTCTCTTGAGTAGTTATGTCTTGCTTGGGGTCCAGGCTTGAGCTTGATTCTTGCTTCATCTTTTCTCAAGCCTATCTTCGTGTTCTTTGATTTTTTTTTTCTTTTGTCTTTCTCTTTGCTTTGTGTTGTGTGTGTTCTTCTATATTGTGACCTGCATATAGCTCTCTCTGTCGTCCTGTTAAAGCACTTCTCATGAATGGCTAGAGGCATGAGCATTATATAAGTTGATTCTTGTGTGCATCTTGGAGTGTATGTCAGCAATTCATGTTTCATTTATGATTTTTCCCATGCATGTAATTCTTGTTTATCTAATACAAGCCTTATGAGATCTCTTAGAATATGGAATTCATTTTTTTTACGATCATCTTACAAACCTCATCATGGCTGACTTCTTCTAGACAAGAATGGCTAGATTGACCTTGGTCATGTATTCCCTCTCTTATAATAAAAAAAATAAATAAATAATGTGTGTGTTTGGGTGGAAAGGGCTACCTATGAGTATGTGAGAAGCTACCCTTGTTATGTGACAAAAGGAGATGGCTACCTACTCACATGTGTGAAAGCCACCATCTCTCAGTTGTCAAATGTTATTTAATGCTGGAGAGATAGGGTTGGATCTTAGATGATTGATTTGCAAAAAAAAAAAAATACAAAAAAATTATATAATAAAAAATATTGGAATACCTTGATTGGGATGACATGATGGTTTGACTTCGAGTGCTCTACTGTCTAAGAGGAAGCTTCCATGTTGAACACTTTCATGATTTTGCTCTAGGGTCTATATTCTCATTAATCTTGTGATGGCCTCGTATCATTTTTCAGGATTGGTATTATGGTACTTATCATTTATGAATGTCTGGACTTGCAAGCCTGCCGTCCTTGATCTATCTTAATGTCAATTTTTCTCATGTTTACAGCTCTCTTTATCTTCATTGGTAGTATTTTGACTGTGTTGATCATTGAGATCTTATCCAGGTGCATTCTCCTTTTGTTCGGGATGTTTTTGTTTGTGTGTTGCTGTGTCAGGTGAGCTCGCGGGATCTCGCTAGATCTCGCTCCCGTGAAGTCCACATAGTTGGCACTATTTATCTCGTATGCAGATGTTCTTTTTCCTAGTTTTTCCCGCTGTGCCGCATCCTCTCTTATTCGAGCTCGCGACGTCTGGCATTCGTGGGTGACTAGTGTTTCTCCTTAATCCAGCGAGCTTCTTTTATGAGACCCTAGCTTGCTTAGCATCATACTTAGCTTAATAGCATGCAACTCGGTAGCTCGTGCTCGACCGTGCTAGCCATGGTCTGGTCGGTCGTGCTCGCCATAGTCTGGTTGGCCATGGTCGGCCATGGTCGGCCATGGGCTGCTCGGTCGTGATTGGCCATGGTTTGGTCGGTCGTGATTAGCCATGGTCTAGTCGGTCATGGTCTGCTCGGCCATAGAAAGACCTCGGTAAGTTGGTCGGTAGGTCGGGCTCGGCATGGTCTGCTCATTGTTGGAGGTCCTGATCAGGATTGGTGAGCTTAATTAATTCATGATTAATTAGCTTGATTAATCTTCAGGCTTAGTTTATGTTAATTATATGGATTAAAGGTGGATTAAGGAAGCAAGGAGGTGCTAGGTGGGGGTTTAACCCTAAGACACCTAGGTGTGTGCTTCACGTGTGAGAGATGTGTTTCACGAATTTTGCTAGCATGAGTGTGTGTGTGTGACATGTATGGATAATAGATACACATTGTATCTATTTTGTGTTTGGTAAGATAAGAGAGAGAAGTTGGGTTCTACGATGGTCGGGGGGAGAAAGAAGAAGAAAAATAAAAGAGAGAAAAGAAAAGGAGGAAGAAGAATTCAAGAGAGAAAGTTTTGTGTTTATTACTTGAGGTGAGAAATATATATTGATGCTTGTTGGGGCGTTAGAATGGTGAAAGTGTTTTCACGTCTTTGGTTGCATTAGGGAAGGGTTTAGCATCCTATTGAGTTCTGATGCATGATGATATTCTCAATTATATATTAAAGAGTATAAGCTATGATTATGCATTGGTTATGAATTATAGTATCTATTTCATCATGTTTGATGTGGTGGTATTTGGTAGGTTCGGAAGCGGATCATATTATTCCTGTTCAACCGAAAGAGTAGCTCAACTTGAGAGTAAGCGGTATCAGGTGGGGATATTGATGATCTTATTCATATTGAACTGAATTCTTTGTTATGAATGGTGGTGATTGCTTGATTATGAGGTGATAATTGCATACAATTCATACATTGTGTGCACACTTTACATTGCATAGAGGAGGTATAGCCGAGTGGGGGCTAACCTAAGGTTTAGCCGATATGGGGCTAACCTAAAGGGTGTCGATATGGGGCATCCTTGATAACAAGCCATCGATATATTGGGCCAATGTTAGCAAAATAGCGCGCACATATGTGGTGAATCATATATTGCATCACAAGAGGTATTTGGTTTATTGTTGATGATGTATTATCTGTTGATGATTAATTCTGTAGATGTTTATCATTCCGTCTTTATGAGTTTGATTATCTTGTGAGCACGTTGATATATAGCTCACACTCACACAATTTATTTTGCAGGAACGTGGGAGAATGTCCAGTCCATTGTTGGTGTTCAGTCGGAGAGCTTTGAGAAGCTCTGTAGTTGAGTTAGTCGTCATGTATATTGTTGTACTTTGTATTAAAGTCTTGTTGGAGTTTGGTTTATTTTGTGGTTTTGTAATATTCATAAGTGTCGATTAAGAGTTCCCTTAATGATGTATGTTGGAGGATTATGAGATGGTTTTACTTATTTAATATGATGTTATTTATTCCTAAAAGATTTCTATCTTTGGGACCATGTTGAGGTTCCACTTACAGGTAGGTGACCTGTGCGATCACGTTCATCCTAAGACGGCGTTAATGACGCTTGATTAGGACCGGGCGTGACATCTTTCCCATCATCTTGGTCTCGTTTTTTGAGTCGTCTCTGAGGTAATCATTCTCCTCCTCCTTCGTTTCGTTCTCTGTTTGACTTGGGTGTGTTTTCCCGTGACCTAGGGTTTCGTTTTGGGGTCTCCTTGATCCCACATTATTCGAGTTCCTCGGGGTGTGGTTTCCCGTTTGTGCGGTGTGAATCCCATTGTCAAAGGCCTGGGTGGCTTCAATTTGTTTGGTGATTGGGTTTCTCTATCGGTTCGTTGTCAACCAGTCATAATGACTAGTGTGGCTGTGTGGTGTGCGTTTGTCTTGTGTGGGTTCTTCTTTTGGGAGAGTGTTCCTCACGATTTCATCTCCTAGGAAAGGGAAAGGGTCTCAAACCCCTTCTTCTTCTCGCCGTTCCTCAGGCTCCCCAACGAAATAGTCTGCCTCTCTCGCCTCGAGCAAATGTTGATGATCTAGTACCCTTGGTGCCATGTCGTCTCGTCTAGGGGGAGTTTTTTCAACCCCTGAAGTTTCACGTTTTCGCCCTGCTTTTGAGGCTGCGGCACGGTTCACTCGGTCGTTCGCCTCTCGGCCTGCATTTATCTCTCGTGGTCTAATCTTTAACCAATTTGATTCGACGTGCATTCATACCTACTTCACTTAGTGGGGTTGGACACATCTTGCTGTCTGTAATGGGTTCGCTAGTTAGGAGCTTGTTCGTGAATTCTATGTAAATATTCATACTCTTGATAAGGCGGCTGGGTTCTTGAAGTCATTTGTGTGTGGTGTCGCTCTTTCCTTTTCTATCTCTAATATCTACTCCTTGCTTCACTTCAAGCATCCTCTCCTCACTAAATTTCCATATCCTTCTAATCACTCTAGGCTTTTATTAGATTCCCTAGCCCAGCTTCTCTTATCATCCGGCAGGGTATGGCCTCCTGGTCCTTCAAGCTTTCTCAAGCAAAAAGAGTTGAAGAATGTTTTTAGGGTGCTTAATCATGTGGTGTGTGACCTCTTTCTCTACACCTCACATGTGAGCGAGATTGATGAGTCTCGTGCATGTCTTATTCACGCCATTGCCACCGGCCTTTCTATGGACATTGGTCGTCTCATGTTTAATCTTATGCTCGAGGCCGCTGTGGACAACTCCCCCCGTGCTTATCTTCCCTATAGAGTGTTGGTCACAAATTTTTTGTCTAATCATAACATTGTGGCAGCACCTAATGAGATCTGTGTCCCGATTAGGCGGCCCATCTCTCGACAGACCCTCCGGCTGAGTAATGCTTATCTCGGCATTCCTCCTCCTCCTTCCCAGTTGCAGCAGCCTGGGGTGGAACTTTTCGACGATGAGGCCCCTTTTGCTGATCATGTAGCACCATCCTCGTCCACTGCTCCACCTTTAGCTAGACCTTCTATTTCTGTTCCTGGTTCGTCATCCTCCACTACTGCTGCCATTGCAGCTCTCTCTGCCCAGATGACTTCCGTGCACACTGATCTGGTGGAGCGAATTGGCTTGGTTCATGAGCGTATCGATCTACTGGTGGAGCATCAAGAGCGTGATATTATTTGTGTTCGAGACACCTTATCTGCACTCTCCCAGCGGCACACCAAGTTTATTAATGACATCAATGACTTCATTCAGAGCGTTCGTCATCGTTAACTGTGCTTGGTGGATGCTGTTCTTATGGATTTGGTTTTGTTTTTTTTTTTCATTTCCTATTCAATTTGTTTAAACTTCTGCTTGCTACAGTTTATACAGTTTCTCTATTACAGCTATACTGGTGGTTTTTCCTTATCTCTTCCCTGTCCCTTGAGTTGTATGGTTGTTTTATTTTGTTTGTTTGTCAATTTGTTCCCAAAAAGGGGGAGATATGGATCTCTAATGTCTAATGTCTACTACTTGTTTACTTGTCTTATACTACTTTTATTCGCCTTCTAGTGCATGTTGTGATATACGTCATTTAATGTTTAACTTGCACTTGCATGGTTGCAGTTGATTGGCATGGTTTGGTTGGATCTTGCAATTGCAAGGATTGTTCGTCATACTTGTGAGGGATGATTGTGATTGGGGTGTTTTTTTGTATTGTTTTACTTTTCTTCTTTCCCTGTAATGGTAGTGTCGTGTAGCATAGGGTTTTAGTCACGAAATTACCAAAGGGGGAGAATGTAAGTGTATGTAATTGGCTATATTTCGTGACATGTCTTTTTGATGTATTTGAGGGACGTATGTTGTCAATCACAATCATTCAGAAGAGATTTCATGCCTATTTGTGCATGCTCAAGCTAATAGAGTCTTGTACGATACATTTTGGCTATTCTTGAGGATTTCGAGAGATGTCGATGGAGTTCGAATGATCTCGAGGGTAAAAACAGTGTGTTGGCTAAACATCATAGACCTCACGGGATGTTGCGGGAGCTCAAGGGTAAAAACAATAAGCCTGCAATATGCATGGACCTTGTAGGATGTCGCGGGAGCTCAAGGGCAAAAACAGTGAGCACGTCAAATCTAGGGTTGAGCTCGCTAGAAGCTTGTGGGACCCTCGCAGAAGCAAGCAACACTTCGCGGGATGTCACGAGATCTCACGGTAGCGAGCTATGCGAAATCTGAAACCTCAGGAATCGTGCCGCTAGGGCTTTTTTGCCTCTATTTAAAGCCCATCACACTTCCCCAAGTATCATCTGAGCCACCACATTGAAACCTTCAAGAGCTAAGTATTCCTAACCTTCCTAGAAGCTTAGAAACAAATCTTAGCAACAATCTTCTTCAATCCAAGTGAAGAAATCAAGAGTCTTGATGGAATTCAAGGCATGAAATCCGTTCTAAGGGGATCTGAATGGTGGTCAAGCACGGAGATGGTGAATCGTGGATACGAGCAAGATTAAAACAATCATCAGATCATGAAGTTGATAGGTTTAATTGTAAAGAGTCTTGTAACCGTCTAAACAACGAGATATAGTGCATAATCTTTGTCCGACAAAGGGGACACGTGGTTTTTCTCCCATTTAAGAGTTTCCATGGCAAAAATCTTAGGTGTTCCTAGTTGTATGGTTTGCTTTATCTTGTGATTTGGTAAGTACAATATTGTCCATTGCCATGACATATTAAATCAATATTGTAGGGTTTAACCTCTCGGACAAAACATAGACAAAGGCTGATTTTTCAAGTTCTTAAAAAATTTTAATTTCACTATTTATGTGAGTCCAAAGCACTTATTATGTAGGGCCCTTGTACTAGTCATTGTTTTAAGTCTAAATAATACATTATTAATGCATTATTTACTATTTAAATACTATTTTAATAAATTTTTAATTAATTCATTAAATTTTTTAAACTTTGTTAAATATTTATTTAATTTGAGATTTTTCTATATGTGGAATAAATAAATTATTTATATTTTACTTGTTTTTATTTATTTTAAAATTATTATTTATGTATGAAATTAAAAAATTCTTTTCATTTTCTTGATTATTTATTTATACTAAAATTATTTTATTCTATAGAATCAATGAATTTTTTTTTTTATCTTACTACTCCACCTTTTCACTTTGAATTTTTTTTTTTATTTTTGCAAATTTAAGAATTGATCAAGAGTCAACTTTTTGCCAAAATGTTTGAGAGAAATAACGAGTGTGATTCAATAGCTAACCCACTTGAGCGTGAATATTTTTGAGAAAAAAAATAAAAATTATTGGAAAAATGACTCATAATTCCCAAATAGGTGGATCATCTACTAGAGCCACCATGAAGGTGGGTATGGAGGAACAGACTTACCACCTTATTAGTGCTTGTAATTTTAATTTTTCAAGTCTCATTTTATGTGTTTTCATTAGTTCCTTATTGGATTTTAATTTTTGTTAAATGTATTTCATTAGTTTGTGTGGGTCAAAATAATAGAGCCCAAAATTATTGTACCAGGCCTGTCTGGAAACACACTACCGACCTGGGCTATGAGAGGCCCAAGTTAACCAATACCCAAATGAAAGCCCCAATTGTGGTGAAATTAGCCCAGGTCCAATAAAGACCAAGTCAATGAAACATATGTAAGTCCATTCCTAAAAGGATTAGGACACTAAGCAATTATCCAAAAGAGGTTAACTCTTAGGAGGAGACAGAATACAATTCCTTATGGGACTAAGACATTCCGAACACTGTAAATACCCCATAACATTAAGGTGTAAGGTATGTTCAGTTGAGTTCTACCTCTTATATATTTTTATTCACTTCATTGTGGTTAAGCTTACTAGCTTAATCATCAGAATGCCTTCAGCCCAAATAGAGTCGAGACATTTTCATCATTTTCTTCTCTAGCAGATTATTTATGCTCATCAAATCGGTTTCAAGAGTTCAATCGGGCCTTCCTAAAAATTTCACCTACAATTGGCGCCATCTGTGGGAAGGTCTACAGGACGATGAGTACCGGCTATCTCATAGGAGGAGTTGATCTCGCCAGCAGGGAACCAAATGATAGCCATGACATCCGTAGTCATGACGGCATACATCAATCAAGTCGGCATGATGATAATCCTCCGCAAACTCTTAGAGGACACTTCATTAGGTCAGAGATACAATTCCCTGGTGGTAACCGGCCAAAAAGACATGAAGGTCTAGCACGAGCTCCATATTATGTTCAAAATCTAGACCGCCGAAGGAATTATGAAAGGAACTTGAATCTGTCACCATCTAGTGGCCGATTCCCCAGTAACTTGTCGCTCCAGATGACTGAGTTGGAGATTCAGTAGCGGGACAAAAAGATTGCCCACCTCAGGGAGACGATTGTAGCAATGAAGGAGGCGATTGCCCGACGAGATGGACGAGTACTTGAGAGGTCACCAGAACGGCGACATAGAAGGAGATCGAATTCAAGAAATATGAGCCCCCCGGCCGCATGTGCAATAGGGAGCCGTATAGCCAATAAGGGCACTATGTGGAACAACGGGAAGATCGACAGCCTTAGAGGAATCGGTCACCAGCAAGGGACCCTATAAGGGTCGAGCTAGAGCAATAGGATTGGGACAAGAGGCTAGAAGATCAGCTCGACAACCGGGATAAGCACCAAAAAGGGCAGACAGCACGGGATATAGCTAGGAGAGCCCTAGACTAGATTGCTTCCACCCCTTTCACAAAAGAGATTGATGCATGCCGACCTCCCAGGAAATTTGCCCCACCAAATTTTAGGCCTTATGATAGGAAGTCGGATCCCATTACCAATGTTCGACACTATAAGCAGATGATGGCCTTATGGAGTTATGATGATTCACTCATATGCCGAGTTTTCCTGTAAAGCTTAGGAGAGGTAGTTCTACAATGGTTTAACAAGCTGCAGTCCAAATCAATGTCAAACTGGAGACAACTTACCGAGATGTTCACAAACTGTTTTATAACAAACAACAAATAGTCTAAGGAGGTAAACTACTTGCTGACTTTACAAAAAAAAGATGACGAGGGATTGCATAACTATACAAGGAGATACTGGGAGGCTTACAATGAGATTGAGGACTGCAACGAGCAATTGGCTGTTGAACAATTCAAAATTGGCCTTCCAAGAGAACACCATTTGAGGTAATTCCTCATGAAGAAACCAGTCACCAGCATACAGGATTTGATGGTTAGGATTAAACAGTATGTGCGATGGAAGAAGATTTAGTAAAGTTGACGCAGGAGAAGGTCAGCGAGAAGAACGAGAAGAAAGATGGGCGAGAGAGCAAGAAGCCTAGACGTGAGGAGAATAGTAACAATATCAGGCACAGAAAAGCAACAGAAGGGGTCAACATAGTCTTCAAGGACCCAATATACAAAATCTTACCCCAAATACTAGACAAGCCTTTCTTTAAGTGGCCCCCGAAACTGGGAGGAGACCCTACTGCCCGAGACCAGAGAAAGTTTTGCTCCTATCACAAGAAAAAGTGGCATCAGACGGAGAATTGTCAAAATTTGAAAACCCACTTGGAGGAGTTGGCAAGGGTAGGGCATCTTGATCAATACATTAACTGGGAAAAGATAAAGCGGGAGGCAGAGCAGACAAAACAGGAAGCTGCTCCCCCGAAGGAAGTCAGAACTGAACCAACCCATGCAATCAACGTCCTTCATGGATAGTTAGAATCAGCAACCGTAGAACCGCACAAATACTGGGTGGAGATTCGGAGAGCCGCTCACCTCAGGGAGGTAATGCAGTTGGAAGCCCCAAACAAAAAAGTGAAGGCTGGCAGCAGTGCTGGGGCCATAACCTTCACAGATGATGACTTGGTAGGGGTCCAACTACCATACAATTATGCATCGGTGGTAACTCTACGATTGGAGGACTGTGATGTAAAAAGGCTATTACTTGATCAAGAAAGCTCCTCCGAAGTCATGTTCTACGACCTGTTCAAGAAGCTAGGACTAAAAAACGCCAATCTCCAGCAATCTTTGAACCCCTTGGTCAGATTTAGTTCGGATCCGGTCTGGCCACTGGGAAAAGTAGTAATCCCGGTTACTGCAAAAGGGATCACTATTCAAACAGAGTTCTTGGTGGTTAATGTGCCTTCACCCTACAATGCAATCATGAGTCAGACATGGTTGCACCTCATGAAAGCCATATCTTCTTCCTATCATCAATTGATCCATTTTCTAATTCCGGGAGGAGTAGGAGAGATTAGAGGGGATCACGTAACAGTTAAGCAGTGCTTCCTTACGGCATGCACCACAAAGGAGATAACATTTAAGGTGTAGATGATGGAACTTCATGAAAACATGCCCACAATTAATGATGTCGAGCTGCTACCCAAAAATAAGGCTATTAAGGACTTTAAGAAGATCTACATAGATCAGTACGATAAAGAGAAGTACTTCGTTCTCGACACCTCTCTATCCAGATCTGAGGAAAAATTATAAATCAATTTATTAATAGAGTATATCAATGTATTTGCTTGGACACCGTATGATATGACAGGAAGTGATTCACAAGTAGCTTGCTACAGACTTAGCGTGGACCTACAGTGCCAACCTATGATCCAAAAGGAGAGAAAGGCAGCTACTCAACATGTGGATGCTATAATCAAAGAGGTAGATAGGGTCCTTGATGTGGGAGCAATATGGGAAGTCTACCACCCATGCTGGCTCTCAAATAATGTGGTAGTGAAGAAGAAGAATGGAAAGTGGACGGTTTGTGTGGACTTCACTGATTTAAATAAGGCGTGCTCCAAGGACCCTTTCCCTCTTTCAAAGATTAACCAGCTTGTAGATGCAACGGTTAGATTTTAGAGAATAAGCTTCTTAGATGCCTACCGCCGGTACCACCAGATCTCGCTTCACAAAGAAGATCACGAAAAAAATGCCTTCATCACCCTAAGAGACATCTTCTATTACAAGTATTACCCTTTGGACTGAAAAACGTATGAGCCACCTATCAGAGATTGGTCACCAAAATGTTTAAATAACACATCGGCAACATTGTTGAAATGTACATCGACGACATGGTGGTCAAAAGCAAGGTTGGTAGATAGCACCTAGCCGATCTAAAAGAAGTGTTCGAAATTCTCAAAAGCTACAAGATGAGGCTCAATGCCTCTAATGTGTGTTCGAGGTAAGCTTTGGAAAGTTTCTAGGATTTTTGGTTACTCACCGAGGGATTGAAGTAGATTCCAATCAAATAAGTGCTATCCAGAATATCCAGGCCCCAAAGAACATTAAGAAAGTCTAGAAATTGACAGGGATGGCAGCAAACTCTCAATTGGTTCATCAGGCGATCCTCAAACAAATGCCAAGCATTCTTTTAACTTCTAAAAAAAAAGGAGCAGTTCAACTGGAGCCCTGATTGCGACCAGGCCCTTGACGATCTGAAGAAATACTTGGCCCAACCAACACTACTTTCTACGCTATTGAAGCATAAAGAACTCTATCTTTATCTGGCACTACCAGACCAAGTGCTGTTCTATTGCGATAGTAAGACATGCAGTAGAAACAGTCTACTACATTAGTAAAACTCTTCTGGGAGCAGAAAGCAGGTATATTCTACTAGAGAAGCTGGCCTTGTATTGGTAATGGCGTCACGAAAATTGGTGCACTATTTTAGGGCCCATACAATCATCATTTTCATGGACCATCAGCTTAAGCCCCTCCTCAAAAGAGCCGATTTCTTAGGGAGACTAGCAAAATGGGCAGTAGAGCTAGGAGAGTTCGACATCAAATTCTTGCCCAGGTTAGCAGTGAAAGGTTAGGTACTTGCAGATTTCATTACTGAATTTTCTATTGAACTTCCTCAGGAACCTATTTAGACACCTGATGATGATCAAGCAAATGACGAACTCCCTTTAGAACTATGGAAAATAATTGATCATTGGAAGCTCTTTGTTAATGGAGCATCCAATGATAGGGGAGCAAGATCGGGCATAGCACTCATCACACCATATGGCATGGCATGGCATTGGAGTAGACAATAAAGTTGGAGTATATAGCGTCAAATAACGAGTCAGAATACGAGGCTCTTCTTCGTCAGACTGCGCTAAGCTATAGAACTTAAAATTGTCGAGATAGCTATATATTCAGATTCTCAGTTGGTGGTTAACCAGATTATGGGGGAGTATGCGGTAAAAAATGACAAAATGGCACAATACCTGGCAAAAGCAAAGAAGCTCCTCTACAAATTCAATAAATACAAACTCCATTAGATCAGTTGCGATAATAACACTCATGCCGATGCCTTAGCAACTCTGGCAGTAGCCTTAATGTCATGATCAAGGAGAACAATTCAAATGGAGACGCTCCCTAGCCCAAGCATATTTCAGGAAAAAGTGCAAGCCTTGGCTATTAAGCAATTAGGACCATCTTGGATGGACTCGATCATCTCTTACCTCGACAAGGACAAGCCGCCAGAAGACAAGAACGAAGCCAGAAGAATTAAGAACAAGTCACTAAAGTACTGGCTATTACCTGATAAAGAGCTATATCGAAGATCATTTACTAGCCCTTGTCTTTATTGTGTCCACTCCGACAAAGTGCAGGGTATTTTGTTTGAAATCCATGAAGGTATCTACGGGAGTCATGTTAGTGGAAGATCTCTTGCGCACTGAGCTATTTTTTAAGGCTATTAGTGGCTCTATATATAGAAGGATGTTACCTAGTATGTCCTGAAATGTGAAAAAGTGCTAGAAGTTCTCTCCAATAATCTACCAGCCTGCAGAGGACCTCACTATAATCACTAGCCCATGGTCTTTCGCACAATGAGGGTTGGACATAGTCGGCCCATTACCCCGAGCTCTAGGAAATAAAAAATTCCTTATAGTGGCAACTGACTACTTTACTAAGTGGGTGGAAGTAGAAACCCTATCTACTATCAGGGAAGTTAACCCCAAAAGATTTGCATGGAGAAGCATTGTTACAAGATTGGGCATACCCCATGCACTGGTTTCAAATAACGGCACCTGTTTCAATGTCAACATGTTTAGAGAATTTTACAGCGGACTTGGGATTAGGAATTTCTACTCAACACCGACCTACCCACAGGGCAATGGACAAAGTGAAATATCAAACAAAACCGTGCTACATGGAATCAAAAAAAGGCTGGAAAAAGCTAAGGGAAGATGGGTCGAAGAGCTACTGAGTGTCTTATGATCTTATAGAACTACTCCAAGGAGATTCACAGGAGGAACCCCTTTCTCAATGGCATATGGGGTGGAGGCAGTAATTGTTGACTCAGTGCCTTGATTTTGATGATAACAAAACATGGTTTAATAATCTAACAATTCTACTTAGTGTGCAGATTAATTATTAATTAGATCTTGACTTAAAGTTTATCATAATGGATTATTTGTAATGCAAATATTAGAGTGAAGAGATGCAAAGATTAGAATGAAGAATGAAAAGCATGATGAGATAACAAAGCTGATATTATAGAGAATGAAGAAATTTCAAAGATGATAGATGTCAAAGAAGAAAAGACCAACTCAAAGACATGGAAGCTTTCTTGGAAGATTTAAAGATTTCATGAAAGTATGGAAGAAATCACAAGACTTGGAAAGCTTTCTTGGAAGATTTGTTGAAGTCTAGAAAGAAGTTGTATTGATTGAAGAATCCTAGAAGAAATCTAGAAATGAAGATCTAGTAAAGAGATTGAAGATATTCAAAGAAGGATAGAAAATCAGTTGAAGAACTAAACATTTTAAGTCTTGGAAGCTTTCTTGAAGATTTTGAAGAAGACTTGGATCAATGGATGAAGTAATAGTGATTGAAGAGCTCTACAAGTAATTAAAATGAAGTTAATTCATCTAGAAGGGATTGAAGATATTTTTGAAGTCATCAAGCCTTGAAGAAGTATTTGCAAGCCTTAAAAAGATTATTTGGATGATCCTTGAAAAGCTTAGAAACTTTGGAGAAGAATGAAGAAAACCTGCAAAAACAGGTTTTCTAGTAAAAAGAGTCAACCCCTCAAGTTTCAAGAGTCAACTCATTCAAACAGAACCTTGAAAATCTGCTGGTAACTCAAAAGAGTCGACCCCTCATCATTCAGGAGTCGACTCATTTCAGTAGAGCCTAAAAATTTTAAAGACTACTTAAAAGTGTCGACCCCTTACTGCAAAAGAGTCGACTCATTGGGACAGAGAGTTGAGTCTGCAGATTCTGACCAAAAGAGTCGACTCCTCCAAGTCATGAGTCGACCCCTCAAGGCAGAATGCTGAAGGAGATTCTAAAAAGAGTCGACCCCCGACAGTAACGGCAATATTTCTGACAGGTGTAATGGTGCGATCTGCCACCAAAACTTCTCTCATACTTCTCCAACGGCTAGAATCAATCCATAACTTTAAATACAAGATACCTACTGCTTCTATAGGCAAGAAAGAGTGATTATACCATTGGTATCAAGAGCTTGAAGTTGAAAATTTCATGTGCCTTATATTTTTTGCGGAGTGTTTAAGGTTATTCATTGAGCTGTACTTGTTCATCTACTCATTAGGAGAGTTACCCATTGTATAACCTTTATTTATTTCACTTGGGTGGGTTTGTAAACCATTAAGTTTGAGTGTTCCTGGGTAAAAACACTTGTAAGTTTGAGTGAAGCTTGGACAAAATTACTTGTAAGTTTAAGAGAAACTTGGACAAAATCTCTTGCGTTTTGAAATCTTGGGAAGAAGCTTTTGTAAGAGTGAGCTGGGCACTTGTGGCAAAACCAGCAGCTGTGTAAAGAGTGTTACAAAGTGAAATACCTTTGTGAGGATCAAAATAGAGAGGATGTAGGCAAGGTTGGCCGAAGCTCTATAAATCCGGTGCTTTTCTTTTCTTGCTCTGTTTTGTTTATTTGCTCACTATACATGCTTGCATAGATATATACTTTGATATATACTTTGATTAATTATTGTTGAAATACATAAACTGTTTTTAGTTGCATAATTTGTTATAAATTCTGTAAAACTCAATTCACCACCCCCCCTCTTGCATTGCCTTCTTGGGCCAACAATTAGTATCAGAACTAGTACTCTAGTTTAAAAGCTTAACATCCTTAGAGTTGATCTATGACAACTATGTTTGGAAGCTCTTTAGGTAAGGGTCGATCCACCAACAGACCTCCTATATTTAATGGTACAAACTACAACTATTGGAAGAATAGAATCAGAATTTATATTCAATCTGTTGACTATGAATTATGGATGATTGTTGTTAATGGTCCTAAAACTCCCAGCAAGTTCATTGAAAGGTAAGTTATCCCTAAACTGGAAAATGAATGGGATGAAAATGACATGAAACTTATACAATCTAATGCAAAAGCTATGAATATTTTATGTTATGCATTAGACTCAAATGAGTTCAATAGAATTTCTATCTATGAATCTGCCAAAGAAATTTGGGACAAATTTGAAGTGACTCATGAAGGGACCAATCAGGTCAAGGAGTCAAAAATTAATATTCTTGTGCATAATTATGAATTATTTAGAATGAAATCTGATGAGTCCATAACCGAAATGTTCATTAGATTTACTGACATTGTTAATGGTTTAAAGTCTCTTGGAAGGGTATATCCTAACAATCAACAGGTGAGAAAAATTTTAAGATCACTACCAAAGACATGGGAAGCAAAGGTGAGCCATACAAGAAGCTAAATACCTCAACACTCTACCTCTTGAAGAACTTCTTGACTCTTCCACTACCTATGAGCTAACCCGAAAATAGAATGCTCAAGAAGAAGAGGGCAATAGAAAGAAGTTTGTTGCATTCAAGTCCACCACATCAGAAAATGAATCTGGAAGTGAAGAAGAAGATGAGGAAGATCTTGCTCTCATCACAAGAAAATTCAAGAGATTCATGAAAAGAAGGTGGAAAGAAGATTGAAGCAAAGGGTGAATCCAACAACAAGGATTCTACCATTATATGCTACGAATGCAAAAAGCTAGGACACATGAGAAATGAGCGTCCTTAGCTGAAAAAGAAAAAAAGAGGGAAAAGGGCTCTAGCTGCAACATGGAGTGATAGTGAAGATTCAAGCTCAAATGAATCTAAAACTCATAAAGTAGCCAACTTATGTCTTATGGCACATGAAAAAGAAATAGAGGTAACTACTTATGATTTCTCTTTTAATGAATTGCAAGATGCTTTCGATGATTTGATTGTTGAACTTAAAAAGCTAGGCATCAGAAACAATCTTCTCAAGAATATGGTATCCACTCTTACAAAAAAAAGTGAAGAGTTACAAAATGAAAATGAAATTTTGAAAAAGGAAAACTCTGTTTTGAAAGAAAAAGTCACTGATTTAAAAAAATCTCTCTCTAAATGTGTCAATGGAAGAGATAAACTTGATGATATGCTTGGTAAACGAAATTGTTCTCTTGACAAGACTGGAATAGATTATAATGTTTTTAAACCTAAAAAGTTTTCAAAAGGTACAATCACATGCTTTTATTGTCATAAGAGAGGTCACTTTGCAAATCAATATTTCCTTATGTAAAAATGTCATGCTGACAAGAAAGCTTGGGTTCCAAAAGGAATATTGAAGACTAACCCCACTAGAACCAAAATGATCTGGGTACCAAAGGTCAAAGGTTGAGTTACTTGTTTTGTAGGTATGTCTTCAAACTAACTCCAAAAAGGATCAATGGTACTTGGATAGTGGCTGTTCGAGACATATGACTGGAGATGAAACTCAATTCACTACTCTCACACCAAAGGATGGAGGTTGGTCACTTTTGGAGATAATAGCAAAGGCAAAATCATCAGTATAGGTAGTATTGGTAGAAATTCTTCAACCTCTATTGAGAATGTTTTACTTGTTAAAGGTCTTAAGCATAATCTGCTGAGTATCAGTCAATTATGTGACAAAGGTTGCAAAGTAGTATTTGAATCTTCAAAATATAATGTAGTAAACATAAATGATAACAAGAGCATATTGACTAGTCATAGACAATGCAATATTTACGCTTTCAACTTTAATGAATTATTTTCTTGTAAAATCAAATGCCTTGCTGCTGTGAACAAAGAGGATAGTTGGTTGTGGCATAGAAGGCTTGATCATATTAGTATGAGCATTCTTTCAAAATTTTCGAAAAATGTGTTAGTAAATGGTCTTCCCAAACTCAATTTTGAAAAAGACAAAGCTTGTAATGCATGTCAAATGGGGAAAGCAAACCAGAGCTTCTTTTAAATCCACAAACATGCTCTATACTTCTAGACCACTTCAACTATTGCATATGGATCTATTTGAACCAACTAGAACTTTAAGTTTAGCTGGTAAATAATATGCTCTTGTCATTGTTGATGATTACTCAAGATTTACATGAACATTCTTTTTAGCTCACAAAGATGAAACAATTGCTTTATTCACCAAGTTTTGTAAAAAGGTTCAAAATGAAAAATAATTTACAATCACAGCAATTAGGACTGACCATGGTGGTGAGTTTGATTGCAAACCTTTTGAAACATATTGTGATAAAAATGGTTTTCAACACAATTTTTCAGCACCTAGAACTCCTCAATAAAATGGAGTTGTTGAGAGAAAAAATAGAACTTTAGAAGAAATGGAGAGAACAATGCTTTGTGAAAATAATTTGCCAAAATATTTTTGGGCTGAGGCTGTTAATAGAGCTTGCTATGTGTTAAACAGAGTTTTTATGAGAAAAGTTTTAAATAAAACCCTATATGAGCTTTGGAAAAACAAGAAACTAAATGTTTCATATTTTATAGCTTTTGAATGCAAATGTTTTGTGTTGAATAACAATAAGGACAACCTTGGTAAATTTGATGCAAAATCTGATGAAACTATCTTTCTAGGATATTCTTCACATAGCAAGGCCTATAGAGTTTACAATAAGAAAATCTTAGTTGTTGAAGAATCAATTCATGTTACCTTCGATGAACTAAACTCTTTATCTAGAAAGGCTGTAAATGATGATATACATGACGTGGAGAAGAACTTGGATACATTGAACATCAATCTAACTCAAAGTAAAGCTCCACCACAAGAAAAAAGAAACCGAGACGACTCTTCAAGCCAACAAGATGAAAATGAAGGATTGCCAAAGGAATGAAAATTTGTCCACAACCATCTAATAGAGCAAATACTAGGTGATCCATCACAAGGGGTAAGAACAAGATCATCTCTTAGAAATGTATGTAATCATCTTGCTTTTTTTTTTCACAAATAAAACCAAAATATTTTCAAGATGCTAAAAATGATGAATCATGGATTATGGTCATGCAAGAAGAGTTGAACCAATTTGAAAGAAATGAGGTTTGGAATCTTGTTCCTAGATCTAAAGATCATCTTATAATTGGAACCAAATGGGTGTTCAGAAACAAGATGGATGAATCTAAAACTGTTGTTAGAAACAATGTAAGACTTGTAGCTCAAGGCTATAGTCAAGAAGAAGGAATCGATTTTAATGAAACCTATGCACCTGTAGCTAGATTAGAAGCTATTAGAATGTTGCTTACATTTTCATGTTTAAAAAATTTTAAACTTTTTCAAATGGATGTGAAAAGTACATTTTTCAATGGCTTTATATCTGAAGAGGTGTATGTTGAACAACCTCCTAGTTTCGAAAATCCTTTATTTCCAAATCATGTTTTCAAACTTACTAAAGCCTTATATGGTTTAAAGCAAGCCCCAAGGGCATGGTATGAAAGGCCAAGTAAATTTTTGACTGAAGTTAGCCTACCCTATGGGATTCTCTTGACCAAAATCTTTAAGCACTTAAACATAAATTTAAAGGGTGAGAAGTAGATAATCCCTGATCCAAATTCTGATGAGTATAATCAAAAAACTTTGTCAAGAATGGGCTATCAATTCAACCCACAGAGCAAATCTTAGATGCCTAGAAAGGAGAAACACATTGACAGTGGCTCTCCTAGAATTGAATCCACTGAAAGAGGTGAACCTTCCAGTACTATACCAGAGAGTGGTGAACCCTCTAGACTTGCCCCATCTAGTGCTCTAAGGAAACTCTTCCCAATGAGCACCATTCCAAGTGGTCAATCTGTGGATATGTCTATTTTGATGAGCATGGTAAGAGATTTGAAAAGGCATCAAGAAGAGATGTTCACCAAGTTAAATAAAAAAATAGACAATGGGGCTACCAGGTTATTCTTTGTTGAGAAGAAGGTGAGGGAATTGAGCAAGACCTTTGTGTCTAAGGGAAATAAAATAAGGGAACAAGTTGCCAATGACATTGCTCTTTCCACCAAGCATATTGGTAAATATATGAAAAAGCTGGTTGGAGACCAATACCAGCCTCCCATCCCTTCAACAACAGAATTTACAGAAGAGAATTCTAGCACAGATGAGTTGGAAGGATCTAGTAGAAGGGAGCACACCTCTTCTCAGCCATCACCAGCAAGCCCCTCTGATCCTTCTAACCAAACTCCTTCAAAGCCTTTTCTTGCATTTCACAAATATGGCCTAAAACAAAGAACTCCAAGCAGCAAATTTTCAAACACTGCTGATGATCGAGTCAATCTTTCTCTAACCCCTTCTCCCAAAAGAAAATAAAGACCTTTACCTCTGCTTTTTCTATTTTCTACTTTCTGTTTTTGAACAAATTATTCTCTAAGCAATATGTAATATTTTGTGGATGGTTCTCTTTATTAAACTCTCTCAATATTTCTTCATGTACGAATTATAATAATGATGTGCTTTGGATCTCCATTGTCTTAACGTTGCTATTTTACTTGTGAATGTTGAATGAGTGATTGCTTTAACTGCCTTGATAAATGTCTTTTTTATACATATTATTTTATTCTTTTTTGCTACTATACCTGTCTATTTTCTATATCTATTACTCCTCTTTTATGATTTGACAAAAAGGAAGAAAATATTCTCAAAAAGCCCAAAAGGAGGAGAGAACACTCCTTAATACTCACTCCTCAATGCATTACTGAGTATAATTGACATGCAATGCATGTTACTTTTTAGTTTTTATCATCTAGTACTAAATAAGTGCAAATGAGTTATATTGTAATGGGGCATCAACTGTAAAAGAAAGGGGGAGCATTGGTTTGATGCGAAAAGGGGAAGCATGAACAAATTGCAATAAAGATGAATATTTTGAACTTCCAAGTGCCTACATGCTCTGACCATCTAAGTTCGAGTTTGCTTTGATTGAATCTGAAAATACTCTAAAGCACAAAATACAAAAGCAAGGGAGAGCAAATGCTTGGTACGAAACTCTCACTTTCTCTACATTTTTCTAATATTGCACATTATATTGTTTATACTCATAAAGGTTTCTTTGTATGCCATATTAAAGAGAACTCCTTTATTAAGGGGGAGATATTTCTTTTGAAATCTGGACTACGGATCAAACTTCTCCATTCTAAATTTGCATTCCTTTTTTGTTGTTCCTTTTTTATTGATTAACAAAATGGGGGAGAAATACTTTATGAAAAATATATGAAAAAGGGGAAAAAAATTAGGAATTTGAAGCCCCATGCTTCTCATACACATTAATCCTTATGCTTTATATTGAGCTTAATTGCATATATTTTTTAAGATTTTGTTATCATCAAAAAGGGGGAGATTGTTGACTCAATGCCTTGATTTTGATGATAACAAAACATGATTTAATGATTTAATAATTCTACTTAGTGTGCAAATTAATTATTAATTAGATCTTGACTTGAAGTTTATCATAATGGACGATTTGTGATGCAAAAATTAGAGTGAAGAGATGCAAAGATTAGAATGAAGAATGAAAAGCATGATGAGATAATAAAGCTGATATTATAAAGAATGAAGAAATTTCAAAGATGATGGATGTCAAAGAAGAAGAGACCAACTCAAAGACATGAAAGCTTTCTTGGAAGATTTGAAGATGTCTTGAAAGTATGAAAGAAATCACAAGACTTGGAAAGCTTTCTTGGAAGATTTGTTGAAGTCTAGGAAGAAGTTGTATTGATTGAAGAATCCTAGAAGAAATCTAGAAATGAATATCAAGTAAAGAGATTGAAGATGTTCAAAGAAAGATAGAAAATCAGTTGAAGAACTAAACATTTTAAGTCTTGGAAGCTTTTTTGAAGATCTTGAAGAAGACTTGGATCAATGGATGAAGTAATGGTGATTGAAGAGCTCTACAAGTAATTAAAATGAAGTTAATTCATCTAGAAGGGATTGAAGATGTTTTTGAAGTCATCAAGCCTTAAAGAAGTATTTGCAAGCCTTAAAAAGATTATTTGGATGATCTTTGAAAAGAATGAAAAAAAACCTACAAAAACAGGTTTTCTAGTAAAAAGAGTCCACCCCTCAAGTTTCAAGAGTCAACTCATTCAAACAGAACCTTGAAAATTTGCTGGTGACTCAAAAGAGTCGACCCCTCATCATTCAGCAGTTGATTCATTTCAACAAAACCTAAAAATTTTGAAAACTACTTAAAAGAGTGGACCCCTTACAGCAAAAGCATCGACTCATTGGGATAGAGAGCTGAGTCTACAGATTCTGACCAAAAGAGTCGACTCCTGCAAGTCATGAGTCGACCCCTCAAGGTAGAATGCTAAAGTAGATTCTAAAAAGAGTCGACTCCTGACAGTAACGGCTATATTTCTGACAGGTATAATGGTGCGATCTGCCACCAAAACTTCTCTCATACTTCTCCAACGGCTAGAATCAATTCATAACTTTAAATATAAGATACCTACAGCTTCTATAGACAAGAAAGAGTGATTATACCATTGGTATCAAGAGCTTGAAGCTAAAAATTTACTGTGCCTTACTGCTACATATTTTTGCTGAGTGTTTAAGGTTATTCATTGAGTTTTATTTGTTCATCTACTCATTAGGAGAGTTACCCATTGTATAACCTTTATTCATTTCACTTAGGTGGGTTTGTAAACCAATAAGTTTGAGTATTCTTAGGTAAAAACACTTTTAAGTTTGAGTGAAGCTTGAACAAAATCACTTGTAAGTTTGAGAGAAGTTTGAACAAAATCTCTTGGGTTTTGAAAGTTTAGGAAGAAGCTTTTGTAAGAGTGAGCTAGGCACTTGTGACAAAACTAGCAGCTGTGTAAAGAATGTTACATAGTGGAATACCTTCATGAGGATCGAAGAAGAGAGGACGTAGGCAAGGTTGGCTGAACTTATATAAATCTGGTGCTCTTCTTTTCTTACTTTGTTTTGCTTATTTGCTCACTATACATGCTTGCATAGATATATACTTTGATATATAATTTACTTGCCTGATATATACTTTGATTAATTATTGTTGAAATACATAAACTGTTTTTAGTTGCATAATTTGTTATAAATTCTGTAAAACCCAATTTACTCCCCCCCTCCCCCCTCTCTTGGATTGCCTTCTTGGGCCAACAATAATATCCTTGGAAGTTAGACTTCCTACTATTATGGCAGCATTCGACACCGGCCTCAATGACCAGACTTTGGCAAAGGACCTCGATCTTATTGAAGAAAAACAGGAAGCTGCCCTACTCAAGCTTATTGGATATCATCAACAACTGAGCCATGCCTATAACAAACAAGTTCAGTTGAGAGCTTTTGTTCCTGGCGAACTAGTTTAAGAAAAGTACTGGGGGCAACTAAGAACCCGACAAATAGGAATCTCGGCCTAAACTGGGAAGACCCTTATAGAGTTGCATTTTAGGTCGGCGTGGGGGAATACCGACTAGAAACTGTCGAAGAAGGACGACAACTACCGCAACCATGGAATGCCAACAATCTCAGGAAGTTCTACCAATAGTAGTCTTCTTATTCCTAAAAAATGTAATCACCAACAACAGTACTTTGTTGCCTATTATTAATAAAACTGGGAGTTATTCTACAAGTCTGCATGCTTGATGCCATTCCAGCAAACAAGCACCCCAAAAACCAAGTGTAAAAACTTGGTCCTGTCCAAGTTGGGCAGGTCAGCCAATGAAAGCCACAAAAATTAAATGTAAAAACTTGGTCCTTTCCAAGTTGGGCAGTTCGGCCAATGAAGGCCCCAAAAATCAAGTGTAAAAATATGGTCTTGTCCAAGTTGGGGCAGGTCGACCAATGAAGGTCATAAAACCAAGTATAAGAAACTTGGTCCTGTCCAAGTTGGACAGGTCGGCCAATAATGGCCCCAAAACCATATGTAAAAACTTGGTCATGTCCAAGTTGGGCAGGTCGGCCAATGAAGGCCATAAAAACCAAGTATAAGAAACTTGGTCCTGTCCAAATTGTACAAGTTAGCCAATGAAGGCCTAAAAAACCAAGTCATGTCCAAGTTGGGCAGGTTAGCCAATGAAGGCCATAAACATCAAAGATTATTAAGCAAATCAAAACCTAGAAACTCTACGTATGGCATGTCAACAAAAGAATGGCCAAAACCCACTCAACTTGGTAAAAATTAAGCACTGATTTGGGTAAAAATAGTTCAGCCAAAATAACTTGGCCTAAAGCTAGTTTGAGATAGAGTGTGAAGCAAAACATCAA
This sequence comes from Euryodendron excelsum, assembly GCA_033060915.1. Taxonomy (NCBI): domain Eukaryota; kingdom Viridiplantae; phylum Streptophyta; class Magnoliopsida; order Ericales; family Pentaphylacaceae; genus Euryodendron; species Euryodendron excelsum. Next base: position 6,851,350 of record CM065392.1, on the reverse strand, counting down.
AATGACTATAGAACAAAAAAACACGCTATGAAAAAGAAATAGGACAATCAACAATTTCATTCCATTATAAAAAGATTACAAAGTGTTCTGTCACCAGGAACGACTAAAACAGCGGATCGGCAGCTGAGATAACTTTAACAGAAGACAAACTGGCATCAGTTTCAACAGAGGATAGCTCAGCAGCAAATGGGTAAAAGCAGAGGGTTGTTCGGTAACAACATTCAACTCGGCAGACTAGTTCGTCTCGACAAGCTGCACCTCGGCAAGGGGATTCTCCACAGTAGGAGGCAAGTTTGCATGAAGGTTGGTTTCAGCCGGTTTGTCCCCATGGAGACCCTCTTCTTCTTCTTCTTCTTCTTCCTCCCTTTTATCAGCTTCTGCGTTAGACTCTAGATCGGCTTCAACACGAACTGGTATCTCTGTCCAGAAAGGAGAACATTTATCTAAAGCTTGTTTCCTCCAAGCCGCTTTCCAGCCTTCTTAGAAGAGTTACTTACAGATTTGCTTCACTTGAGCCTTGTAAATGTCTTCGACATCCTCGTAGCTCTTTGTATATTGGGCTTAAGATTCTGCCTTCGACTTTTCTAAATACATAGTTGCTTCAGCCAAGCCAGCCTTCGCCTCAGACTCTGACTTCTCGACTTCAGCAACTCGAGCCTTCATAGCTTCATTTTCTTCCTTCATTGCTTGAAAGTCCTCGTCCTTCTACTTCAAGTTGGCCTGGGTTTCCGAAAGTTCAGTTCTAGCACTTTGCAGCGCCGCCTTTGCTACTCATCCATCTCGATCCATGACGTGGAAGTAGTCCTTTAACTCACCGTATTTCTGTAGTAGGCTCTTATGCCGATCATGTAGGCTACAGTAGCACTGCATGGCTTCCAAGCCCTGAATAGCACCCTGGTAAAAAAGCACAACAATTCACTGTATCAGCAAAACATTGAGCAAAAAATTTAACCAAAAAGCAGAATAGGAGGATAACTTACCACCATGGAGGCATGAGCTACCCCTTTGAAGATATCTTCAGTAGATGTCTCACTCAATTCCTTGATATCTTCAGGTGGCACAATGGCTTAAAGAAGCCCAATGGCAATATCGACATTAAAAAGATTTGAGTCCTTAGAAGTCATGGCACGATCCCCAACTCATGGCCGAACCATGAACTCCTCAGCCTCCTATTCCTTACCCTAGCCCCTGTTTTTTCCTCAAGGCGTGTTGATCTCCCCAAATCTGCATCAGCCTCAATAACTTTCACCAGCCTCCTCCTCTTCTTCGCCTCTGGGGGCACCACTAGCTCCACCAGATATATCGCTGGAGGCACCACGAGGGCCAAGATGGTTGGAGACGGCGTGGATGTGGAAGTAGCAACAACAACGACATCGGCGTCCACGGATGCACTTGCCCCATTCCCCTTCCTTTTCTTAGTCGTATTCTTCTTAAGGAGGGCCGCTAGATTATAGGGTTATGGACTATCCATACTACTTTCAACGGCAAGCAATTGAAGCTGAACAGACGGAGAGTCTCCGAGCTAGTGTAGGCCGCCTTCCACCTTTTGAACGGCAATCACATGGGACTCCGAAAATGGCCGAGAAAGACCGGTACCAAATTGAATATCCCAATAGTATGTGTGCAGCGCGGGTAATCCCTCTCAAATCTATCTCGCCCTTGTATGCCCAAACTTGCTCAAGAGCAACGAGGTCCACTCCAACTTGTTCAAGCTCTTTGTCTTTGACACCGAAGTCAACTATAAAGACAAAAACACAGTGTTAGGATTAGCAGAGACATGTGAAAGCAGAGATAAAAGAAAAACCTGTTAGAGAAGGTAGGGATCCACCTATTTTTTTCAGAACCCGGGGGTATCTCATTGCATGGAAAACCTCCTATAGGATGTTCCCGAACTCCCATGGCCCGCTTACTCTTACAATCATGTCATCAATCCCCTTCTTTGAACTGGGGAGAAACTGGACTAATTCCCTTAGAGCACCCCTAACACAGAAGTGATACCTCCTTTGGTCCGACCTAGACCCATTTAACTCTACACCTGTGTAAAAGTAATCAAACTTATAAAGGCCCAGGTTTTGGTTCAGACGCTTATTCAGTTCGACTATCCCCATAACTATCCTATAGCTGTTAGATTGAAGTTGGATGGGAGCGATTCCATAATGGTTCAAGACAGCGATAAGAAAAGGGTGAACCAGGAGCTAAAGTCCACCCTCAACAATGGCGATTAAAGGGAAAGGAATCCCCTCTTCATTTTCGAACTAGCCATCATCCTTGGACCCGAGTAATTTAATATCGACCCCTTCTGAGAAGTCGTATTTACGCTTAAAGGCCGCAACGACGATGGGATTATCGACCATACGCCTAAGTCTATTCGCCATGGAAGATAACTTAAAAGATCCTAGGGATTTCTACTTGGGAAGTAAAGAAAGAAGATTGAAACGAGAAGGACTTACAGAGTTTCTTCATAGATTAGCAAAATCAGAGAATACACAGAGTGTCACCGATCTGGCGTTGGACGAAAGGACTCTGCACTTACAGAAAACCGTGAATTGATGGCAAGAACGCGTTGGGTTTCCCAAAAGTCACATCTCATTAAATGGCAAATGATGGCTAAATTGGGCGTGCGTCGTCTATCGTGTATCTACTGTTGTAAACCACCAGCCCCAGCCCCCTTCCAAAGGGCATTAGGGCTGGGGGTAATTGTGGGTCAAAATAATAGGGCCCAAAATTATTGTATCGGGCCCATCTGGAAACACACTGCCAACCTGGACTATAAGAGGCCCAAGTTAACCAATACTTAGATGAAGGCCCCAACTGTGGTGAAATTAGCCCAGATCCAATAAAGAGCAAGTCAGTGAAACATATGTAAGTCCATTCCTAAAAGAATTAGGACACTAAGCAATTATTCGAAAGAGATTAACCCGTAGGAGGAGACAGAATATAATTCCCTATGGGATTAAAGCATTCCGAGTACTATAAATATCCTATATCAATAAGGTGTAAGGTACATTCCCTTGAGTTCTAGCTCTTATATATTTTTATTTGCTTCATTGTGATTAAAGTTGCTAACTTAATCATCGGAGTGCCTTCAGCCTAATTAGGGTCGAGACATTCTCATCGTTTTCTTCTCTTACAGATTGTTCATGTTCATCAAATCGGTTTTAAAAGTTCAACCAGACCTTCCTAAAATCCCACCTACAGTTTGTAATGGGATTTTTGTTTTTTTAAAAAAATTTTAATGTAATTTAATTTGTAATTTCATGGATAAATCATTTAGTTTAAAAAAATATTAAATAATTTAATTTTAATTAAATAGTTAGTAAATAATTACAATTTAGATTAAAATATGATAATAAATAATTATATTTTTAATAAAATTGGAGGAAAATATGTAATTTTTGACTTTTTTTTACATAAAAGAATAATAAAAATGAAGGTTAAGTGGGTTGGAATAACAATGTGAAAAAATAGAACCTATGAACTTTAAATTTAAAGATGTCAAAATGAAAATTAATTTAAAAAGTTTGGGTTAGTGATGCTCTGATTGACACTAGTCCTATGTTTGAACCTCTGGCTAGTGGATGGAGAGGAAAAGGTAGAAAAAAACATGATGTAAAATATTTTGTTTTTTGTTAAGTGAAAAACTTAAAAGAAAATGAATACAATTTGTCAAAATGTATTAAAAAAGTATATATGTATTTTAAAATTCATATAACGTAGAAAATATATTTCCAAAAAATATGAAGATTTGTGGAAAACATGCTTAGTCGTTATAGTATGGGTCAGGTTATACAAATATATACATAATTTATTATCACAATTTTGTAGTAGGATAAGAGTTATTCACTTTATAATAAAATACTTATCATGATAACTCTTAATTATAATAATATCACTATCACAATATTTTCATAAAATTTTTGCACAACTTTTCTGAAGTAGTATTTTCCTTACAGTATAGAGCAGCCACTTCTGCCATGGATATGGCATTCGGACCTCATGGGTGGGTCATCGTATCAATCTCATACTGACCATACCGTTTTTTTTTCCCAATGTAATGGTTGGCATCAATACTGATGCATTTAGGTGTACCTTTCCGAATCTTTCATTTGTGAAAGAGGGGACTTTGCTGCTACTAACCGCACCTTTTTTTGACCTGCTGTTAGAATCTGAGAAGCGAGATGGGAAGTAGGGGTTATTTCATAGTTATAATAATCAAATCGGTGACTAAATCGTTTAAAGTACCGGTTCAATGATTTATTAATTTAATTATGATTTAACTAGTTATATAATAAAATAATAATAAAAATATATTTAAATAAAAATAATTATTTAAAATTTATAAATTAATTAAAAGATACTTTTTTTTATACAATAACTCAACATAAGTATAAATGATAAATATATAAAAAAAATTACAAAAATATTCAAAAGGACCTTTTTTTTTTCAGTTTAATATTTTTAAACTATTATTTATTAATATTTTTATATTTAAAAGAAGTATCATAACGTTTAACAATAATATGTATTATTAAGATAATAATGTGTATTATTTGCGTGGCATTTATTATTATTATTTTGTTACTTCTTATACCCTCCTCTTTCTTCATCTTGATATTTTTTTTTTTATTTTAGTTTATAGTTTTTACATTTGGATTATTTTTTGATAATACATATCTCGATATATCTAATTATAATATAAAAAATATCTAAAGATGAGATAACCCAATGTAAGAAAGAGAAAAACATATCTTATTTACCTAGTTATTTTTTTTCTCCTCTTTCTTCCTTTTTTTTTTTCTTCTTTTGACTTTCGTTTAAAGTTTTTACTTTTTTATTCTATATTTCATCAAAAGACTATAAAAGACATGTTTTTAAAAAAACAAATGGTTTTAAATCTTGTGAAATCTTTGATATTTTGATTTTTTTCAAAAATCAGCCGGTTCACTAAATACTAACCGGTTCACTAATTTTTCAAAATATTAGCCGGTTCGTCCGGTTTAATTCTGTTCTTAAGCATTTTTAGTAAAATAATTAAATCGTACCGTTTATGGTCCGGTTTTCAATTGAACCGGTTCAACTGGTCAATTCGGTTCGATTTTCATAACTATAGATGATTCTACTCGTAAGGGTTGTACCGGCCAGAAACTGTATAAGGCCAAATGTCCGGAAAATACCATATGATTGAGAAAAGCTGGAACAGTCGAGTAAGTTGGCGGGAACGGAATTGATAATTGGGTGTCACCGGAATAATACATCTAAGACTCGGTTAGTATAGTACAAGATTAATAACTATGGGTCGACTGAAAGCCCCCACGTGCCATGATCACAACGAGGCTTCCTTTATAATTATCAAGGAACTCTCTTTTAGATATATAGCAAAACTTGATATTCCATGAAATTGTTTGGTACAAGTGGCCACCCAATGGAGTTGTAATTTTTAGGCCCATTATATTAATGTGCTGGTCTGAAAATTATGTTTGACGGCAGCCCAACCCAAAATATAAACAAAATAAAATAATTTTATACTTTAATGTATCTATCTATTTTGATTTTATAATATTAAACATTCTTTCGAAGAGAAATTGTTTATTAAAATTCATTTTAGGATAAATGGGTGACTTTGAGAATCTTGCTTTTATTTTGAACAGGCTTAGAATTTAGCTTTAATAAATAAAAAAAATAGTGTAGACCCGGCCCAATCAATATACATCCGTATTATCTCAAGAATAAGAAAAAAATTTGAGAAAACTCACAAAAAACATTTCAGACAATTTAAGAAACTCTAGCCCAATTAAATAAACTTTTGAAATATTCTCAAAAAATATTATAGAAATTCTTTAGAAACACAATTTTCATAATTACTATTTTTTTTAATACTTTCAAACAACATTAAGAAGCGAGGTCCAAGAATGAAGAAGGGGTAGAATTACTGAATGAATACGAGCTGTGGCTAATACCCGAGGCATAAAAGAAGCATTTTCTATGGGTTATAGACCGAAATTCCACTATGGTCCAATTGACTCACAGAGGTATCCCACTTGTCTGAAAGATGAATCTAGTGCTGCAACATCAGCTTTTCGTAGAACTAAGCCAACCTTAAAAGTGACACAACATAGGTGATCTCATTTATCCGAAACATGAATCTTGCTTCCCTTTGTTCCATTCTTTCAATCGTCGAAGCTATTCAAAACACTAATTGTGTTCCATTTGGCCTAAGGTTTCAATCGTGGAGGGACTCAAAAAAAAAAAAAAGATTTGGTAGCAAATAGCAATATACGCTATAGCAAAACAACTAGAATTGATAGATGGTACACTGGAATAGCAATCCTAACATTGATTGATATCTTCAATCCACCAATTAGCAAGTTTTCTACAGCTAAACTGTGATATTCCTTATGCCTTGTACGAAGTCTCTAACAAAAGCATTGACATTACTATCGGTAGATCCCCCCATCTCAATAGCCTTTTGACAAGTTCCTTGAAGTTCTTTAGCTCTTTCTCTTAATTCTTTACCTTCATTTCCATTTATGTCCATGAACCTTTTCACAGTCTGAGCAATTTCCTCTCTTCCAACAACATTTTCGAATCCCAACATCTTCTTCAACTTCAGCCCAACTCGCAAATCTTCTACTATTATTTTGCTATTATGAATTTCATCTGCAATGAAAGGAAAAGTCAGCATTGGGACGCCGGCATAGAAGCCTTCCATGGCTGAATTCCACCCACCATCCATCAAGAAACCTGTGACTGATGGATGGCACAAAACTCTCAATTGGTCACACCACGGCACCATCAAACCCGTCTCACCGCCTGCTTCTTTCAAACTCGAATCCTCACTTTGGAAAATCCACAAGTATCGAATCCCACTAGCTTTTAGCCCCTTAGCAAGCTCCTGTGTTTGTTCTTGCCACCTCGACAGCAAGCCACCCAATGATACGAGCAAGACAGAAGATTCGGGTTGAGAGTTGAGCCAATCGAAGCAGGACTTGTGGCTGCTAGGAATGGGATATGAAGGTGGAACCTTGAGTGAAAAGTAGGGAATGGAAGGGCCAATAGTGTAGATGGGTATAGGGAGTTTGGCCCTTAGAGCATTCGTTACGTGAGGCTGAAGTTCATAGACTGAAGCGAAGAGAATGGATTGTACTTTGGACACCAATGAGAAGGCTTCAAGGATGGGTTTGAGTGTACAAGTCTTTCCCACAGTCACAGATGGTAGGTCTGCCAAGCGCATTGGAGAGACTCCTGGAAGGTAGTCAATAATCTCTTCTCCTCTTTCTGTTTCCAATAAAAAAAAAGAAAATGCATCAGATGTACTTATAGCAGTTCTGCAGGGCTGATTAATTGAAAGGAAAATTTTGATGGTCAAAATTAGCAGTGTAATCGGATCAGGTCTATGCTAAATCTAAAACCAACCCACTCTTCAACGGTTCTAGACTTTCGGAACTAAAACCGAATCGATCTTTCCATCGAATTGAATTGAACCGAACCAATCTGAGTCGATTCGGATTGGCTCAGTTTGGTTCCATGCCTTGGATTGGTTTGAGTGAAGATTGAATTGCATCAGATCGGGTCTATTTTTATTATATGAAACATTGTTTGTTTATCTAAAAATTAAAAAAAATAATAATTTGGCTTCATTAATTTTTTCAAAAAATTAAATAACAATATAAAACTACATTTTAACAATAATTAAGTAAAAATAATAATGATTTACAGGGCATATACATGATATATATAAACTTTTATTACATATATAAAAATTGGGTCTCTAAAAACGAACCGAATTAATTTGATTGGCTTATTTTAAACCCAAAACCAAACTCAACATTTGACACACCTAAACAAAACTAATCCAAAATGAGTTGGTTCGATTCTTGAAATTTTGAGTTCTTTTGTCTACCTCTAGTTTAAATACGAACTCTCATTTTACAAAGGGAACCATACTTCACCAACATCTTTTAGATCAATATAAAATTTATAGTTTTTTAATTCCCCTTCCCAAAGTAAAAACAAAAGAAGAACAAAATAAATCTAAAATATTATCTGCAGTCTTTTCTATATTTCCTGATCACCAGAGCTAGGGAAGAGAGGGTAACATAGTACTTATGGTGCAAAAAGATTTATGAGATTTTTATTTTATTTTTTATTGTGGGGTGTTCAAGTTTTGTCCAACTTCTTTAAATTTGTGTTGGTCACCGTACATCTGAATTACATAAATTTTATACATTAAAAAAATAATTGTTAACCTGAAAACGTCATATCAAACTTAAAATTTCGTCAGTACTATCACCGGCAACCCCTTGCGACCAAAGGATTTACTAGCTTTACTTACCTTGTAAGTTCTCATCTGGTAAGTGCCCACGCGTAGCCAGAAGGTCAAAGTGGTAATATATGGAAAACACCGACGGCGCCACCGTCCAAAGTGATACAACCGGAATATTCCGTCGGCTCCCTACAGCCGTCGTCCACGGCAGAAAAGTATCGGCTACTATGCAAGCAACCGGCTGGTCCAATTGATGAAGGAGCTGATCAAATTGAGATTCCATTTTAGTGTAAACAGCCTCAAGAAAGCCGGCAAAGTCAGCTGTGCGAGCTGCTCCTGATGTTACGACGCTCGGAATGGAATGGATCCTGATGTTGGCTGGTGAGTCGAGCAGTGAGTTGGTCAAGCCTAGCCACTCTTCCGTGACAACGAAGGTGATAGATATTCCCTTGGAGGCAAGAAGCCTACAAAGGTTCATCATGGGTGGAATGTGGTGTTGACATGGGTAAGTCATGGCTACAATATGATTGCCGGTCATCGGCTTGAACTCGCTGGTTTGTATGGATCAATTATGGAACTTAAATGTAAGGAGAAACTGAGAGTGGCTGAATCAGAATGGTCTTGCATATACGAAAGCACTACAAGCCACTATATATAGGGTAAGGTTATATGTAAAAACATAAAAACTCATACACAATTTATTTATGAAAAATGCTATATAGAATCTTTTTTCCCATTTTTAGATATAAGTGAATGTGTCCCAAATAAATTTATTAATGTAGTCGTACAGCAGTGTATCCAGGAATTAAAAAAAAAAGATTGAAAAATGAGATTGTATATAAAATTACTCTATATTTATTACTAATGTTATGCAAAATGGCATGATTGAATGAAAACTCTTTAATTTCGAAACAAAACACATAGTATGATAACTCTTAATTATACAAAATAAAAAAAAAACCATCGCGACATCTTTTGGTAGGATTTTTTGTGCAAACTTTACAGGCAAGTAATAGTTTTCTTTGTAAATAGAATGATGTGGCTTAATGGAAAAAAAAAAGTCCAGTAATTGAGTAGTATCAAGTGCTCATTACTTATTCTTATTAAATTGAAATATTAAATATTTTATTATATCAGCAACATAAATTTATAATTAATGAAAAAAAATTTTATGCAATAACAGCGTGGCATGTGACAAAATCCAATATACGTACTGAAGAACTTCGTACTATATGATTACTAAATTATTTTCTGGTTCAATGAGATCTTAAAACAATAATTCAAGTCATACTAGGTATTAGAATACTATATGCATATGAATTTGAAGTTTTAGACATACTCTTATCTCTATTGTTGACTGTATAGTGTCGTCCTCTCCTTCGTTCAAAAGACGCTGCTTTGGTTGTACAAGCCACTGTATTATCCGACTGTACGACACTAGGTTGCCAAGATCTAAGAAATGGAGAGGAAACCTAGCCTTTTATGAATTAGAGTCCATCCATCACAGATTTCTTTAGGAACTAGTACTAATAGACCTTGTTGGATAAGGCTCTACACTTCCTATCACAATAGAATACCCTGAATCTAACATTCAGGGTACAACCAAACCCAGTTTAGTAACGATCACATGTTATAGTTGGGTCACATTATCTTTCGACAATTCAACCCTTACTATTAGAATAAATATAAACTCAAGGAAAATGCTAATTTTTTTTAAAAAAAAAATTATATAAAAAATCCTATCAGAATGATGTGGCAATGATATTTTTATAATTAAAAGTCACTATAATGGAGGTTTTGTTTTCAAGTAAATGACTCTTATTCAACCACATCATTCTGGAGTTAAATTCTGTATGAATTTTCTGTTTGTATAACATTACTCTAAATTCAATTAATGTAAATCCACAACATAAGCAGTACATTCATTATGATATTTTTTAGTTACAAAATTTCCATCTCCATATCATTGCAATTAAATTTTTTATACAAATTTTCTAATAAAATAGTATTTTCTATCACATCAAAAGTTACAAATGATCAAATTTCTTGCAATATTTTTCACTCTAAATGTAAGTGAGTGGGTCCTATACGCATTTGTTATCATAGTTTTGTATCTAAGCTGTGAAAATGAGAGGAAAATATGAGGAGACTATGATGAGATTATTATATGGAACATTTTCTACTTTCACATGATAAAGTCTTGATTCGGTGTTGTAACAAAGCTCCAATGGACACAATATTTGAATATACTATAGGATTACATCAATAGTTGGCTTGCAGTGATTATCACAATATTGAAATGAGATTAGCTCAAATAACGTCAAGGCATTAGAGATTGTATACTACACATTACATTTTAATATAGGATGTATGAGTCAGGTACGGCATCTAGTAGGGCCACGTGATTTACATGGCATCTGCTGACATATCCTCACATTATTGGAATCATATTTGCTTTACGTCATTAAGGATTCATTGCATTTTAATATAGGATGTATGAGTCAGGTAGGGCAATATGAAAAGAAAAAAATAAAAATATATTTCTTTGTTTTCCCGATTTAGTATGGTCGCTTGATTTATTAATGGCATCTGATGACATATAAACACCATATCAGAAACAAAATTTCTACAGGTGGGGTATTTAGTAGGGCACGAGATGACATACGACATGACACCATATGCATTATATATATATATATATGTAATACAACTCTTGTAAGAATGTGATTATGCACAAATAGTTGCAGCCATCTGTTCATTACTTTCTGTCAATGGATTTGTCTCAATCCAAAGGTGTATGCATATATATTGCAATGGATTTGTCAATGGATCTTCTAATTAAGAATAAAGACAAACTGTCGATGGAATAAATTATATAGCATGTATCATACATGACACAAGAAGTAAAATGTTAAATAACTTTCTTCATTTCATTATGTGAATAACAAGTGCATATATCACACTGCCTTGTTTCATTGAAGTGCAATATGGATCATGTGAATCTTTGGTATGCATGTCGAACCATGGAAAAATGCAAAAACAAGCAAATGGTGGAATCAGAAGAGTCTTACATATCCTAAAGCAATACTGCTGGACATTATATATTTCACTTCAAAAACTTTATTATGACATAATTTTTATATAGAACACTCCATTGCAATACAATGATACGACCGGTGGTAGATTCAAGAATTTCATTAAGAAGCCTTGAAAGAGGGCGTTGTTTAAAGTTTCCATAATTGCTTAGTAAATACACATATAAAGTAAAAAAATTTATTTTTATGTATACAATTTTCCATATTGAAAGTAAAACATTATAAAAATATTTATCATAGTTATAGTTTTTACCTTAGAGACTAGTTTCCAAGTACGTAGTTTAAAAACATTTAATCTCAAATAGATTATAGAGGTATAAAAAAATTAATTCAATTAGATACTAACAAAATATACCGAAATTTCAATGATTCAAACTATTAGATTAGTATTAGTTTAATGTGATCTAAAAATATATAATATCTATTTTAAGAATTTCTTGAATAAATTATCATTATTGTCATTGTATAAGTGATTTATCAACTAGTACTCGATAATTATAAATTTCAGTATTATTTTCTTGTGCACTACTATAGCAAAGTTTAAAACAACTTAGATGATGCTCCATAATAAGTAGCGAACCTATACTATATATTATAGCCATAGGTTATGAGATATTTGAAGCTGAAAGTTCTAATCTAATTTTCTCACATTTTTTAATTTGTAAAATACAATAATACACTTGCCTTGATTTTATTGGTTATTTCAAAGTTATTTTTTTACTTTAATTTTATTCTATTTTTTCACTTAATCTATAGAGCAAATTTTTCAAATTTTCTTTAATTATATATGCTCCTTACATAGAATCTTTAATAAAATTAAAAATAATTTTAAATTTTTATGAGAGGAAGTATGTATGTATCAAAATTATTAATATTGTTATTACTCATCAATCACACCACTTCAAAAATAGTTAAAAGATATAACAAAAATAAATCAAACTTGTGGTGAAGCCTAATGAAATTTAGTCATTATATTTATTTGCTTCTTAATAGATCAATATTGGTACCTGATTACACCATAAAAGTGTAATCATAGGTCTTTAATTCGCACTTTATTATATTTAGATTAGTGTTAATTGTTTTATTTTAGTTAAACATATATTTGATTATGTTTTGTGTGTGTTTTGTAAGTTATAGAAGATAATAAAGAAAAAAAGAAGCAAGAATGATCAAAGCAGGTTCAAAACGAACAAACTGGTGATGAGAATTTCAAACTGTCTCGGTATTATAGCCATAATATTTTACTCCAATGTTCGATTTGTTAAACCAGGTGGCAACCTAAGAGGGGGGGTGAATTGGGTTTATAATTAAAAATTAAAATTTAGAATAATCCAATACACTTAATTTTCAAGAGGTGAGATGCAATAGAAAAGATATAAAACATTAATCTAGTTAAGTAATGAATAAGACAAGCTAAGATATGATCAATGTGAGATTAGTACAAATGATTCAAGTGTGTGTGTGTCTCAAGTATATCAAGATTATATGTAAGAAAGATATTAAGCAAGATAAAAAAAAAAAAAAAGAGAAAAGAGAAGAGATCAAACACAACGATTTAAAGTGGTTCGGTTGGCTCCTCTTATGCCAATCCTACGTCCACTTCCAAGGCTCATTCCTTGGGCAAATCCACTATTCTTCAAATAGCTTTACACCACTAGCTTGTCCGGTTGCTAGCAAACCTTTACACCAAGTGTTTTGTTCCAAAAACACTCAAAAAATAACTCTTTGTTTTGCTCTCTAAAACAAAGCACCAAGAGAATCTTTTTTTCCAAGTGTTCCTCTCAATCACTCAAGAAATAAATCACAAGGGTTTAGCAACCCTTTTGCAAATGATATAGGGGAGTTGAATCTTACAACAATAGATACAAAACTCTCAAAAGTTGAATAAAAGAATGAAGCTCAAAGATGAGATGGAATGAAGAAGTAAAGCTTAAAACTTGAAGATCTTGATGAATATCACTTTGTATGCTCAATCTTTGTAATCTCTTATGTGTCATTGCTTCTCTTGTGTATCTCTATTTATAGAGGAAGAGTAGTGGATTATTTGTAGCTTAAAATCAACTTCTAGTCGTTGGAGAGGTTTGAACACATTTCTTCCCGTTTGAACAAAGTTGCTGCCAGTCAGGATTTGAATTTCAGATATGATTGCTTCTGTTCCTCCTCGATTTTCTCCTTGATAACATTCGAATTTGAAATGTCTATAAGAGACAAGTTGTAGATATGGACGTCCTCTTTTCAAAACCTCAAGAATCATGTCGATCTAACGGCTAGATCAAAAGTTATCATCAAAATACTCAAGCTGTCTCCCAGTTGGCATATTTGAATTTCTGCAGATTTGTCTTCACTTCCAGCTCAATTTTCTCCCTTATAACGTTTGAATTTGAAAATATCTATAAGATAAAAGTTGTAGTGATAGAAGTCATCTTTTCAAACCTGAAAGAATGATGTCTATCCAATGGTCAGATCAGAAGTTATCATCAAAATACTCAAGTTGTCTCCTAGTTGGCATATTTGAATTTCTGCAAAATTGTCTTAACTTCCACCTCGATTTTCTTCCTCATGACGTTTGAATTTGAACATGGCTATAAGATAAAAGTTGTAGCCTTGGAAGTAATCTTTTCAGATCAATAAGAATCATAGATATACAACGGTTAGATCAAAAGTAATGATAAAATTACTCGAGCTATCTCCTAGCTGTCATATTTTGAACTTCTACTCCAATGTGTTACATTCCAGCTCAGTTTTGTCCCATAAGACATTCTATTCACGAAATCCTCATAAAATACCGTTTATAGGAATTTGAGTCTTATTTCCAATGCCACAAAAATCAGATCAATCCAACGGTTGGATCAAAAGTTATGTATATAATATTGAAAGTATCTCCAATGAGCTTTCTTATCATTATCTTTAAATTAGTCTTTTTCTTCATGCTATGCATTCCTTTTAAGTCCAAGACTAATAATAATTTCAAAAAATATTAGATAATTAACCTTTAAAACATAAATAAAAATTAAGTGATATATCATTGAAATGCACAATATATTTAAACTTTTAAAATAAAAAATCTTTAAAAATCTTAACTCATGCATCAAACTTATTTTATTATGAAATCTTGAGATTAACCAAATTTTAATCATTAAAACATTTATATTTGTTATCATCAAAATCAATTAATGAAAACTTGAGGCTAACACGATTGAGCTGATTTTTGTGTCATTGGAAAGATGACTTCAAGATTTACAACTTTGCCTCTAGTGTGCATCGACTGAATCGATCTCTAATGTGATCAAAATCAAACTACAAGATTGGCGACCGTTCGAACTGTGAACAGTACCCATCCGAACTGTGAGCAGTATCTATTCGAACGATGAACAATACCTGTGACTTCTAGATTCTAAATTTTGCGTCTGAAACCAGGTAAATAGCATTTTTTTCGTCCAAAGCTTCGTTTGAATGGTCTTCAAACACCCTTCAGACGCAAAAAAAAAGTAATTTGGACCTCTTCAGACTCTTGACGATACTCTGTTATTGTTTAAAGTCGTTTTGGGTTAAAAACAAGGGGTTCTCACATTTTTTTTTCTTAGTTTTTAGCTTAGATATAGGTTTATAGAGTTTAAAGAGAGAGACTTTATTTTTCTTGCATTTCCCTTAGCTTTCCTTCATTTTCTTTGTAACCAAACACTTCAATTTTCTTTAATTAATGTTAGATTTACATTTTTTCAAGAATAGTATCTTGGAATCAAATAGTTAATCTTCTACTTGGAGGCAATTATGAAGATTTAGTAAGGAATTTAAGGGTTTTAATGGAGGCATATGAATTACATTTGTCGCGCCCCGATTTTTGGGTATCCAAGGTCCTTTCGGCTCGGAGACCAAAAGTACGAAACTCTGTCACTAGAACTCGTCCTCCTAGGAAAACAAGTATGACTAGGTTTGAATTGGAAATTTGTTTGACTAAGGGCTTTTTAAGAAAAATAGGAGTCGCCACCTAACTTGATTAAGGTGAATTAAGTCACCTAAAACTAATTGTTAATCTGAAGATTAAACTTAGGGTTTTTGAAAAAAGATTTGAAAACTCTCCCAAAGAGAGGGTTTTTGATAAAATGGGTTGTTTGGCAATCTTTGGAAAGATTTAAGCCCTTTTTGAAAATAACTCTATTTTGGTATTTTGAAAACAGAAATCTATGGTTCGGGGGTTGGTTACGTGTAGGGAAGATATCCTAAGTTCATCAACCTACCCCGCCCTTTCGGTACCTACATGTCTAATCACCCTTCGTTCATTCACTAGAATAACCGGTTACCATTGTCCACTTAATATCTATCCACTTTAGAATTTTGAAAATGGGATTTAGTCATCACTTTTCGGATGGATGATATGCAAGTTTTTGGAAGAAGTTTGAAAATATGGGCATTTTGAAAGAGTTTGAAATAGAAACTTTAACTTGATTGGAATTTTTGAAAAATGGGCTGGAGTTGAAATAAAAGTTATGACCGCACCATTTTAGGTTGCCTACGTATCTCATTTGGCGAGAATCAGGTCATTCGTAGTTCGGGCAAGAGCCCGATGAAAAATAGGCGCATTAGGGCCTTTGGAAGGTTTGAAGACACTTTGGGGTCATTGAAAAAGTTTAAGACACTTTGAGGTCTTTGAAAAAGTTTAAGACACATTAGAGTCTTTAGAAAGGTTTAAGACACTTTTGGGTCATTGAAAAAGTTTAAGACACTTTGAGGTCTTTGGAAAAGTTTAAGACATTTTGGGATCTTTGAAAAGGTTTAAGACACTTTGGGGTCTTTGAAAATGTTGAAGACTCTTTGTGGTCTTGGAAGTTGAAGACTCTTCGTGGTCTTGGAAGTTTTGACTTGAAATTGGATGGCGGCGTGTTTTGAAAATGTTTTCGGATCAACTTGAGGGAATTTTGGAAAAATGCTTTGGCATGACTCAAGAGAACTTGAAAGTATTTTTGGAATCTTGTTTTGAAAACCTTGGACGCATGACTTTAGAATGTTTTGATGAATTAGTTTTGGAAAGTGGTTTTTGGAAATGGCTAAGGGTTTGGAATCCTAATATGGACAACCTTAGAGGTTGTTCTTGATATGGACAACCTTAGGTTTGTGATCTTTTGAAAATATTTTTGAAATCATCTTGGAGTTGGTTTTCGAAATCTCAAGAGAGTTAAAGGTTTTGAAAAAAGTGGGCAATGAGTATAGTTTAAAATTAGAGAATCGTTTAGAAAATGGTTCAAGAGTTGGAACCTTGAAGTGTACCAACCTAGGTTGGGTTAACCTATGGTTAGGGATGACCAAAAGTTAAGTTGGACTAGGGTTGACTAAATAGAGTAGGGGTCACCTAAGGTTAATATAACTTAGGGTTAACTAACTAGAGTTAAGTTAACCTAAAGTGAGTGAACTAGGGTCAAATTAACCTAGGGTTGGATAACTTGGGTCAAGTTAACTTAAGGTTGGACAACTAGGGTCAAGTTAACCTAAGGTTGGATTGGAAAATGGTTTTGAAAGTTGGTTTAATGTACTTTTGGAGAGAGTTTTGAAAAACAAAAACATGTTATGCAATGGACTTTAGTGGACAACCCTTTTGAAGATCATTTCCATGAAAATTTTGACTCTAGCCAAGAGTATGGTTTATATGGTTGGTGTGTGGAGACCATTTCAAGAAAGGTTTCCTCATGGCCATTATAACCAAAATCTTGACAAGAGTGTAAAGGGTCCAAAAATCAATATGGTGATGACAACTTTTTAAGACACCATTTTCAATGCAAACATGGAGAGATTACATTTTTGAAAATCATCTTTGGAGAAGGATTTTGAAAACCATTTTTCAAGGGAACCATTCCATTAAAAGAGGGTTCATATGGCCAAACAAAAGGGAAACCACTCAAGAGAGGGTTCCATGAGATCATTTCAACCACTACACTTAAAAGAATGTAAATCTTGAAAATTAGAGAATTAGAAATCAACCTTTATGCAAATTAAAATGTCATGATGCCAAAATGAGAGTTAGGGGGTTAGTAGGGGATCTTCTAAGTCGTGATTTCTAAAATCACATCCTAAACTTCAAGGGGCCAACTCTTGGAACAATTTTTGAAAGAAATATAGAGCTTGGAGATGACATAAAGCTAAAAGTAATGTAAGCATTATAGAACATGGTGATAAGCATAAAAATGAAACCAAGCACACAAGACATGATCAAAATAGTAATATGCAAGGGGTCATGATCACATACAAGGCTTTTAGGCTACAACACATAAACAAGGGGCTCCTAGGCCATACCATTTCAAAGTAGGCTAGTGACAGGTCCCCCTACACGGTGGCTCTCACTTACTTTCCTCTAGGCATGATCTAAGAACCCTCTTGGCTCAAGCATGCAAGAATGAGGGGTTGTAGATGGGGATTAAAATAGAGAATAGCCTAAGTAGGCTAAAAGGAAGAAGAGAAGAGTGGGAGAAGACACAAATGTAAAAGGGATACCACCTTTTGCCTTCAACACACTTGTAGTCTTCAAAGGATGCCTTGATTGGAGCTTGAATGACTTCAAGAAGGCTTAAAGGGCTGGTAGAGAGTGTTTAGTGGTGTATAAGGCTAAGTAAGTGAAGTGTATGGCCTTTAGGGTGGTGGAATCTAGCCTAAGTATTGGAGGGGGAGAATATATATGGAGATTCAAGGTTTTGAAGTGATTTCAGCAGGGCTTCGCATCAATTTCGGACCTAGAATATGCAAAATGGGAGGCCTCTATTTATAGGCAAAACTTTCGGATACTAGCGCATGTAGTACATGTGCCTGTGTAAATTTTTACACAGGCGCATATGCTACATGCGCCAGTACTATTTCACTGGCAGAACGCCACATGGCACCCATTGTACTGACTTTATCTCGACTGTTGATCGAAATTTGGTCAATCTAATCAAAATTTGGGCGCATGTAGCATACGCTCCGTCATCGGGAGTCTTCGTTAACACTTTGGCTCGATAATTGAGCTAACCGGGAAGGTTTTGAAGGATTTGGTTACACCTGGGGTGTTCTCCTGGGGTTTCTCCTAAACTTTCATGTTTTCGAAAAGTTAGAATGATGTCCGGAAGCATGGGATATCATCTCAGGAAATGTGCATAAAATGGCATCTTTGCGGACCGTATATGATACGCTCCGCGAAATTTCAGAAGTAGCTATTTTTGTGCCATATGATCGAGGCCTTCGGGAAGCTATCTTTTCAATCGGATTGTACCGATGGAAAGTACTCTGGAAATACTTTCGAGAATTTCCTAATTTACGCATTTCTCAAGTCATTTGACGGTGCGTTTTAATCTGGGAATTGGAGAAAAAGTCAACCTCGGTGGAGCGTCTGCGAGACGCTCCAAGGGTTGTTGAAAGTAGCAGTATTGGCGCTGTATGATGAGGGGCTTCGGGGAGCGATCTATCCGATCTAGCCGTATCTATGGAAAGATCTATGGATGAACTTTCAGGAATTCCTTGATTTATGATTTTCTCAAGTCATTGGACGATGCGTTATAACTAGGGAATCGGGGAGAAGAGACAATTTAGGCGGAGCGTCTACGAGATGCTCCAGCGAAATTTTACCGAGTCGTGAGCGTTTAACATTGTAAGGTCCTTCTCAGGTTAAATAGGGGTGTGTGACAAGACCCGCTGCTCAATATCCTAAGACCAGTGTTGTATCGGGGCACGTTTAGGTTGTTAGGGGTAAAATGGTCATTTTGGCTGGTTTTGGTTAAAAATGGTCACGAATGGATCGAAGTGTTATGTTAAGCGTGCCGGGTCATTCAGGGATGGTTTCGGGAAAGTCTTTTACCGCTCGGTGGGATTTGTGTAGTGCTGAGGTATTCAGGGGTAAAATGGTCATTTTAACCATAGTTAGCCAAAATGGGAACAGAATTAGACCAAATGGCGTGTGAAGTACGCCTAACAGTTCAGCAACACTTTGGAAGGGTGGACTTACTGTTTTGAGGGATTTTGAACTTTCTTAAAACGTGCTTAGAGGCCCAAGGGGCAGGTTTGGTCATTTTTCACCTAGTCGGGCTAGCAGGCGCCGGTGTTGACCTAGGTGTTGGTTCCTGAGACTACCCGGTCTCAGAAAACTACTTATACGGTGTTGGTCCCTAAGAACGCCTGGTCTTAGAGAGCTACCTATAGGATGGTGTTGGTTCCTAAGAATGCCTGGTCTTAAAAAACTATCTACGGGGGTAGTGATGGTCCCTGAGAACGCCTGGTCTCAGAGAATTACCGAATGACGGACATTCTACATTGGTGGGCTAGCAGGCGCCAGAAGTGAACCCTCTAGAATTTTGATAAGGTATTGGTCCCCGAGATCGCCCGATCTCGCGAAGCTACCTGGATGGCGTTGGTTTTCGAGACCGCTCGGTCCAAGAAGGTGCATGGCATGATAGTGCTTATGGCTCCAGCGGGTCCTTCTAAGCCCGAGAAGCGACCAATTGGTTGGATTGGAGATTGAAGGGCTTATCTTGAGCCTGCATGTGCTGAGATGCTTAAAACCGAGCCCGGTCGGGACGGAGATTGCCGAGCGGGCAAAAATGGGGTGCTTAAAGCTGCCCTTCTTTTTCTGTCTTTGCTTGTCGATGGTAGAAAAATAATAAGGAAGGATCTCATGTTGACTGCGAGGCAATCGGAAGGACTGTAGTAGTTGGAATTTAAGTTTTGAAAACCGGATTGTTTGAATTCTAGAATTTTGAAAACTTGATTTTGAAATTAATTCTTCTTGAACCGACATTCTCACCAATGGAACGACACTCCTTTAGGGAGATTAAGGGTTTTTTTAAATTTGGAAAAGGATTTTTTTTTAAAATGATTTTGAAATTGAAGTTAATTATTTGAAATGGCCTTCTGTAATTGATGGATTTGGATTTAGAAAACCTTTAAAACTTGGAACGAAACTTTTGAGGAAAAATGTTTGAAAACATAGAATTTAATTTTGGAATTAAACTTTTGTGGAAAAAGTTTTGAAAACCCAAAAACTTTTTTGAACGTCCATTTTTTTTTTTTTAGGCAAAAGCTTGAAAACCTGAAGTTTTTGAAAATGGAGCTTTTGAAGGAAACAGCTCGAGAAACCTAAGAAGATGTTTTGAAAATGGAGCTTTTGAAGGAGAAAGCTCGATAAACCTGAAAATTTTGGAAAGCTAGGCTTTTTGAGATGAAAGCCTGAAAACTCGAAATTTTTTGGAAAACAGAGGTTTTGGAGGAAAAGCTCAAGAAACCTGATAAAAAAAATTTTTGAGAGTGAACTTTTTGAAGGAAAATATTTTTGAAAAACCTGAGAAAAGATTCGAAGTCAAACATTTTAAAGAAAAAAGTTAGAAAACCTAGAGGGTACTTTTGAAATCAAACTTTTTGAAGAGAAAAGTTAGAAAACCTAGAAAGGTGAAAACTATTTGAAGGGGATTCATTTGAACTCGAAATTCAGAAACTACTATATTTTTTTTATGAGGGTTAGAAAACTTGTTTTGACTCGAAACTAGGGAACTCTTGAAGACAAAATGTATAGAAAATTTATTTTAACTCCAAACTTGAACTTTTGAAAAAAAAATGTGTGGAGAATTCATTTTGACTAGAAATTTGAACTTTTGAAGACAAAATGTATAGAAAATTCATTTTGACCTGACACTTTCGTATAGGAAATTCGTTTTGACTTGAAATCTGAATTTTTTGAAGACAAAATGTTTAAGAAATTCATCTTGACTTGAAGCTTGAACCTTTGAAAGTTTTTAAACTTGATAGTGTTTTTGAAAGACAGCAGGACTTTTTCTCTTTGAAATTGAGTTGAAATAATTTTTTTTTTATATGAAAATTGATTTTGACTTTCGAAAGTAAGCAAGAGCTTTGATCTTTTGAGTTTGAAACTTTTTGTAAAAATAGTTTTGAAAGCTTTTGAAACTGACTTTAAAATCTGAAAGTTTTCGTAGATGAAACCTTGCAAGTTTTTGGATATTTGAAAATTGAATTTTGGATTTGAAAGAAAGCAAGAGCTTTTGTTTTTTTTTAAATTGATTTTGAGACAATTCAGTTGGAATTATACCTAGGCTTTATCTTGAAGATTTGGAGATGGTTGAGCCTGTGGAATCATCAGAGACTGTTCCGTGCTTGTAATTCTTATGTCTCAGAGCTTGAAAGGGGGACATTTGTGCCCTCTTGGATTGAGATTTCTTAAGATTGGAATACTCGGTGTTTGCTTGACTATCGAGTTTTGCTTTTGTGGGCAAAATAGGATTTTTGTTGACGTAGCTTCTAAGAGGTGGTTCAAGGTTAATATCCTGAAACTGAGTTTTCTTGAACAGACACTCCGTCTAACGGAATGTTGGTTCTCTAGAGAGGTTCAAGGTTGATATCTACTTTTAAAGAGGAAAGCTCGAAAACGTAATCTTCTTTTTCAAAGGAAGCTCTGAAACCCAATTTGCCTTTTTATTGAAGCTCTAAAACGCAATCTGCTTTTTTGAAGGGAGTTTGAAAACTCAATCTACTTTTTCGGAGGAAGCTCTGAAACCCAATCTGGTTTTTCGAGGGAAGCTCTGAAACCCAAATCTGCTTTTTCGGAGGAAGCTCTGAAACTCAATCTGCTTTTTTAGGGGAAGCTCTGAAACCCAATCTACTTTTTTGGGGAAAGCTTTGAAACCCAATCTGCTTTTTCAGAGGAAGCTCGAAACCTAATCTACTTTTTCAGAGGAAGCTCTGAAACCTAATTTGCTTTTTCGAGGGAAGCTCCAAAACCCAAATTTGTTTTTTCGGAGGAAGCTCTGAAACCCAATATGCTTTTTCGGGGGAAGCTTTAAAACCCAATCTGCTTTTTTGATGGAAGCTCTAACACCCAATCTACTTTTTCGAGGGAAGTTTTGAAACCCAATATGCTCTTTTGGAGGAAGCTCTGAGACCCAAATTTGCTTTTTCAGAGGAAGCTCAGAAACTCAATCTGTTTTTTTTTTTTTTTTGGAGGAAGCTTTGAAACCCTAATCTGCTTTTTCGGAGGAAGATCTGAAACTCAATCTGCTTTTTCGAGAGAAGTTTTGAAACCCAATCTGTTTTTTTGGAGGAAGCTCTAAAACTCAATATGCTTTTTTGGAGAAAGCTTAGAAACCCAATTTGCTTTTTCATGAGAAGCTCTAAAACCCAATCTTTACTGATATAAGGGATCTACTTGTAGTTTTTTTGTATTAAATATTGGAGAAGATGACATTTGCTGCTTCTTGGATTGAGATTTTTGGAGAGTAATGTTTCTTTGATATGTTAATTATTGACTTTTGCCTCTGGCTGGCATGGTGGAATTCTGGGTAAGGTGCTTCCTCGGGTTCTAGAATTTGGTTTTGGAGAGGGTAAAGCCTACTTTTGAAAGGTTTGAGGTATTTAGAAGGTCGAACATCTATAGGTCAGTTTTCCTTGAGTGAATCAGTTAGTTTGCAATTGAATGGGAGGTGTAGGGAGGCTCGTTGCCCCAGTTTTTGAAGAGGTCGAGTCAGGCTGACATTAATTGGGGTGGTTGAGAATGGGTTGTTGTCCTATTCTCTATGGTTTTGAAAAAGATTCATGGTTGATTAGGGAGGTCGAGGATGAATCAGTGCCCCATTCTCTATTTCTTGTTGTCTATGGGTGATAATTTCGGTTTTCTGGGGTGTAAGCCATTTCTTTTGCAGAGTGTTTGGATTCTGGATGATGGACCTTCTGGAATGTTGTGCTTCTGCTTCGGAACACATTTTCTTTTGTAATTACCTGAACATTTGTCAGTGTATTTTATTTGATAAGTCGTTTGGTATATACTGTATAAGTCCACCATAGGTTAAAATGAATGCACATTGTACTTTTGGATGAATGCACAGGCTAATACATGTCATACTTTTTTATGAATGCCTAAGGATAAACTTAAACGTATTTCATTTGTTTTTTTTTTTTTTGATGGATGCTCATGCAAGGATGGAATTGAATGCATGTCATGCTTCTTGATGAACACTTAGAGATGGATTTTGATTGCATATCATACTTTTTGATGAATGCATATACATGAATGTATATCATACTTTTTGATGAATGCACATACATGAATGCATATCATACTTTTTGATGAATGCATAGAGATGGATTTTGAATGTATGTCATACTTTTTTATGAATGTACATAAATGAATGAAATTGAATGCACATCATACTTTTTGACAAATGCACGGAGTTGGGTTTTGAATGCATGTCATACTTTTTTATGAATGCACGTAAATGAAATTGAATGCATATCATACTTTTTGATGAATGCACGGAGTTGGATTTTGAATGCATGTCATACTTTTTTATGAATGCACAAACAGAAATGGAATTGAATGCATATCATACTTTTTGATGAATGCATATACAGAAATGGAATTGAATGCATATCATACTTTTTGATGAATGCACAGAGATGAAATTTTGAATACATATCATACTTTTTGATGAAGGCATGAACATATATGGTTTGTACAGGAATTGAAATAAATGCTTGTCATGCAAGTTAATATAAGTATGGAAATGAATGCACATAGAATGGAATTTAATGCATGTCATACTTTTTGATAAATACATGAACATGTATAGTTTATATAGGAATTGAAACGAATGTATGTCATACTTTTGGATGAATGCATAATTTATACAGGAATGGAATTGAATGCATGTCATACTTTTTGATGAATGCATATATAGATGGAAATGGATGTATGTCTCGAGGTTGCCCCAGGGTTCATGTTCAGTTATGTGCATTATATCTTAAGATCAGGTAGTCTTTTGAACTTCTGTTCTTCTCTTGGGATTTCCCTTTTAGGTTCTGCCCTTTTCTTGCTAGGATGTGATAGCATTCGCATCACTTTTAGAGATTTAACTCATTGACTCATTCTCCCCCTCTCTTCTGACAAAAAGGAAGACTCCTCCAAGTGGGGCTCTTGAGTGACGGCCGATATCGCCCTTTTGGCAAAGCAACAAGTAACTTCTGTCTTTAGTTTGAAAAGATTTTGAAAGCTATTAAAAGCACAGGAAAGCCCAAAATTGTTTTTTTTTCGTGGAACCATTAAAATTTTCAAATTATGAGAGCCCTATAAAGACATGATCAATCAATGTACGACAGATATAGATTTATGAGTATCAAGATACAGCTTAGCTTGAAAAGATCAACATCAAATATGCACGAAACCACACGAAACAAGCACAATTGGTCGTGAGATGATTAAGACCATATCAGTGACAATGTATCGATGTAGGTGTGAACTTCACAGAGACTAATGAGAATATAGACCCTGGCCGTGATCTAGGATGGTACAATAGCTCACGGGATATCACACCTAAAAGTCAAACCTGTTTCATCCCATGCTCTTTTTTTCTCTTTTTTTTTTTTTAGGTGGAAGTCCAACCCTATCTCTCCAATGATGGAAATACCGAAATGTAAAGTATGGCGGCTTTCACGCACATAAGCAGATAGTCTTCTCCTCTTGTCATATAACAATGGTAGCTGCACTCAGACTCACTGGTAGCCGTTTCTATAAGTGATGAGAGAAGGAATCGACAAAAGGTCAATCTAGGTGTGAGACAATCCACAAGTATTTAACCAATTTAAAATGGATCATAAAGGCGGATTCCATATTCTAAGAATTCTCGAGAAGTGTGCGTTATGTTGAACATGAATCACTAATATGATAAAGATCACCAAAACCATTGACACATATCTATGCAAGTAATCATGCACACAAGATTCAACCTCAAACAAGCATGCACATCAATTTGTTCATAATTGAATATTTGCCCAAGTGATTGTGCACGTGTAGGACAAACACTATAAAAAATCTTTGTTTTGGTTTTTCTAATTTTTTTTTTCAAAGATTCAATCAACCCGGGCTTGCCATTGTGTGTTAATCTTTGTTTTGAAGGTGTTGCTACTTGTTGCTTTGTTAGGACATCATTTGGGGGTCACTCCTTGGGTTTCAATAAGCTACATGATTGATTCTCATCTCTCACTCTGTTGTATTTTTCCTCTCTCTGTATTTTCTATTTCTCTCTCCTTTCTTTTTGAAGTCAAAGATTATTTCTGCTAAAGGTGGTGCTTATGCTATCCCATCCTTCAAGTCGAGGTAAAACATTTTGGGGAAAAACTCTTGGAGAAGAACATCATTCATGAAAAGCCATGAGAAAATGATATAAACATGAAAACTTTGGATCCCTTCCATTAGATGATGTTATTTTCATGCTCAAATTCGAATTGAAAATTGAAAGATGGGTTTGAAAGAAATCTCCCTTTTTCGGAATAAACCCTTTAGACTGGTTTTGGAATCACATTGGCATCCTTCACACTCCATTTTCCATGAGTGTCATCTGATTGCATAGGGATGGCTTTTTAAGGACTAGTAGAATGGCAACATGGTGTTGAGATCATGGCTTTGCATGAATTATGAATTAGGCAGGATGCCGGAGGGATTCTATCGGTTTGACTGTGCTGTTAGACTTGAAAAAAGAAAAACAAAATGATGTTAGCATGTGGAGTTGAAGGTTTTATGCAATGCATGTCCTATGGATGTCCCTTCTTTGAGGAAATCTAAGCATGATGTTGAGTCCATTTTGGAAGTGAGATTTTACCCCTGTGTGCAATACAACACCTCTTCGGCATGGGCCGATTGATACTTCTTTGTATAGAGAATCCTGCCTCCATAGACTGAGAGAGATTTGGGCCTCTCTTGAGATATGATTTTATGCATGCCATAAATCCTTAGGGTTAGAGGAACTCTTAGAGGTTTAGGTAGGTTTGATTAGCATGAGATTGGATCATCCCTTTCTGTCTGCGGTTGATTGAATGCATGAGAATGCAATGACTAGAGTTTCTTAGCACTCTTGTCTTGGGATGGATGTTAATACATGAGCCTAATAGTAATTATATGGATAGCATAATGGCAACGAATAAGTAGTTTAGAAGACCCCCTTTTCATTCTTGGTTCACCCTCTGACTCTCTTGGCCTTTGTAGGCTAGGGAGAAGACAATGAGAATGCAAAAAAAAAAAAAGAGGAGAAGTTAGTGCCTTTAGACTGAAGATTTTTATGCAATGCATGCTCTATGGGTACTAAGCATGATGTGTTGGCTCACTTTGAGAGATAGGGGGTTGCCCCTGCATGCAATACTGTACATGTGTGAGCTTGTTCATTCATTCATTCATACATTCATACATTCATTCGATGAAAGTAGAAAGGATAGTTTTATTGCATTTGATTTCTTTTTACATGAAATTGAAAGTACATGACATAATGATGAAGATTTAAGCATGACATTATAAATAAAACTAAAGGAAAGTAATACGGTCGCTCTTTCCTCCTTGATTTGAAATTGACACATGTGTCCCAAATTCGACAAAGGTTCGACTATGCATGGGGTACTATATGAACATGAGGTTGGGGGTTTACTAATGCTTCCTAAAAAGCTCGGTCCCTGAACCTTCAAACCTCCGACGTCCACCCCCAAAAGGGGTGAACTCCATCTTTGGTTGGTGGTTCGAGCGGGGAACTATCAAGAGACCGTAGGCTAAGAAACTGACACAACATTTGCCCACAGTCAATATACTGTTCACCCTTCTATCTAGAAGGATAGTAACCAGGTAATATATGCAAGATGCAAATGCAAGTGAGCGCACCAAGTGTGTGTGGAATTTTTGAAAATGGAGGAAAGGGCCCAACAACACACATCACATCTTGTCCATTTATTCACATACATGACAATAAATAAGATACGAAATAAAAATGTGAACAAAGGTCCACCTATAAAAGACAAATGCAAAGAGTTCGTAACATTTCGAAAAACTCGATGCAAGGTAAAATGGATGATTAATGTAAAAGCATGGATGTAAACAATGAATGCAGGTGATGACACTTATTTGAAAATTATTTTGGAGAATAGGATTTGTTTTGGAAACTTGAAAATTTTGAAGAGTGGATAAAATTGGACAAAGTAACTGGAGATTCTGGGTAAGTAAATGTTGAAGAGACATGTTAATGGCCTAACCCTCTAAGTGTCCCCAGTGGAGTCGCCAGCTGTCACGTCCCGGTTTTTGGGTGTCCAAGATCCTTTCGGCTCGGAGACCAAAAGCACGGAACTTTGTCACTAGAACTCGTCCTCCTAGGAAGACAAGTGCGACTAGGTTTGAATTGAAAATTGGTTTGACTAAGGGCTTTTTTAGAAAAATAAGAGTCACCGCCTAACTTGATTAAGGTGAGTTAGGTCACCTAAAACTAAGTGCTAATCCGAATATTAGACTTAGGGTTTTTGAAAAAAGATTTTGAAAACTCCCCCAAAAAGAGGGTTTTTGATAAAATGGGTTGTTTGGCAACCTTTAGAAAAATTTAAGCCCTTTTGAAAATAACTCCATTTCGGTCTTTCGAAAACAGAAATCTATGGTTCGGGGGTTGGTTACGTGTAGGGAAGATATCCTAAGATCATCACCCTACCCCGCCCTTTCAGTACCTACATGTCTAATCACCCTTCGTTCATTCACTAGAATAACCGGTTACCATTGTTCACTTAATATCCACTTTAGAACTTTGAAAATGGGGTTTAGTTATCACTTTTCGGATGGATGATGCACGATGCAAGTTTTTGGAAGAAGTTTGAAAAATATAGGCGTTTTGAAAGAGTTTGAAATAGAAACTTTAAATTGATTAGAATTTTTGAAAAAGGGGTTGGAGTTGAAATAAAAGTTATGACCGCACCATTTTAGGTTGCCTACGTATCTCATTTGGTGAGAATCAGGTCATTCGTAGTTCGGGTAAGAGTCTGATGAAAAATAGGCGCATTAGGGCCTTTGGAAGGTTTGAAGACACTTTGGGGCCTTTGAAAAAGTTTAAGACACTTTGAGGTCTTTGGAAAAGTTTAAGACACTTTGGGGTCTTTGGAAAGGTTTAAGACACTTTGAGGTCTTTGGAAAAGTTTAAGACACTTTGGGGTCTTTGGAAAGGTTTAAGACACTTTGGGCTCTTTGAAAAAGTTTAAGAAACTTTGGGGTCTTTGGAAAGGTTTAAGACACTTTGGGGTCTTTGGAAAGGTTTAAGACACTTTGGGGTCTTTGGAAAGGTTGAAGACTCTTTGTGGTCTTGGAAGTTGAAGACTCTTCGTGGTCTTGGAAGTTGAAGACTTGAAATTAGATGGTGGCGTGTTTTGAAAATGTTTTCGGATCAACTTGAGGGAGTTTTAGAAAAATACTTTGGCATGACTCAAGAGAACTTGAAAGTGTTTTTTGGAATCTTGTTTTGAAAACCTTGAAGGCATGACTTTAGAATGTTTTGACAAATTAGTTTTGGAAAGTGATTTTTGGAAATGGCTAAAAGTTTGAAATCCTAATATGGACAATTTTAGAGGTTGTTCTTGATATGTCACCTTCCTTTGGGGTCTCTAACCATAAGAGGGCTAGGGATGCCTTAGGTTTGTGAACTTTTGAAAATATTTTTGGAATCATCTTGGAGTTGGTTTTTGAAATCTCAAAAGAGTTAAAGGTTTTGGAAAAAGTGGGCAATAAGTATAGTTTAAAATTGGAGGATCATTTAGAAAAAGATTGAAGAGTTGGAACATTGAAGTGTACCAACCTAGGTTGGGTTAGCCTATGGTTAGGGATAACTTAAAGTTAAGTTGGACTTAGGTTGACTAACTAGAGTAGGGGTCACCTAAGGTTAAGATGACTTAAGGTTAACTAACTAAAGTTAACTTAACTTAAGGTGAGTGAACTAGGATCAAGTTAACCTAGGGTTGGATAACTAGGGTCAAGTTCACCTAGGGTTAGACAACTAGGGTTAAGTTAGCCTAGGGTTGAATTGGAAAATGATTTTGAAAGTTAGTTTAATGCACTTTTGGAAAGAGCTTTGAAAAACAAAAACATGTTATGCAATGGACTTTTGTGGACTACCCTTTTGAAGATCATTTCCATGAAAATTTTCACTCTAGCCAATAGTATGGTTTATATGGTTGGTGTTTGGAGACCATTTCAAGGAAGGTTTCTTCATGGCCATTATAACCATAATATTGACAAGAGTGTAAGGGGTCCAAAAATCAACAAGATGATGACAACTTTTTAAGGCACCATTTTTAATGCAAAGATGGAGAGAATGCATTTTTGAAAATCATCTTTGGAGAAGGATTTTGAAAACCATTTTTCAAGGGAACCATTCCATCAAGAGAGGGTTCATATGGCCAAACGAAAGGGAGACCACTCAAAAGAGGATTCCATGAGACCATTCCAACCACTACACTTAAAAGAATAGAAATCTTGAAAATTAGAGAATTAAAAAGTAACCTTTATGCAAATTAAAATGTCATGATGCCAAAATAAGAGTTAGAAGGTTAGTAAGGGATCTTCTAAGGTACGATTTCTAAAATCCCATCCTAAACTTCAAGGGGCCAACTCTTGGAACAATTTTTGAAAGAAATATAGAGCTTGGAGATGACAAAGAGCTAAGAGTAATGTAAGCATTATAGAACATGGTGAAAAGCATAAAAATGAAACCAAACACACAAGACATGATCAAAATAGCAATATACAAGGGGTCATGATCACATACAAGGTTTTTAGGCTACAACACATAAACAAGGGGCTTCTAGGCCATACCATCTCAAAGTAGGCTAGTGACAGGTCTCCCTACACGGTGGCTCTTACTTGCTTTCCTCTAGGCATGATCTAAGAACCCTCTTAGCTCAAGCATGCAAGAATGGGGGGTTGTAGATGGGGATTAAAATAGAGAATAGCCTAAGTAGGCTAGGAGGGAGAAGAGAAGAGTAGGGGAAGACACAAATGTAAAAAGGATACCACCTTTTGCCTTCAACACACTTGTAGTCTTCAAAGGATGCTTTAATTGGAGCTTGAATGACTTCAAGAAGGCTTAGAGGGCTAGTAGGAAGTGTTTATTGGTGTATAAGGCTAAGTAAGTGAAGTGTATAGCCTTTAGGTTAGTAGAATCTAGCCTAAGTGTTGGAGGGGAAGAATATATATGGAGATTCGAGGTTCTGGGGTGATTTCAGCAGGGCTTCGCATCAATTTTGGACTTGGAATATGCAAAAGGGGAGGCCTCTATTTATAGGCAAAACTTTCGGACACTGGCACATGTAAGACATGCACCTATGTAAAATTTACACAGGCGCATGTGCTACATGCGTCGGTACTATTCCACTGGCAGAACACCACGTGGCACCCATTGTACTGACTCAATCTCGACTGTTGAACGAAATTTGGTTGGTCTGATCAAAATTTGGGTGCATGTAGCATACGCTCCATCACCGGGAGTGTTCGTTAGAACTTTGCCTCGATAATTAAGCTAACCGGGAAGGTTTCGAAGGATTTGGTTGCACCTGGGGTGTTCTCCTGGAGTTTCTTGCGAACTTTCATGTTTTCGAAAGTTGGAATGATGTTCAGAAGCGTGGGATATCGTCTCAGGAAATGTGCATAAAATGGCATCTTTTTGGAGCGTATGTGATACGCTCCGCGAGATTTCAAAAGTAGCTGTTTTTGTGCCGCATGATCGAGACCTTCGGGAAGCGATCTTTTCGATCGGACTGTATCGATGGAAAGTACTCTGGAAATACTTTTGGGAAATCTCTAATTTACGCATTTCTCAAGTCGTTTGACGGTGCGTTTTAATCAGGGAATTAGAGAAAAAGTTAACCTTAGCGGAGCGTCTGCGAGACGCTTAAGGGGTTGTCGAAAATAGTAGTGTTGACACCGTGTGATGAGGGGCTTTGGGAAGTGATCTATCCGATCAAGCTGTATCGATGGAAAGATCTATGAATGAACTTTCAGGAATTCCCTGATTTACGATTTTCTCAGGTCATTTGACGATGCGTTATAACCAGGGAATCGAGGAGAAAAGACAATTTAAGCGGAGCATCTGCGAGACGCTTCGGAAAAGTTTTACCAAGTCGTGAGCGTTTAACATTGTAAGCTCCTTCTTAGGTTAAATAAGGGTGTGTGACAAGACCCGTTACTCAATATCCTAAGACCAGTGTTGTTTCGGGGCACGTTTAAGTTGTTAGGGGTAAAATGGTCATTTTGGCTAGTTTTGGTTGAAAATGGTCAGGAATGGATCAGAGTGTTATGTTAAGTGTGCTGGGTCATTCAGGGATGGTTTCGGGGAAGTCTTTTACCGCTCGGTGGGGTTTGTGCAGTGTTAAGGTATTCAGGGGTAAAATGGTTATTTTGACCGGAGTTAGCCGAAATGGGACCGGAATTGGACCAAATGGCGTATGGAATATGCCTAACAGTTCAGCAACACTTTGGAAGGGTGGACTTACCGTTTTGAGAGATTTTGAACTTTCTCAAAACGTGCCTGGAGGCCTAAGGGGTAGGTTTGGTCATTTTTCACTGAGTCGGGCTAGCAGGCGCCGGTGTTGACCTAGGTATTGGTTCCCGAGGCCGCCCGATCTCGGAAAACTACATGTGCAGTATTGGTCCCTAAGAACGCCTGGTCTTAGAGAGCTACCTGTAGGGTGGTGTTGGTTCCTAGGAATGCCTGGTTCTAGAAAACTACCTACGGGGGTGGTGATGGTCCTTGAGAACCCCTGGTCTCAGAGAACTACCGAATGACGGACATTCTACATTGGCAGGCTAGCAGGCGCCAGAAGTGAACCGTCTGGAATTTTGGTAAGGTGTTGGTCCCCGAGATCGCCCGATCTCGGGAAGCTACCTGGATGGCCTTAGTTTCCGAGACCGCTCGGTCCGAGAAGCTGCCCGGAATGATGGTGCTTATGGCTCCAGCAGGTCCTTGTGAGACCGAGAAGCAACCAATTGGTTGGATTGGAGATTGAAAGTCTCATCTTGAGCCTACATGTGTTGAGATGCTTGAAACCGAGCCCGATCGGGCCGAAGATTACCGAGCGGGCAAAAATGGGGTGCTTACAACATTGATTCATCTTTTGATTTCTCTAAATTCATCTTAATTGGGTTGTAGATTTATAGAAAATTTAGATTCATAATCACTATTGGCAATTTTCATGCGCAAGTCTTAAATTGGTATAGGGGTTGCACAATTAATAGTTTTCTTCTATGATTCTTTGAATTAAATACAAATCTATACTCAATTAAGCATGAATCGAAGATTCTATAGTCAAAATCTTCTGAATCATTGATCTATGGAGTGATCCTTGATTTGAGTTATACAATCCTTTATTGAATTTCTTGTAAGAATTGGTAGATTGAATCAATTGTATCCGAGCATGTTTTAATTGCTTTAAATCTAGTTTAAATTTGCTTTAATGCGATTGTCTAGTTGTTAATTATTTTTTACTTTCATTGCAATAGTTTAATAATCCAAATTCTCATCAAACTCCAAAATATTTTCGGTCTCTTTTCTTTTCTTTTTTTTTTTTTTATTTATGTAGATTCAATTTACACAGTTACAATTCAATTCAAGCTAGTCTAGTATTTGTTGAGTGTTGTTAGCCTATATTTAGCTTGATCCTTAAGGACACGATATCCGAACTCACCAGATTTTATATTTCAATCGTGACACCCGATCTCTTGTAGGGAAGCTCAATCTTACATCATCTTTGGGAGTGATTCAAGTTTCATTAAGCCGAATTGGTTACCGCAATTGAACGATCCCGTTATAGCTTAAATTGGAAGTCTTCCAATATCATTTTCACCCAAGAGAGTTATGCTAATCTAGCAATGGGCAACAATTAATCAAATCAAAACTCAATTGAACTCAATTACAACACAAGTGGAGAATTAATCATCAAGTAACTAAAAATTGACCGAAAATTCTTTTGGGTTTTGAAGATGAGGTTCTATCATTACTATTGCAAGAGAATTAAAAGTAATCAACAATTAATCTAAGAAATTGAAGACAACTATCAACTAAACAAGCACGATTAAATCTAGCTAAACAAAGCAATCCAAATTCAAAGTAATTCTATTAAGCTTAAAATGCAATTAAAGGGTAATTAGATACAATTGCTTGAATTCACCAATTTATGCAAGAAAAATTGAAGTGAAGGGTTGTTTAACTCAAATCAAGGATCTCACCATGGATCCTTGATTCGAAGGATTTTAACAATAAAAACCTTGATTCCTTCCAAATTAGAGTTAGATTCAATTAGACTTGGTAGATCCTTAGGAGAAAATCACATGTTCTCAAACCATGATTATAAAGCCAAGATTTTTATGGATGAACTAACTCCAATTAGAAGAGAATAGACAAAATCTAAAGATATTCAAGTAGATTCATGGACTTCCCTTCAATCTCCAAGCATTCCCGGCGAATTCTCATAATTACCTCTAAATGGAAGGTTTAGCTAGCCATTCCCATGGTAGAAAGCATGCAGAAGAGTTGAGCGCCATTAATTGAAGTAGATCCAAAATTCTATTAGGAAATCAAGTGTTTGGATACAAAGAAAGTGGTGAGAAAATGAGAGGAAAGGAAAGAAAATACAAAGAACTCTTAATTCTCTCTCTCTACAATAACTCCTAATAGGTTTTCTATATCTCTCTCCTAGAACAAAACTACTTCATATCATCTCTTATTGTCGAAATTAGCCTCAGCCACACAGTGAGAAAACAAGGTGTCTGTCCACCGTTCAAACAGGGGAGAGGTCCATTCGAATAGTAGCTTCGGACGTACTTTGGATGCTAAAAAATGAATCTGCCTCACTTTAGACGGAAAAATTGGACTCTGCCTTACTTAGACGGATAGAATCAACTTTAGATGGCCATGCGTCTGATGTTCCGTTCGAACACATCTTCGTCTCGTTCGAATGCTAATTCCATCTGTTCTAACAGTGAAAGACCAGTGTCACCTTTTAACGTTGTCCATTCGAAAGTCTCAGTTATCCGTTCAAACGGTTGATCTTCATTATGCATTTTCTAATATTTTTTAGCCCAATTTTCCTACAATAAGTACAAAGGCAAATTTAGAGCAGCTCATGATTAAAAGCAGTAAATGAAATCCTAATTAAGACTAACAATCCTCTAAATAGGGGATTGTGATTACACTTTTGGGGTGTAATCAGTACCTATTTTTTAATTTTAAGCATGAAATTAAATTAAAAGTGATTGAATTGTCTAGCTTTAGCCAAATTGAATCAAAGGTAATTGTGCTAATGTTATTATGAAAATATTATTCAATTTCTTTATTTTTATTTTTTAGTAACTTTATATTATTTTATTCTTAACAAATTTAATAAAAATAATTTTTAAAATTTTAAAGTATATTATAGACAAAAAAAACAATAAATAATTCAAATATTTTCATTTAGCAATTCAAATATACGTGTTTCTGAAAAGCTTGGCTGTGTTTAGTATAATCATTGTGAATTTGTGACAATAAATTTTTATAATATAAATACACATGTTTGGGCTATGTTAGGGAGATATTTACTTGTATTAATTCAATCAAAACTTACATGTATCCTTAATCTTATGATGTGTGGTTTGAGTTAAGCATAATCTAAACAAGTATAATAGTTATGAAATAGCTTGCTAGCCCAATTATGTCAATAAAACTAAATTGAAAACCATATTCCACTATATAAGTATGTTAAATATTTAACAATAAATTACATTTCTCTAACTTAAATTTGAAACCCTTTCCTCTAAATTTTTTGTTTTAGGTGCTAATATTTACTGCACTTATTAGGTAATCCATTTACATAAGCAAACTCATGCACTCAACAAGGTTATAAATTAATATAGTTTCATCCCAAACTCTTAAACATATATATTTTCTCTCTTAGTCTAAAGATTTTTATTACAATCAATTGATAGTATTTAATTTTAGAATACAAATGTACTATTTAATACAATTCATATTATTAGTGTAACGTTTAAGAGCAAAAAAATAATTATTTATTGTTATAAAATTTTCTTATTTTTTAAATTTATTCTTTACATCCGTGCATAGCACGGGTTCACTATGAGTTAAATAGTAAAGGAAAAAGATGATCCAAGATGGGAATGTATTCTAATTATAAAAAGCTAGGAGATCAAATTATAAAAAGCTAGGCGCTAGGTGACAAATGAAAAATATTAGAATGAATAAAAAAGTTAGGAGAAAATTTTGAAATGGGTAAGATAAATATTTTTGGATTTTACGGGATAAGGCAAAATTACTTGGGTTTATTACAAAAAATACCAAAATATATATAAAGTATAAGAAGCATTTTTCTAAAATTTGGTGGTCATGGTTCCCCGTTGATTGTACTATAAAAAGTGTAATTAGAGTCTCTCATTTTTAATATAATTTTAGTATTTTTTTATATTGTTTGTGTCTGGTCCAAATTTTAAGCTAAAATTGAGAAAAATAAAACTGGTAGGCACACAGACATTTATTTAAGTGTTAATTTAATGTATTATGTTATATTATATATATATAGTGGATATATTATATATATAAATTAGTGGATATTTTATATGTATATATATAACTTAGTGGGTATAATGTTATATTTGTGTATATATATTAGTGGAACTATTATATATACATTAGTGGATATTTATATATATATATATATATAGTGGGTATAATATTATAAATATTTATAAATTAGTGGTATAATATTATAAATATATATATATATATATATTTAGTGGTGCAATTAAAAAATAATAAAAAAATAATTTCAAAAAATAAAATAAAATAATAAAAAAATTTCTTTTCATCTCCTATAAATAGAAAAGCCATGAGAATGAAGAGGAGAGCTTCAGAAGAAAGCTAGAGAGAGAGAGTCTAGAGAAGAGAAAGTTCAAAACCAAGGAACTCCACATTCAATTGTTTCATTTTTAGGTGTAAATTTTTAGTTAGTTTGTTAGTATTTTTTGGTCAACTTTCAGTCTTTTCTTTACTGTTATTTTGTTGTAATAAACATTTTTATTTATGGAGTCATTTTCTTCCAAATTATGTTTTTTTATTATCATGAGTAGCTAGTTTTATTCTTGGAACCAATTGTGAAGATTACGTGACGGTATTAGAATGATCAATTAAAATTTTTCTTTTTATTCCAGATTTATTCGAAAACTTAATAGTTTTACACATGTTCAGTATATTGCATGCACGAGCACACATATTTTATGCACGTAATGGTTTTACGCTTTGTAAACAAGTTTAAATTAGGAGTAGTGTAAAAATAAAATAGATGCTAGTTTACTTATCACTTTTTACAGACTTATATATTTTATGTGGGTCCTTTGTTTAGTATGTTTTTATATCCAAATCTCTGCTAGGGGCCGAAGACTCTTAATCTTGATCTAGAATGGATTGCTTTTTTATTCTTGCTAATTAAAATCTAAATCCTTTTAAAAACTTAGACTTTTAATTATGTTTGTAATACTTTCTACCGTGACAAAGCAGCCGGTATATGTCAATTGATGGTGAGGGTTTTCGATAATAATTTAATAAGTATCTAGTTAGAACCTTGAAAAACATGTATCTTTAATTATGTTTGTTACACTTATACTTTGACAAAACATTACTTAGTGTTCATGAGTCAATGGTGAGGATTCATGATTTTAATGTAATATTTTAGTATTTGGTTATCATTAAATATTTTCATCTATTGATTTATGAGGCTTAAGGGGACCAAACGATTGACAGATGGTAAACATGTATTGATTAACCCCAAGAAAGTCACGTAATCGGATCAATTGGATCCAATGTTGTTTTTAATTTGTTTCTTTTTGCAATCTAGTTTAACAACCATCAACTCTCTCAAAAAATAACATATTTTTCTTTTGGATACTATTTCTGCAACTTTTGTCCAACTCTCATCAGCAAGAGATGAAATTCAAACCGATTGGTTTAGTTTTTTACTTAAGCCGTCTATGAAGCTTCTGTGTCTAGCATGACTTAATTGGTATATAACTCGTTACCTGGGATGAATTCTGGCAATGACCATCCACAATTGTGACATTTCACATAATTTAGAACTCCGTTCCATGTGAATCGACCCCGTTTTTACCGAGTTATTTTAATTATTACTTCGCTGCACTTGCACTTGAGTGTTTAAATTACCATAATCTGGGCATAGAAAAGTAATTTTTAGCACCGTGGTTGGAAAAGACAAGCAGTTGCTGGGAAATGGCTTAATTAAAATTTGTGAAAATAAAAATAATAATTATACATTTGTTGTAGACTTGAGTACAATTGATTGCTTTTCTACCATTACGAATGAATTGAACAATGTATACTAACTGATCAGTGGTTTATTCTAACTTATTACTTCGTTCAGTTGTTAACTTATATATTTGTATATATTAATTATTTTATTTTTATTTTTTTTGTGGCTAACCTATTTGGTTGGCATACTCACCTATTGTTGGATGAAACCATTCAAGTTGGTTATAATATTTTTTGTTTTTATTTTTCATCTAACAATCTAAAATTTTTCTTTGTTTAGTGGATAACCTACTTTGGTAACCATTCTAAGATTATACTTTTTGCACTTTACTTTCATTTTTTTTTATTTTTCTTTGTGGTTTACTTCTCAGGTTAATTCACTGCCTACTTCGTTCAGTGCTATCGATGTGGTGACCATCTAACTATTTACTAGCCTTCTAACTCTTCACTAACATTTTACTAATGGACTAACTTTTGTTTTTTTTTATTATTTTTGTGTGCAGGTATTTTAGTATACTGTTGTAGTCTTTTTTATTTTTCTTTTCTTTTCTTTTTTTTGTAATATTTTGTTGTGTTGATGTTTCGGGAATGGTTAATTTATGTTTTCATTGAGTACATACACTTTTATGAAATACTTCATTAGGAATGTGCATGGACGATTGGTGAGTGTTGACTCTTCTAGTGATCTTTCTCACACCTTCCGTATTCTTTCTTTATTTAGGACTCTTGTTCCAAACATTTAGTTCGTTAACCGAGATCTTAACTCTATCCCAATAGCGGAAGAATTTGATCATCAACCACCTATGAATCCCAACTCGCCAAATTCAAATAATGTACTTGAAAGTGGGAATGTACATGACAATCCTTCCCATAGATCTTTTAGGGATTCTCTAAATCCTACTAGGTAAACGCGTATTTCTTGCATTATTCTTCCCACGCATCACACAGTGATGACTTTAAAATCGGGAATGATCCACTAATAAATCCATTTCATGCTTTGGATTATGAAAAACCATATCAATATATCAAAGATTTCAAGGACATACGTGTCGCGCCCAGATTTTCGCACTCGAGGAATACACACACAAGTGGAAAAAATGTTGTACTCTCTCGTTAGAACTCACCCTTCTAGAAGAATAAGTGCGACTAGGTTTGAATTGAAAAATTGGTTTGAATAAAGGGCTTTTAAAGAAGATTTGGAGTCGTCACCTAACTTGATTAAGGTGAGTTAGGTCACTTAAAAACTAAGAATAATCCGAAAACTACACTTAGGGTTTTTGGAAAACAATTTTGAAAATATCTCCTCAAGAGAGGGTTTTTAAGAAAGCAGGTTGTTTGGCAACCTTTGGAAAACATTTAGCCCTTTTTAGAAAAATAACTCCTTTTGGTCTTTGAAATCAGTGA
Source organism: Euryodendron excelsum (assembly GCA_033060915.1). NCBI lineage: Eukaryota > Viridiplantae > Streptophyta > Magnoliopsida > Ericales > Pentaphylacaceae > Euryodendron > Euryodendron excelsum. The sequence continues at coordinate 6,812,483 of CM065392.1, read as the reverse complement.
TCTAGGTTCGGAGGTTGGTTACGTGTAGGGAAGACGCACTAAGCCATCACCCTACCCCGCCCTTTCGGTACCTACATGTCAATCTACCCTAGATTCACCTATGAGAGTCTTCAACTAATCCAATGTCCAATTATATTCACTTTATAAAACAATGTTTAAAAACTATTATAATGCATGATATGCAAGTGCAATAGAAGAGAGAAGTTGGAAGATAGATTTGGAAAGAGACTGATTTGAAATTGATTTGATTTGGAAGAATTTTGAAATTGAAAAGTTTTGAAAATTGAAAGTAGAAATTTGAAAATAGAAATCTGAAATTGGAAATTTGAAAATAGATTGGAGAATTGGAAAGATTTTTGGAATTTGAAATTTGGAAAATATGGAGGAATTTGAAATTTGAAAGAAATTGTGAGCACACCCATGAGGGTTGTCTATGTATCCTTTTGGAGGAATCAGGTCAGTCGTAGTTCGGACAAGAGTCCGATTAAAAATAGAAGAGTTGATTGAATTGGAAATTGAATTTGAAAGATTGAGAGATTAAACTTTGAATAGAGAATTGAAAGTTGGAATTTGGAACTTTGGAATTGAAGAGATTGAATTTCGATTTGAAAAAGTAGGACTTGGAAAGATTTAGACTTGTTTTGGAAAGATGGAGGTTTAGGAAACCTAGACTTAAGAAAGATGAGACTTAGAAAAGACTCGAGAGTTTAAGAAAGATTGGATTTAGGAAAGGTTTGAATTAGGAAAGGTCCGATTTAGGAAAGTTCCGAATTAGGAAAGTTTCATTTTTGGAAAGTTTTAAAATTAGGAAAGTTTAGAATTTAAGAAAGTTTGAAAATTGAAAAGTTTTGAATTTAGAAAGTTTTGAAATAGGAAAGTTTCAACTTAGGAAAGTTCGAATTTGGAAAGGTTTGAAAAAAGAAAGTTTTCAATTTAGGAAATGTTTGAATTAAAAAAGTTTTGAGTTTAGAAAAGTCTTAGATTTGGAAAGATGTTGAAGTTTTGGAAAGTTTAGAATTTGGAAAGATTTGAAATTTAGAAAGTTTAGGATTTAGAAAGTTTTAGAGTTTTAGAAAATCTTGAAATTAGGAAAGGTTTGAGTTTAAGAAAGGTTTGAAAGCCTAGATTTGAAAAGTTGAGATTTGGAAAGAGGTAGAATTAGGAAAGAGTGGAGTTAGGAAGGATGTGGAAATTGAGTTTTAAAATTTAGAAAAGACTTTTATGTTCAAGTTTTAGAAACTTAAGGCTTAGGAAAGAAGAAGGTTAGAAAGGAGTTGAGATAGGAAAGATTTGGATTAGGAAGGGATTGAATTTTGTTTCTAAAAGGGAATGTTTGAATTTGCTTCCAAAAACGGAGGACGGGATCTAGTTTCCTAAACGGAGATATTGGATTTGGTTTCCTAAAGGGAAGATTTCATTTGACAAGGATTTGGAAAATGGAAGTTTTAGAAACTCTAGATTTGAAAGGCTATAGTTTTGACGTAGAAAATAGACTTTAAAAATATGTATAGTTTGGATGTAGAAAACGAGAGGTTTTGAAAACCTAGATTTAGGGCAAAGTTTGAAAATCATATTTTTGAAAAGAAAATTAGGGTTTCCTAATTGTGAATTTTAGGGCTCGACTTGGGTTCTAAGGAAAGAGTTTTTTGGAAAGTGCATTTTTTGGAAACGAAGATTTTTAAAAGGGAATCCTAGGGAGGAGTTTTTGGAAAGTGAATTTCAAGATAGAGTTTTTGGAAAAAGATTTTAAAGAGAAAGAATTTTTAGAAAGTGTGTTTTTGGAAACGTAGATTTTAGAAGGAAAATCCTAGAGAGGAATTTCTAGAAGGAAGATTTTGGAAAAAGAGTTTTTGAAAAGATTTTTTTTTTTTTGGGAGAGTTTTTCTAGGAAAGAGACCTAGGGAACGTTTTTGGAAAGTAGATTTTGAAGAGAGCATTTTGGAAAGGAGTTGAAAAAGGGAGTCTGGAAAAATAGATTTTTGGAGGGAGTTTTTGAAAACAAATTTGGAAAGGAGAGTTTTAGGGAAGTATGTTAAAAAAGAGATTTTTAGGAAGAGAGATTTTTGAAAAGAGAGTTTTTGGAAGGTGTAAAAACATCTCACTTTTCTAAAGCAATTCTAACAATAAGAGGGCTAGAACCACTTTAGGAAAGCGGTTTTGAAAACAACAAGATTTGAAAATATGGACTATATTGGTCACTTTGAATGTAACACTTTTCTAAAGTAATCCTAGCCATGGAAAAGCTAGAATCACCCTAGGATTGTGGTTTTAAAAAAAAGTTTTTGAAAAAGGGGATTTTGATGCAATTTTGAAAACAAGTTTGAAAAAGATTTTGAAAAAAATTTTGAAAACGACTTTTGGAAGATGCAAGATCATGATATGCACAATGCAAATTTGGGGTCGTGAACATACAAGGCTAAGGCTTCACCACATAATTAAGGGGGTCGGATCCACGTGGTCTCTAGTTAGACTAGAAGAAAGCCCTCGACATGGTGACTCTCCAATAGTCTAATCCTACACATGGACCGGGAATCCCCTTGTTTCAAGCATGCAAAGAAAGGGGGGGAAATAGATGGGGGATTAAAATAGAGAAAACCCAAGTGGGTTAGGAGAGAGAAGAGAGAGGGGGGAAGTGCGAAAATTTAAATGGAGAACCTACCTTGTATCTTGTTTATTTTGCGCGCCTTGCTTTCTTCGGTCTTCGGTCTTCGTCTTGATTTTCGTCTTCAATCTTCAAGAGTTGTCTTCAAGCTTCAAACTTCAGATTGCAACTCTTCAAGTCTTTGAAGGAGGGTTGAAGGTTAGTGTATGAGTGTATGGGAATGTATAGGAGTGTATATGAGGCTAGGGTTTAGTGTATGGTGGCTAGGGTTTGGAAAACCTAGGGAAGCTAGGGTTTAGGGAGTGCACGAGCTCTATATATCGAATTATATAATTTTTAGACTGAGTTTACAGACCCTTTTCACGTTGAAGGAGGCTCTGTCTTTATAGAGGTTAGACAACACTAGCGCTTGTTGTAGTGGCGCTAGGCCAGAATTTACATTGGCGCCACTAGGAGTGGCGCCAGGCCACTTTTTGGCTTGGCACCACTACTAGTGGTGCCAGCCATTTAGGAAATATTTAAGGTCGGCAAGCAACGTATCTTTAACTAGATTTGGGCGCCTGTACTAGTGACTACCATGTAATTTTTAGCGCGGCTTCACTAGGAGTGACTCCGAAAAGTTCGAGAAGGATTTGAAGAATCCGGGAATAACCCGGAAGGCCAAAAAAGAGCAGGAACACTTAAAATAGTGTCGCGGAGGTATTTGGCTTGAAAAATAAAGATAAGATGTGTTGGAAGGGTTGACCAGGCCTTTAAGGGCAAAACGGTCAATCGGACCGGGAAACTGCCGGGACAGACTCGGACTGTCCCGAAAGAAGACTTGGGATCTGGAAACATTATTCAAAATGTTCCCAGAGGTTTCCGGTTTGATTCCTAGAGCCGGCGTAGTCGAAAAAGGAAACCGGCCCACTAGGGGCAAAACGGTCATTTTTGTACCGGGTTTGCCGGGACTGACTCGGAATGATCCGGAAAGATAAAAAGAAGATTGAGAATACTATAAAAAGCAGTCTCAAAAGGTTACCGGTTTGATACCCAGAGCCGGTGTGGTCGAAAAAGGAGACCGGCCCACCAGGGGTAAAACGGTCATTTTGTACTGGGTTGGCCGGAACTGACTCCGAATGATTCAGAAAGGCAAAGGAAGGTTGAGAATACTATAAGAAGTAATCTCAGAGGGTTACCGGTTTGATACCCAGAGCCGGTGTGGTTCCCGAGGCATTCAGATACTTAGGGGCAAAATGGTCATCTTGACCAGAAAGTCTCGGAAAAGGTCCAAAGGGCAGTTCGGTTATTTTTCACCGAAGTGGGCTAATAGACACTGGTGTTGACCTGGGTTTTGAGTGTTTCCGCCACTCTGACGGCGGTCGTCATGACACAGGGGTTTGTTGGCAATTCCCTATATCGACTTATTTGTGAGTATTTCCACTACTCTAACGATTTTGTGAGTAGTTTCGCTACTTGGACCATCTTGAGGAATAAACTGTCTCGAGAGAGGGATTGAAAAGGGGACTTATCGTCTCTGAAAAGACGTGCCTGAATTGGAACCGTCTTGAGGAATAAACTTTCTCGAGAGATGGATTGGAAAGGGGTTTTACCGTCTCTGAAAAGACGTGCCTGGATTAGAACCGTCTCGAGGAATAAACTATCTGGAGAGAGGGGTTGGAAAGGGGTCTTACCGTCTTCGAAAAGACGTGCCTACATTGGAACTGTCTCAAGGAATAAACTCTCTCTCGAGAGGGGTTGGAAAGGGGTCTTACAGTCTTCGAAAGACGTGCCTGCATTGGAACCGTCTCGAGGAATAAACTGTCTCGAGAGAGGGATTGGAAATGGGTCTTACCGTCTCTGAAAAGACGTGCCTGAATTGGAACCGTCTGGAAGAATAAATTGTTCTGAGAGAGGGATTAGAGTCGGAAAGGAAAGGACGATGCCCCTAAGGGCATTTTGGTCATTTTGCCTCTGTTTGGGCCTACGGGCCCGCGAAGCGATGGACATACAGGATTTGGACTTAGAAAGTTAGTTTGGTTGGAATATGCCCACAATGACTTGAACACAAGTCTGGACGGAGTGTAGACTGCCGAGCGGTCAAAAATGGGGTGCTTACAGTATGCTCTAAGTTCTTCAATAATTCTTATCTAAGGAAAGTAGTACTTTGAAACTATTCCCATTTTCTCTCAAAGACAAGGCCAAGACATGGTTCAATTCATTGAGGTCTAGGTCTATTCATTCTTGGTAAGATCTTTAGATGGAGTTCTTGAAAAACTTCTTCCCTGAGCATAAAATAGAAGCAGTTCGTTGCTAAATCTCTTAGTTTGTTTGCATGATTGGTGAATCGTTCTTTCAATGTTGTTAGAGGTTTAAGGATTTGCTGAACGCTTGTCCACATCACGGATTCACAAATTGGAATGTCATAAATACTTTATATTCATCATTGACCCCACAACTTAAGCAGTTCATTGAGTTTTTGTATGGCTGGACTTTGTACGACAGAGAACCGGCTAAGACATATGACTACTTTGATTACTTAGCCAACCTTGCTAGAGATTGGACAACAACTGAGATCCAAAATCCTGAGTCAAAGCCTAGGGTAATATTTCAGCTGAATTAAATAAATTATTTGAATGCTAAAGTTGCTACACTTACCCAAAAATTGGAGGTCGTGGAGTCTAAAAAAGTCAATATTATGAATAGTAAGTCTCATAGAGAAGAGAGTTGTTTAATATGTGGTACATTAGGTCATGACACTACTACATGTCCAGTTATACCAAAGGTTTTGCATGGTTAAGCCAATGCGATTGGCTAATATCGGGGTACGTATAATGACCAACAAGTTTGGGGAAACCCTTTCTTGAGCATATATAACCCTGGATGGAGAAATCACCCAAATTTTGGGTGGAGAAATAAAGGATCTTCGAACCCTCAAGCATTCGAAGGAGGGCCTCAAAACCCTCAATCTTTTCAACAACAACCTATTCATCATTTCTAACCCCAACTCATTCCATATCAACCTCCTCTTAGGAAACCGTTAGAAGATAATGTGTACCAATTGACCAATAATGTGAGAGGGGTGAATAATAGGATAGATTGGTAGGAGAAAGTGTTAGACCAGCACACTAGATTGTTGGAAGACATAGCAAAGCAAATATCTACTTTGACAAAAGCTTTGACCCACCAAGTGTCAGGGAGGTTTCCATCTCTACCCCAATCAAATTCAAATCTTAATAAGCAAGTGAACACTAATGAAGTGAGAATTGATCATCGATCTAGTCATGAACAAGTCCAATCCATCATAATCTTAAGGAGCGGTAAAATCATTGATAAAACCATTCCATCTATGAAAGACACTCTTAAAGATAGAGATGAAAGGAAGGGAGTTGAAAGAGAGCAAAAGAGAGAAAAAGTAGACGAAAAGAGAGAGAGAAAGATAGAAGTGAAGAGAAAAAGGAAGTTGAGCCAATCTGAGAGCTAACCAAAGCGTCTGAAGGAGAGGACATTAATGTTGAGAAATATGCACCATTTCCTCATAAGTTGATCAAGCTTAAACACGAGTTTCTAAATTCAGAAACTTATGAAGTGTTTAAGCAAGTCAAGCTCAACATTCCAATTTTAGATGCTATCAAGAAAATTTCCTCCTATGCCAAGTTTTTGAAAGACTTGTGTACTGTAAAACGGAGGTTACATGTCAAGGAAACTGCCTTCATAAATGAGTGCCAAAGAGCGATTTTGCAATACAAAACCCTATAGAAGTATAAGGACCTCGGTTGTCCTACTATTTCATACACCATATGAGGAAACAAGATAGATTGAGCCCTTCTTGATCTAGGACCAAGTGTCAACCTACTCCTTTATTCGGTTTATCAATAACTCAGATTAGGTGAGTTGCGTCCTATAAGAGTAACCTTGCAACTAGCTGATAGGTCTATCAAGATCACAAGGGGTATTGTGGAGGATGTTCTCATTCAGATAGATAATTTCTACTACCCAGTAGACTTCATTATTTTAGATACACAACTAATTAAGAGCACTAGTGCTCATTCCCAAATTCCTGTGATCTTAGGATGATCATTTCTAGCTACATGTAATGCCATAATTCACTGTAGGAATGAGTTGTTAAAACTGTCATTCAGGAATATAATCGTTGAGATGAACATATACTCGGTTGGGAAGCAATTTTGAGGAGCACGATAATATTGAGGAAATAGATTTCATTGGGTCTATTCTTCATGATTACGTTGAGAGTGAGTTTTTCAATTATCATATTGAAAGAACTTTTGCTTTGAGTGAGTCACACAATCAATTAGACTGTGACACAATCACTGAAAGGGTAGAAAGCGAGCATTGTATGCAAGTGGGTCACTGGACTCCATCTTTTGAACCATTAGTTCCTAGTGCTATCAAGCCTATCCCTTCTGAACAGAAAGTGTAAGCACCCCATTTTTGCCCGCTCGGCAATCTCCGGCCCGACAGGACCCAGTTTTCAAGCATCACAACCCGTGCAAACCCAAGACGGTTCTTTTAAACTCCAGTCCAGTCAACTAGTTGCTTTCCGGGCCCCTAAAGCCCAATTAAAGTCATAAAAATCATTACGGGCAGCTTTCCAGGACCGGGCGGTCTCAGAAACCCATACCATCCAGGTAGCTTTCCGAGATCGGGCGATCTCGGGGACCAACACCTTGTCAAATTTCAGACGGTTCACTTCTAGTGCTTGCTAGCCCACCAATATAGAATGTTTGTCACTCAACAGCTCTCCGAGACCAGGTGTTTTCGGAGACCAACACCACCCTCACAAGTAGCTTTCTAGGACCAGGCGTTCTCAAGAACCAACACCACCCTACAGGTAGCTCTCTGAGGCCGGGCGATCAAAGAGACCAACACCGCATAGGTAGTTTTATGAGGCTGGGCAGTCTTGGGAACCAACACCTAGGTCAACACCAGCACCTGCTAGCTCGACTTGGTGAAAAATGACCAAACCTACCCCATGGGCCTCCAGGCACGTTTTGGAAAAGTTCAAAATCCCTCAAAACAGTACGTCCACCCTTCTAAAGTGCTACTAAGCATTAAGGCATACTCCACGCACTTTCCCATCCAATTCCGATCCCATTCCGGCTAACTTCGGTTAAAATGACCGTTTTGCCCCTAAACGCCCCAACACTGCACAAATCCCACCAAATAGTGAAAGACTCCCCCAAGATCATCCCTGAATGACTTGACGCGCTAAACATAGGACTTCGATCCATTCCTGACCACTTTCAACCAAACCCGGTCAAAATGACTATTTTGCCCTTAGTAACCCGAACGCACCCCAAAAACAACATCGGTCCTAGAATTTTGAGCGGTGAGGCATGCCACACACCTGGTCAAAATGACTATTTCACCCTTGGCAACCTGAACGCACCTCAAAAATAACACCGATCCTAGAATTTTGAATGGTGAGGCATGCCACACACCCTTATTTAACCTAAGGGGGACCTTACGACACTAAACACCCTCGTCTCGATAAAAGTTCCCTGGAGCGTCTCACAGACGCTCCGCCAAAATTGCCTTTTCTCCTAATTCCCTAGTAATAACGCCCAGTCAAATGACTTGAAAAATGCGACACTAGAAAATTTTCAAAAGTTCGTTCATAAGTCTTTCCATCAATACGGTTCAATCGGGTAGATCGCTACCTGAAGTTCCTCATCGCGTGGCTCGAAAAGTGCCACTTTCAACAACCCTTGAAGAATCTCACAGATGCTCTGCCAAGATTGACTTTTCTCCTAATTCCCTTATCATAACGCACCGTCAAACGACTTGAGAAATGTGTAAATTAGGAAATTTTTAAAAGTATTTCTAGAGTACTTTCCATCGGTACGGTCCGATTGGAGAGATCACTTCCCAAAGATCTCGATCATGTAACACAAAAATAGCTACTTTTGGACCCTCATGAAGCTTATCACAAACGCTCCGCAGAGATGCAATTTTATGCATATTTCCCGAGACGATATCTCACACTTTCAAACACTATTCAAACTTTTTGAAAACACGAAAGTTCATAAAAAAATCATAGGAAAACACTATGGATGTAACCGATTCCCTCAAAACTTTTTCGATTGGCTCAATTATCGAGGCAAAGTTTAAACAAACACTCCTGGTGACGGAGCGTATGCTACATACGTCTAGATTTTAATCAAATTGACCAAAGTTCGATCAACCGTCAGGATTTTGCTAGTACAATGGGTACCACATGGCATTCTGGCAATGGAACAGTACTGGCGCATATGCTATATGCGCCAAGGAAAATTTTGGACAGGCACATGTAGCGCATGCGCCAGGCCTCCCCTAGGTTGCCTATAAATACAAGCCTCCCCCTTTGCATATTCTAGAATAAAAAATTAATGCGAAGCTCTGCTAAAACTGCTCCAAAATCTCGAATTTCTATATATATCCCACTCCTCTAACACTTAGGCTAGATTCCACCTCCCCTTACCCATACACTTCACCTACATAGCCCTACACACCATAGAACTCCACCTTCCAGCCCCTCAAGCACACTTAAAGGCATCTTAGCTTAAGTCCAAGCATCCATAGAAGATTGCAATTGTATTGAAGGCAAAAGATGGTTTTTTTTTTTTACATTTTTGTCTTCCCCCACTCCTCTCTTCTCTCTCTTAGCCTACTTAGACTATTATTTATTTTAATCCCCATCTTCTACCCCTCTTTCTTGCATATTTGAAGCAAGAGGACTCTTAGTTCATGCCTAGAGGAAAGCTAGTGGGAGCTACCATGTAGGGGGATCTCTCACTAGCCTACTTTAAGATGATATGGCCTAGGAGCCCCTTGATTATGTGGTGTAGCCTAAAGCCTTGTATGTATTCATGACCCCCTTGCATATTGCTATCTTATTCATGTCTTGTGTGCTTGGCTTCATTTTCATGTTCATAGCCATGTTTTACAAAACTTACATCATTCTTATTTCCATGCCATTTTCAAGATCAATGTTCCTTTCAAAATGGTTACAAGAGTTGGTCCTTTGAAGTTTAGGATGAGACCTTAGAAATCATGCCTTAGAAAGTCTTCCACTAATTCGTAACTCACATCTTTACATTCTTGCATACTAACTTGCATAAAAATTGTTTTCAAACTCTCTAATTTCCAAGGTTTTTATTCTCTCAAGTTTAGTGGTTGAAATGGCCCTATGGAACCCTCTCTTGAGTGGTCTCCCTTTTATATTGGCCATAGGAGCCCTAAATTGTTAAAATGGTTCATTTCTCTTTTTATTTTTGCACAAAGGTGATTTTCAAACCCTTTGATTTTTAAGGTTCTATTATCTTAAAATTAGTGGTTGGAATGGCCCCATGAAACCCTCTCTCGAGTGGTCTCTCTTTACATTGGTCATAGAAACCCTATCTTGTTAGAATAGTTCCCTTCAGAAAACGATTTTCAAAATCTTTTTCTCAAAAATGGTTTTAAAAAATTCATTCTCTCCATCTTTGCATTAAAAATGATTTTTTCAAAAGTTGTCATTATTGTATTGATTTTTGAAATCCCTACTCTTTCCAAGATAAAGGTTATAATGGTCTTAAGAAAGCCTTCTTTAAGATGGTTTTCAAGCACTAACCATATAAACCATATCCTTGGCTAGAGTCAAATTTTGTAGAAATGACTTTCAAAAGGGTTGTCTACCCCAAAGCCTTTGCATAACATGATTTGTTTTCCAAAACTCTTCTAAAAAAATGCATAAAACCATCTTTCAAACCATCTTCCAATCCAACCCTAGGTTAACGTAACCCTAGTTATCCAATCCTAGGTTAACTTGACCCTAATTGTCCAACCCTAGGTTAACTTGACCCTAGTTATCCAACCCGAGATTAACTTGATCCTAGTTGTCCAACCCTAGGTTAACTTGACCCTAGTTATCTAACCTTAGGTTGACTTGACCCTAGTTGTCCAACTCTAGGTTAACTTGACCCTAGTTATCCAACCCTAGGTTAACTTGACCTTAGTTGCCCAACATTAGGTTAATCCAACCTTAGTTAGTTAACCCTATATCACCTTAACCCTAGGTTAACCAAACCCTAGTAAATTAACCCTAGGTCACCTTAACCTTAGGTTAACCTAACCCAAGTTAGTTAACCTTAGGTCACCCCCAACCATAAGTCAACCCAACCTAGGTTAGTAGGTTTCAAGGTTCCAACTCATGACCCCCTTTTAAATGATTTTTCTATTTTAAACTATGCTCATAACCCATTTTCTCAAAGCCTCCTACTCTCTTGAGATTTAAAAAATCAACTTCGTATCCTTTTCTAATACTCCAACACTCTCTCTATCTTTAAATTATTTTCAAAAATATTTTCAAGAATTCATGACCCTAAGGTGTCCTTACCCCTTTCATGGTTAGGGATTCCAAAGGAGGGTAATATATTAAGTACAACCTCCAAGGTTGTCCCTCTTAGGATTCCAAAGCCCTAGTTATTTTCAAAAACCACTTTTAGAAAGCTTTTCGAATACAAGTTTATCAAAACACTCCAAAATCACACCTCTAATGTTTCCAAACAAGACTTCAAAACATTTTCAAAACTTTCTTGAGACATCTCAAAGCATTTCCAAAAGTCTCTTGAGTCGTTTCAAAAATATTTTAAAACACTTCAAAACCTCCTTTCGAGGGTTTCAAAATACTCCAACGTCCAGTCCAAAATCAAAACTCTCAAGTTTTCTTTTTTCAAAGACCACAAAGTGTCTTCAAACTTTTCTAAAGATCTCAAAGTGTCTTCAAACTTTCCAAAGGCCCTAACATGCTTATTTTCCATCGGGTTGTTGCCCGAACTACAAATGACCTGATTCTCGCCAAATGAGATACGTAGGTAACCTAAAATGGTGCGGTCATAACTTCTATTTTAACTCCAATCCCCTTTTCAAAAATTTCAATCAATTCAAAGTTTTCATTTCAAACTCCTTCAAAACTCCCATGTTTTCCCAACTTCTTCTAAAACTTGCATCATGCATCATTCATCCAAAAAGTGATGACTAAACTCTGTTTTCAAAATTCTAAAGTGGATATTAAGTGGATAATGTTAACCGGTTATTTTTATGAATGAATAAAGGGTGATTAGACATGTAAGTACAGAAATGGCGAGATAGGGTGATGATCTTAGGATATCTTTCCTACACGTAACCAACTCCCGAACCATAGATCACTGTTTTTGAAAGACCAAATGGAGTTATTTTTCAAAAAGGGCTTCAATACTCTCAAAGGTTACCAAACAACCTATTTTTCTTAAAAACCCTCTTTTGAGGAGGTATTTTCAAAAAACCTTTCTCAAAAACCCTAAGTTTAATATTTGGATTATATTTAGTTTTAGGTGAGCTAACTCACCTTAATCAAGTTAGGTGGCGACTTCTATTTTTCTAAAAAGCCCTTAACCAAATCAATTCTCAATTCAAACCAAGTTGCACTTGTCCTTCTAGAAGGATGAGTTCTAATGACATAGTTCCATACTTTTATCTCCGAGCCGAAAGGACCTTGGACCCAAAAACCGGGACGCGACAGAAAGCACCCACTCCGGAAAGAAAACCCTTACCGTCTTCTTTAAAGTATGCATTTCTTGGTGAAGGTGAGTTTTATCCTATTTTTTATATTCTCTAAACTGTCTAAAGGCCAAAAGAAGAGTTTAATGGAAGTGCTAAGAATCATATACAAGCATTAGGGTGGACCATTGCAAATTTACATAGTATTAGTTCTTTAGTATGCACACATTGCATATATCTTGAAGAGGAGTCTAAACCAATTCATCAAATGCAAAGGCGTCCGAAACCCCAACATGAAAGAAATTGTGAGAGGAGAAGTACTGTAACTTCTCAATGCAGGTATTATATACCCCATCTCTAATTCAAAGTGGGTTAGTTTAAATCAAGTTGTTCCGAAAAAATCTGGAGTCACGGTAATTCAAAATAAGAAAAATGAACTAGTGCTCATTAGAATTCAAACTAGGTGGTGCATGTGCATTGATTACCGTTAACTAAATGCTGTTACTAGAAAAGACCACTTTCCACTCCCATTCTTAGACCAAGTTTTAGAACGAGTGGCAGGTCAGACCTTTTACTATTTTTTGGATGGGTACTTCGTTTACAACCAAATTAGAATTGCCTTAGAAGACCAATATAAGACAACATTCACATGTTCTTTTAGTACTTATTCTTACAAAAGAATGCACTTTGGCTTGTGTAATGCACATGCCACCTTTCAGAGATGCATGATAAGTATTTTTAGTGATATGGTGGAGAGATTTTTAGAGGTATTTATGGATGATTTCTCGGTCTGTGAAGATACTTATGAAAGTTGTTTAGTACACCTCGAGAAAGTGTTGGAGAGATGTGAGGAGAGCAACCTTGTTCTAAACTGAAAAAGTGCCACTTCATGGTGACATAAGGTATAGTGCTCGGACAGATTGTTTCTAGCAAGGGGATTGAGGTAAATAAAGCCAATGTTGAACTGATTAAAAAACTACCTACCCCTAGAACTGTGAAAGACATTCGTTCTTTCCTCGGGCACGCTAGTTTATATCGGCGATTTATAAAAGGGATTAGTGCCATCTCCCATCCAATGTATCATCTATTGTCTCAAGATGTTCCATTTGAATGGATGTTTGATTACCACGAAGCTTTCGATAAGCTCAAAGGGCTTTTGACAACTACATCTATCATTCGGTCACCTGATTGGTCTTTACCTTCTGAGTTGATGTGTGATACTAGTGATTATGCTGTAGGAGCGATTTTAGGGCAAAAATTGGACAAGAAACTCTATGTTATCTATTATGCAAGCAAAACCTTTAATGAAGCCCAAATGAACTATACCACAACTGAAAAAAAACTCGTTGTTGTATTTGCATTAGATAAGTTTCAATTATACTTGGTAAGGTCATTAGTCATCATCTGTACTGATCATTTTACACTAAAATACCTATTAACCAAGCCTGATGCAAAACCACGCCTCATTCGTTGGATTATTTTATTATAAGAATTCTATATTGAAATTCAAGATAAAAAAAGGGAGTAGAGAATGTTGTTACTGACCATTTTTCACAGCTCCTTTCTCATGGGAACACTAAAGACACTTTCCCTATCAATGCACATTTTCCATATGAGCATTTTTTTTTTTCAAATCCAAGCACTTTCTCATGCAATTACTTTATAGTTTGTTGATATTGTCCACTTTTTGGCTACTAGAAAAATTCCATCACATTGGTCTTATTTGGATAAAAGAAAATTCTTCAAAAATGTGAGATATTTTCATGGGATGATCCATACTTGTTCCAGTATTGTCCCGATCAAATAATTCGTCGATGTGTACCCGACAATGAATTTTATTCTATTATGGAGTTCTGTCACTCCCATGCGTGCGGTGACCATTTTAGTTCTAAAAAGGCAGTTGCAAAGATTCTACAACTTAGTTTATATTGGCCTACCATGTTTCGTGATGTTCATACCTTTTGTACGACTAGTGATAGATGTCAACGACTTGAGAGTCTGTCTAGAAAAAATATGATGCCCCTTACTCTCATTCTTATTCTTGAGATATTTGACTATTGGGGTATTAATTTCATGAGACCCTTTCCTAGTTCGTTTGGTTACCTTTATATTCTTGTGACCATAGACTATGTGTCTTAATGAGTTGAGGCCATTTCCTCTCGCACCAATGATCACCATGTGGTGGTCCGACTATTAAAAGAGCATATTTTTTCACGCTTTTGTATGCCATATGCTATTATTAGTGATGGAAGTTCCCATTTTTGTAATAGACCTGTTGGGCTGTTAATGAAAAAATATGGAGTTGTTCATAAGGTTAGTACACCTTATTATTTCCAAACTAGTGGCCAAGTTAAGTTAACTAATCAGGAAATTAAGCACATTCTTGATAAAACTATCAATCCTAACTGAAAGGACTAGTCCTTAAAGTTAGTTTATACACTCTGGGTTTATCGAACTGCATATAAAACTATGTTAAATACTTCTTCTTATAGGCTTGTGTCTGGACAGTCATGTCATCTTCCGGTAGAAATTTAGCACAAAGCTTATTGGATCATTCGTCAATTTAATGAAAGCCTGAATAAGGCAGACTTGGTAAGAAAGTTACAACTTAATGAACTTGAGGAATTTCGAAATGATGCCTATGAGAATGCAAAAATCTCTAAGGCCAAGATAAAAATATTTCATGACCAACGCATTGTGTGTAAATCCTTTTTCATCGGTCAGAAAGTGTTGTTTTATAATACTCGATTACACTTGTTTCCGGGTAAGTTAAACAGTAAATGATATGACCCTATCTGCTAAGGGAAGTGTCATCACATATGGCAATAAAAATTAAGGATCCTAGCAATGACAATATCTTTGAAGTCAATGGATATCGTCTAAAACCCTACCTTGAGAACTTTGTCAGTTTAGTTGAAAGTGTGGATCTCATGGATTCACCATTGCTTGAATAGAAGTAACACCCCGTCATTTGTATAGTTAAGATAGTTTATATAATTTGGTAGTTAATTTCTCTATAGTTGGGAGAAATACTTTGCTCCCCACCTGTGTTTGTTCCTTCCCACCCTTTGTTTCCTTTTATGCCTCGGGTCGTGGCGATTCTCTAGTTTGGGGAGTCCACCCGGGTTGGGGGGGGGGGGACCACATTCATTTTCTAATATTTGAGTTATTATTTTCTATTGTTTTTTCTTTATGACCAGCAGACTTTAAAGAACTGAATAGTATAATTTCTTCTCATATAAATGGTCAAATACTTATATTTGCATATTGCATTTACCAAATATTTTCATTTGATATCAGGAGCAAGATAATTTGTCGTGCAAAGATGGTGAGAAGAGTTGAGCTCCAAGAGAAATAATATTAACCTCTTACTAGTCGCAGTACTTTGGCCTGTAAGAGAATAGCAAAGAGACTACATAAGTGTTACCATTGTGCTAGACACACGTGTGGGGATAAAAATTGCAAAGGGAGTAACCGACTAATGTCAAGAAATCAGATGGTTTACCTAGATATTATTAAAGGGCGAGTAAATGCTGAGGCATTGAGACGCCTTGGAATCGTCAGAATGATAGACTATCTTGATTTTGATGTCAAAAGTCAGGCTTGACTTTGTAATGATTATTCTTCCTATGATGTGTTAGGTTTGAGTGTCTTATTTGTGTGTTTATCTTTATTTGTAAATATGACTAACATTTATTTTGCAGATATTTTGTATTTTTTTTAAAAAAAAAATCAAAACATATGCAAGGCTGAGGAGCGTACAATTTAAATGCACTTAAGATCTACAAAAAAAAGTTTGCGTATCTTTTTTATATAATTTTATGTGAAATGCAAATGTAAATTTTGGAGATTTGTTGAAACATGTTTTCATTCACTTTAGCACCATTTTTGCTTTATCCTTTCTTTTTAATACAATTGTAAAATTTTTGCTTAACACATAGAAAGAGGCTATTTTGCATCATTTATTATCATAATATGATAAGTTTAGTATTTTTACATATTGTACAGTTTCATTCTTACAAAAGTGAAGATTATTCACTAAGTGAGCTTTAAAGTCAATCACGTATTTCGAAGTGTTTACATTTACTCTTAATGAATTACTTTCATATCACTTTTTCAATAGCTTCATTATACTTGTATTTGACACAATTGTTTGAATTGCTACGGTAATTGAATATATTAAATTCTTATAACCTTGAGTTGTTGTGTACTTTACAAAATGAATCGATGCTATATTTGATCGTTTGAGCCACATATTTTTTTGTTGACATAATTTTCTTGAAACCAGCTTTAGGCCTATTTCTTTATTTCTTGCTATATATATTATTGCTAAAGTTTCATCCTTAAATACAAAACACAAGTATTTTTACTTGTGCAAGTTGAATTGAGAAAGTGAGTGATCTATTTGCAATATGAAAAAACAAAGGAAAAAGGAAAGTAAAGAAAAAAGAAAAAGAAGATGTTGGCTATTGAAAAAATGTCAAATCAAATCAAATGAAATAGAAAAATTGAAGGTATATGTATTCATTGATCAATTAATGTCTTGTATCCTTTTTTTTCTTCTTACTTTAAACCTCTTGGCTAAGTTACAATCTGAACAAAGTACTTAAGGATTTGATGTGTATATTGCTTATTCATTCACTCTATAGAGAATTCACTTATCAATTGCTTGTGTGATTTTAATATGACATATTTTTTCATGGAGTTATGCCAAGCCGTCTTTCATTTTATATATTTATGTCATTTCTTTATGGTTATCTGTTTTGATTTTACATTACGTTTACTCTTTTACAAGAACAACCAGTGTGAGATGCCTATGTTCTTTCTTTTTGAGAGAATATCCAGTGAGATTGAATAAAAACTTAAATGACGTATTATTGTTTTTATGTTATAAAACTTTTCTTATTATATAATGGTCACATACACACAAAAATCTCTCATCTATTGTTTTACGACATTATCTGACTTGTGTATTAACGATTAGGATATACAAAATATGCCTGTATTGATATATATATATATATAGTATTTTTTTATATTATCCTCACTTGCCGGCCACATTTTAATGTTTGTGAGTACCATCATTAGAAACTTTCACGAGACACCACTCGTCCACTAGGGGTAACATAAGGGTTTAAAGGTTTAATACATATGCTAGATGGACTCATAATCCCTATGAAAGTAGAGTCTATTTTTTTTAAGTATGTTTGTTGTTTTGCTAAGGACTAGCAAAAACTTAGTTAGGGGTGTGATTGTACTCTAAAAAGTACAATCAGAGTCTCTCATTTTTAATATAATTTTGGTATTTTTTAATTTTTTTTGTGTCTTTTGCAGATTTGAAATTAAAACCAAGCAAAATAAAGCCAGTAGGTACACAGACATTTATTCGGTGTTAATTTGATGTATTATGTTATATTATATCTATATATATATTAGTGGATATTATATATATATATATATATATATATATATAAATTAGTGGTTATATTATATATATATAACTTAGTGGGTATAGTATTATATTTATATATATATATATATATATATTAGTGGATATATATATACAAATTAGTGGGTATAATATTACATATATTTATGAATTAGTGGTATAATATTGTAAATATATATAAGTTAGTGGTGTAATTAAAAAATATTTATAAGTTAGTAGTGTAATTAAAAAAAAAAAATAAATAATTTTTTTTTTATCTCCTATAAATTTGAGAGCTATGGAAAGGAAGATGGGAGCTTTAGAAGAGAGCCATAGAGAGAGAGTCCAGAGAATGGGAAGTTCAAAATTAGGGAGCTCCACATTTAGTTGTTTCATTTTCAGGTATAGATTTTCATTTAGTTTGTTAGTGTTTTTCAGTCAACTTTCAGTCTTTTATTTACTATTATTCTACTGTAATAAAATTTTTTATTTATGAAGTCCTTTTTTTTTTTCAATTATGTCTTTTTATTATCATGAGTAGTTAGTTTTATTCTTGGAACTAATTGTGAAGATTGCATGATAGTATTGGGATGATCAATTAAGGTTTGTCTTTCCATTTAAAATTTATTCAAAAACTTAGTATTTTTACACATGTTCAGTATATTACATGCACGGCTACGTATATTTTATGCACGTAATGGCTCTGTATTTTGTAAACAAGTTTAAATTTGGAGGAGTGTAATTAATGTAGAAGTAATACAAAAGTAAAGTAGATGCTAGTTTATTTATCATTTTTTAAATACTTGTATATTTTATGTGGGTTCTTTGGATGGCATATTTTTAGGTCCAAACCTCTGGTATGGACTTAAGACTCTTAATCTTAATTTGGAATGGATTGTTTTTATATTCTTGTTAATTAAAATTTAAATCATTTTGAAACTTAGACTTTTAATTATATTTGTAATATTTTCTGCCTTGACAAAGCAGTCGGCATGTGCAAATTGATGGGGAGGGTCTTTAATAATAATTTAATAAGTATCTAGTTTAGAACATTTAAAAACATGTGTCTTTAATTATGCTTGTTATACTTATACTCTGACAACGCATTGCTTAGTGTTTATGAGTCGATAGTGAAAGTTCATAATTTTGACGTAATATTTTAGTATTTGGTTATCATTAAATATTCGTATCTATTAATTTATGAGGCTCAAGGGGATTAAACGATTGACAGATAGTAAACCTATATTGATCAACTCTAAAAAAATCACGTGATTAGATCGATTGGATCTAAGGCTATTTTTAATCTCTTTTTTTTTGCAGTCTAGTTTAACAATCATTAAATTTCTCAAAAAATAACATATTTTTCTTTTGCATACTATTTTTGCAACTTTTGTCTAACTTTCGTCAGCAAGAGATGAAATTCAAACTGATTGGTTTAGTTTCCAACTTAAGTCGTCTGTGACACTTCTATGTCTAGTATGACTTAGTCGGTATCGAACTCATTACCTGGGGTGAATTCTAGCACTAACTATCCACAACTGTGGCATTTCACATAATTTAAAACTCCTTTATCTGTGGATTGATCTCGTTTTTATCGAGTTATTTTAATTACTACTTCATTGCACTTATACTTGGGTTTTTAAATTCTTATAATCTAAACATAGACAAACAATTTTTAGTATCGTGGTTGAGAAAGACAAACACCTACCACTCCTTGGATCTACCATTAAATATAACAGTAGTATTTTTGAAATTATAAGCCCTTTTAGATTTGACATTTTGTGGACACGAGATGGCTCATACAGAAAACTATGTAGGTAAGACCCAGTGTTAGCATTGGTCTACGATGATGATCTTCCTTATGTCTAGTAACTAAGAACTTGCGGTGAAAAAAAGCCATGGATGTGTAGCATTCTCCTATATTTTGCTATTTGATATAAATGCATGTCACCCGATAGCGTTATTCTAATATCTTAATATATATATAAGGAATTGACCATTGGGTCATGTCTACGGAGTTAACTTGTATTTTATGTTATTGTTGGGAGTGACGTTACATATTTGATTAATTAACCGGCGATGTTACTATTGCATAGGAAATTTGAACAATTATTTTTAATGAAGAAATGAAAACTATTTTTTATGAGAGTGAACTAAAATTAATCTTTAAACATTTGAAATCCCGGTGACAGCTTCATCTCAAATTAATCTGTTGGAAAATCGGAATATAATATGACAAGTTTTAGCAATTATATCATAGATCTCAATCACGATACGTGTCATTTAGTATGCCACGTGAAGCTTGTGGTAACAATCTCAATCGTTAGGCCTCAAATCTAATTTCTTATGCTATTAAAAGAAATGCTTAGAAACAAAAACACAATGCTCAAAATGGATGGCAAGATCCCACCGAGATTTGGCATTTCAGCTAGTACCAAGATATACAAGTAAATAACTACAAGAAAAAACAAAAACCTGAACACAACCATTATGGAGCAGAATACATAGATGTCTGGATGGATGACTAGTACATTAGGAAATTGAAGGCAGTGCATCTCTCTTTTAGATGTGAACCCAGAAAATCCCTAACATCTCTATCTCTATCTCTATATCTATATCTATATCTATCTACTATTTTAAAAGAGCGAATGCCATTCTTATGCGTAATGCCAACTGCAGATCTATACCACCATTTTGAAAAGAAGCAAAATTTTACACTTACCGTTTCGGCCATACTTACTGTAGATCTCTTTAATATATTCGCCGAGTCCGTTGCAATACAACTGTGGACACATTATGCTGCCATTCTTTAAACATTTGGGCAAATGCAAGGGCAATCTTCAGCTAGCTATAAGTCCAAGAATTTGTCGTGGCATTGCCCTCTTTGTTTTCTTAGTTTTCATAACTTAGACAACAAAGCCCTTGACTTTTGAAAAACCCATTTCCACTTCAAGAATTGGGCATTAAATCAGATATTGCCTTTTCTAATTACAGATGTATCTCTTAAATGCTTGGATATGGAAAACTTATAATCTTACTAATAGGATATAATCATGTGTTATTGAACAACCCATTCCCCTCCCGAATTTTCCGTTCAATGAGATACTTTTTCCTCACGAATTGGCCATTGGATAAGATACTTTTTCCTCCATTGGCTCATCATTATTGCACTTTCTGTTATTTGTTATGCTTACAACTCTTTATGGTAGAAGTAATTTGGTATTGGATTATTTGTTCTTAATTATTTTAAGGGTTAATTACATTTTTCTCCCTCACAATTTACATGTTTGTCACTTTGCCTTTTGTATTTTTGATTGTTGTAGTCAAACCCTCAGATTTATGGCCAAGTAACAATGTGGCCCTTTGAGTGGATGCCGTCTAATTTGTGATGGCAAAACATCACGTGACGCGCACATGCACGACTAGTCATGTGACTTTAATTATTATTTAAAGGGCTAATTACAATTTTCTCCCTCGCAATTTAAGCATTGTGTCACTTTGTCCCTTATCCTTTTCGGTTAATAACATTTTTCTCCCTTGTAGTTTATGCGTTGTATCACGTTGCCTACTGTTCTTTTCATTTATGCCTTTTGAGTGGCTACTTGTGCGCGTCACGTGGTATTTTGCCTTCAAATATTTAGACAACATCCACTCAAAGAGCCACATTATTACTTGACCATAAATCTAAGGGGTTAATTGCAAAAATTGAAAGTACAGGGAGCAAAGTGACATAACGTGTAAATTACGAGAGAGAAAAATGTAATTAACCCTTGTTTTAACTTTGTTTGGTTTCCTGAAAATTCTGGTACCTAATAAATTTTTAATACGGATGCCAATACCTGTGACTATTTTGTGCAATTGGTAAGGCCCTTAAATGCGAATTGATATTCTTTCCCCAGTTTCTTATATGTTATGTTCCTTTCCTCTTTGTTTATTTATTTTTGTATTCTAAATTTTCTTCTATCTATTGTTCAGTTTTAACTGCTTGATTTTTGTAGTTCTACTTGTCTTACACTTCTTTTTTTTTTTTTTTCCTTGTTAATTTTCCTTTGGCTATAGCTTTATTTGGTTAACAAGAAAACTAGGGGACATAATTCACAACTTTTGGATTGCAACACTTGCGATTACAGAAAGAGGTAGATCTCTCTCTCCTAGTATGCTATCGAGAGTAAGTTGATTCTGAAGCACCTGTGGCACGTACTCATGATTCTCAAGTCAATGCTATAATAGTTCTCACTAGCTTTTAAGATTTTCATAAGTTTCTATAATATTCTCTTGCAATTTAGTGTAATTTCATGTTTGTTATTTACTGAATAGATTCACTCCAAATTTTGCCTTCAGATTATGTGTTTGTGATAATCCTTTTTCTTGGTCCAGTGTACCCTTTGTAAGCATTGGCATTTCTAACAAGCCGGAGAGGTACAGAACTTTATTTTCTGATTACCTTTGTTCCCTTTCTTTCCTTATTTCGTGGCATGCCTTATACATTCCAAAAATCCAACTTGCTCTTTTATGCTTTCTTTTATTTATTTACTTCATAGATGACTATTCATGATCTACTCCATGAAGGCCTGTAGATACCTAATATAGGCCACTCAACACAAATAGTCCCAATACATTGACATTATTATGGACTTTGTTGTATTGCAATATACTTTTCAATAGCTACAAATACAAACATGTTGTGGGCAGTTACTTTGTAATCTAAAAACCATTCTGGGTTCTAATGAATCCATTATCCATGATGGAAAAGAGCATCTTCTCTGAGTAACCCTCATATGCATCGGAACTCAACATTTTTATTTGTCTATTAGTTACACTTTTATTTCATGACAATGTTTGACGAGAAATCAAATAACATTTTCTGTAAATTTTTTACTTCAAGTCATCCCCCACTATTTCACAGTAATTCACCAGCATAACCCTTGCTCAGGAGCAGATAATTTTAGGTATATAACAAGATTTATCCACTTATTTCTTTATATTAATTCTCCACACCAGTAGTTAGAGAGTTGTCTTTAGAAACATATATGAACCTACACATAGCATATTGCTTTTTTTTTCGAGGTCCAGTGGTATTTAAATCAATGGAAAATGAAAAGTTACATTTCTAAAACAACATCTACTTGAGATGTTAATTGGACTGGCCTTATAGAACTCTCATATACAAGCCAATTCTACCATATGGGTCTCCACTCTCCACTCAAATCATGCTTATAAAGTGAAAGGAATTACCTTGTTAACTAACTAAGATAGTACAATAATTGCTTGGTCCATTTCTATTAAGGGTCCTTTTGCTGAAACTTATTGAAAATTTTTTTAAGTTGGCTTTTTTTGCACACTTTTGTTTTTATAAGCTAAGATAATAAAAAAGCATAAAAAAAAACCTTTTTTTTTTTTTTTTATAAAACTCAAAAAATCTTGACCAAAAATCCTACCAAATGGACCCTAAATAATATTCTTTTGCCGCTAGAAAGGATGTGCATATCTTGTTTGGCATGCACATTAAGGCTTCAATTGAAAGCCATGTGATTGGCATGCACAATTTTGTGAACATAAGGCTTATAGATAATGTTACCTTCTTCATGCACGTTATTCAATGAGCTAAAAGACAACTCCAAAACACAAACAACTCCAAAACACTTTTCATTTGTCTCTCTTTTTCTACTTCACTATTGTTATTAGTATTATTGAATATTATTACCTTAAAAAAAAAAAAAAAAACTATGCAACCCCCTTTGACCATGTTTACCTACCTGAACTATTGTTGGCATTTAACATTATTTATTATGTTTAATGATTTTTGATATAAGAGATTTCATGCAATATTTAATTTTGAAACTTGCGATTCTTCTGTGGAAAAATAGTTAAAAGAAGATACTAAATAGTGTTTATATTTGTTCTTTGTATGAACTGATGGAGGTAGGCAGAAGTGTGAGTGCAATTTGAGTAAACATTTGGCTGGCAGTTTTGCGCAAGCCATTCAAACATACAAGATTGACGTTCGAAACACAATCTCTTCTCATATAGTATATACACACTTGTTTGGAGTTTTATGAAACATCCAAATAGAATTACCACGTGCAAAGCAGGAAGAAAATATCTACAGCGTAAGCTAGGTTGTTTCCAATTTCCCGAAGCCATGCGGCTCCAAACGGGAATCAAAACAAGTAAATCTGTGTGGGCCCGTTTTAAAATCGTGAGGGGCAACCTGAAGTGGACAATATCTGCAAGTAAACGTCCAAGACGCAGCTCAACCTGATCAAGTAACTCTTCAAATGGAGCTTGGCTTCCATTGTGGTCTTGACAGCATTGTAAAAGCCAATCAAATTGGCTGCACGAGTCCGTTCAGATAGTAACTGTTGATTCTTTTTTTCTGGGTCTTGTGGGCATATTTTGATTGTGCATATGTTTTAAGTTTTGTTAAAAATGGGTTCGGTAGCCTAAAAAAGTACTTGTTAAGACCAAAAAAAATTGTAAGCCATAAGGATTACTATTGGGTTATAGTGCACCATAGTACCATGTGATCTTGCTAATTTGACATGTGGTAAGATTAATACGTTTGCCAAACCCAGAAGTTGATGATGGATTAGACTTCTGGGCTTATTTCGGATCCCCTATCCTCTCAATGTAATTTTCTCTCTCATAATTAATGTATATGATTGAGAATGAGAGGAAGATCTAGTTCCTTTTGGGTATTTGTGATTACTTACAAGCAAAAATTATCGTTATTTGCATCTCAACGTGCTTGCTCAATTGCTTCCATACATATGCGTTTTAATTCATGCATATCTTATACCTTGTGTGTTATAGATGCCTAACAAAATTATATTACCAATCTTTACATGTGGTATCAAAGCCAATTTGTTAGGCCTAGAACCCGAACTAGCTTCGTTTTGCGTTAATGGCATCTCAATGAAACGAAGTCCATCCGGCTTATTTCTTGAGATGTTGCAGCCCATGATTGTGCTTATATCTGGGGTGTTTGGTTGCAAAAATCCATGTGCTTCGGGAGAATCATTAAGCTTTAGCTTGGTTTATGCATTACACTAGGCTGTGTGCAAAATTTCGTTCACACTGTATGAGGGAAAATTGAAACCTTATTTTCAAAAAAAAAATAAATAAATAACTTTAATTGCTAATTGCTCTCTCCTTTGCGATTTTCGGTGCATGAACCTTATATAGCTAGAATATTTGTTTCATAAGTGTTCCATTGATGGACATAACATTTGCGTGTTTTAGACTTTGGGAATAGAGAGATATAAGCATCCATATTTTAGGATGAACCTGGAATTTGAGGATTTCTGGTGGAAGAAGATCATAGAGCTTAGGACAATGAGCAACGGGTGCAAGGGGTCCCTGAGCATGGAACTTAGGTGTGCGTGGCACGAGCGCACCCCACAAGGCACCATAATGGTCAATTAATTAAGCACCATTGTGTTTGTCA
The DNA here is from genome assembly GCA_033060915.1 of Euryodendron excelsum. Taxonomy (NCBI): domain Eukaryota; kingdom Viridiplantae; phylum Streptophyta; class Magnoliopsida; order Ericales; family Pentaphylacaceae; genus Euryodendron; species Euryodendron excelsum. The sequence goes on along the minus strand of CM065392.1, from coordinate 6,787,508 downwards.
CATTATTGTATATGCTTTTATAACATTTTCAAAAAAATTTGTGAACCAGTTATTTTAATGAGGAATTTTATTTTTTGAAAATAAGAAAAAAAAAATGAATTGGTTCTACATTATCGTGCTTTGTATGTGAAATCCAAAAACCTTTAAACTTTTAACGCTTTAATAATATTGGTATAGAGGATTTTTTTTTATAAATACAATGACCTATATAAGTTGAAGATGATGAAAGAAACCAATTCTTCATGTATACAGTACGGCACGCTAAATAAAGATGAACCCTCATGCTGGTGGAAGTTTTAAGTTGATGTCCTTTCCGATGGTCAATTCACTTGTATCTTCCCCTTCTAAATTAACCACACCAGCCCCCTGAGTAATTATCCCAGTGTATGGTATCTCTATCTAACAAAACCTGTATTCGTCTCTCTCCTCGTGTACACATCATATATATATATATATATATAAGTTGTGTTTGTCTTTATATTTTACTTCTTTTTACATGACGCTCTAAATATTCAGTCAAATACTTTTAAAATATCACGTCACATGAGCAATTTATTATATAACTATTGAATTTATTATTTTATTAAACTTATTGTATTAGTTTTGTAAGATATAAGATATATATATATATATATATATAAATAAAATTAGTTTTGTAATATAGATAAGATACATATATATCATATCAGATTGTCAGGATTCCTTCTAAACTTAATATCTATAAAAAAAAAACGATTATAATTAAATAAAATATTATATATATATATATATCAATATCTATTTACATTTTAGAGATATGATACGATGTATTAGTTTTGTAAGATATATATATATATATATACATATATATAAGATAAGACTAATTTTTTAAGATAGATAAGATATATATAATATCAGATTGTCAGGACTTATTAATTATTGTGAATTTTAAATTAACTATATATGATTTGAACAACTCTTACTCCCATACATTGTTCGAGTTGACACCTAGTATTACATTAATAATTATGTTATTCTAAGCCAGTCCATTGTAAAAAAATAATATTACAAAGAATTTTAGTGATAAAATATCATTATCATTGTCTCGCCACGACTTTTACTTTGACGTGAAAAAAAATTTCTAGAGACTTCTCTCCGGTAAAAAAAAAAGTGAGAGAAAACTGTGAAGGGTTTTGTTCTTTTAAAAGTTTTGAGGACTCTTAGAAAGATGAATAAATGTGTGTTAGGCCATTGTAAGGTTGTTTTAGTGACAAACTACTTTCATTGCTAAAGGCCAAAGAAATAGGGGTGTAAATATTATTTTTTTTTCATAAACTACATCGGGGTCAGGCCTATAAGGATGAGCTTTTGGTGAAACAAGTGTCAGCATCATACCGTTAGTGACGAATTTTCACATTTAGTGACAAATGCTTTGGCCACCAACGTCCTTATTTTTTTTTTGTGTATAGTGTTATCAATTTTAAAATATACAAACTAATATAGCATGAAAATCAAGAATTACAAATTCAGAATCACTTGAAATTATGGACCTTAACATTTTTTGATCGAATTTCATTGTTTAGCCTTGGAATTCAGAATTTTACCATTTTAGGAAACTTTAGTTTTGATTATAATTTGATCTAGGATTTTTCGTTTTTGCCTAAGTGTTTTTTCAAAATGTTTCTTAAACATTTTAGTATCAAAATTTGCGGTTAACTTAAATTTTTTTTGTAAACATTTTCTTGATCTAGGATATTTGGCATGCCTCTAAAAAATAAAAAAAGTATTGCAATTGGTTTGTTGAAGGATTAAAAGCAAAGTCAGGCTTTGGAATACTCACAAAAGAACAAATTATTCTGAAGTCTTTACGATGGGTTCATGCGTAATAGGCTCACGACAATGGGTTCTCAGCTAAAAGATTCTCTGTGACAAAGATTGCTGATTTGATGATTCAACAGTTTGAAGATGGCTCTGATACCATGTAAGAGAAGTTCATACAAAAAAGAGAAGAAAGAGAAGTTTCGGAAAGGAAAATATTGCAGCTGCTACATTCTTCAATAATGAAGTTGATACAAAAGTGACCAATAAATAGTAAAACCCTAGCTACTACATTCTTCAATAATGAAGTTTATACAAAAGTGACCAATAAATAGTAAAACCCTAACTAATGTAAATAACTAAATTACCCCTAAGCTAAGAAAGGAAATAGAACATAACCAACTTTCACAGCACACCACCACAATTTGCAGCCACCACTAGCACCACTATCGCCCTACCCTTGTCCATGCAACACCAAGCCACCGGATGCTGTGAAACCACCACTCATAGTCATGCTTAAAACATGCTTGCAGAAGCATCATAGGATGTTTGTTTCAAGTTCTTTTGGAGTTTGTATTTTGATATGTGACTTATGTAGGTTTTTTAATTGAGTAATGCAACTAGTTCTGGACTGGATATGATGAAAAAACTTAACATGAGCCAAGAATGGTAAGCATCAATCTCTGAATCAACCCGCTATGATGCCAAACTGACTAGCTCATCATGGAACTCAATCCATATTGAACTTCTAAGCCTGGGATTGAGATGACTCAACATAAATTTGTACAAGAAAATGATGAACCTGACATGATGAAAAAATTAAGAAAGTAAAAAAAAAAAAAAACTTATGAGACAAAAATTGAAATGATGTAATTTACTATTATTAAGTTGAAAGGGTTGTACATTTTTATACTTCTGTATATATAATATTGAAAGTGAATGATTAGGTGGTTGGCTGATACATCATCTTGATAACGACTAGCATATACCATTTAAGGGTGCTCTGAAGGTGCAAGAGTGTGCAAGATTGGGTGGGAGTGGTGTTAGGTAGGTGTAGTGGTGCTCGTTAAACTAGCTGCTGATGCTAATGGTGTAATTGACTTTAATCTTTATAGAGGGTGAATATGAGAAGGCTCTCTTCCTTCGTAGGTTCATTCTAAAGAGGTGAAGAAAGGTGTTTGGTCAGTAGGGACGATGAGGTGGTGAAGCATAGAGGCTGTGAATGGAGCTGGTAGAGCTCAAACAGATGGCAGCTTTCTAAGGTGAGGAGCTCTCTCTAGTCCAGATGGTGGTGTGCTATCTTTCCCTTGGATTCTTATGGGGAAGAAGACCTGCCCTCTGGCTAGGTGATACGAGATATATATAGGGCTCTATTATTACTTGGCCACCAAGGAACCTCTCCAGTAGAGGACACAGACCACTAGGGTACTCCCTACTCTGCTCTGTTAGGCTGATCATGGCCACGTGCTTTCCCATAGATTCCATATGGGACGCACACGTGTCCTTCAACGTCAAGCCCATTCTAGCCTGCCAAACCACAACGCTTGGGTGGTCCCCTTTGGAATCTCCTACAAAAACATCTCTCTCTCTCTCTGTCTCTCTCTCTCTCTCTCTCAGAGATATTTTTTCTTTCTTCTTTTCACTTGGAAAGGCCCTTGTACTCCCAAGCCCCAGTTTGCGAAATTGATGTACTCTCATCCTTCTTATTGAAGCCCAATTTGGTGACTTTCACAGGGAGGCTTCTGGAGTGGGCTTACTCAGCTTGACTCTTGTTTGGTGGGCTTTTGATCCATGGCTCACCTTGGGCTAGCTCACAGAACAAGTCACCTCAAGTAATTGGGGTCATTTACACTATCTACATTTTGCCCTTGTGTGTGCAAGGCATTCGCTTAGGGAGTTGTACGTGCAACCCTTAGTTTCTCTAACTTAACTCTCCTACACCCATTTTTATATTAAGTAGGAACTTCTCCCCATTTTTTTGTCTCGGGGTCATATTCCTGATCAGAAAGGTCTTGTCAGCATTAACTCGCTATCTGTTAACACCCAAATTTTGACGCCTGGCCCACATCTTCGGTATCCTTAAGTTGGAGTCCAGAAGACCAAATGACCTTCTGACTCCGATGACATCATTCTTGAAGATTAACAATCTTCGGTATCCTTAAACTGAAGTCTAAAAGACCAGATAATGGTCCGACTTTAATGACATCATTCTCACAAATTAGCAATCTCCGGTATCGTTAAACCAGAGTCTAGAAAACCGGATGACGATTTCACTTTGATGACATCATTCCCAAATATCACACATCTTTGGTATCCTTAAGTCGGAGTCAAGAAGAACAGATGACGGTTCGACTCCGATGACATTATTCCTAATCTCTGGTATCCTTAAACTAAAGTCTTGAAGATCGGATGATGGTTTGACTCTGATGACATCATTCTCAAAGATTGCATATCTCTAGTATCCTTAAGTTGGAGTCTAGAACACTAGATAACAGTCTAACACCGATGACATCATTCGTAGAGATTAGCAATCTCCGGTATTCTTAAACCGAAGTCTAGAAGAGTGAAAGACGGTTTGACTTTGATGAATCATTCCTAGAGATTAGCAATCCTTGGTATCCTTAAACCACAGTTCAGAAGGCCACATGACAGTTTGACTCCAATGACGTCATTCCTCGAGATCATATATCTCTGATGTCCTTAAAGCCAGAGTCTAAAAGATCGAATGACGGTTTGACTCCAATGACATCATTCCCAGAGATCGCACATCTCTGATGTCCTTAAGCGAGAGTTCAGAAGATTGAATGACGGTCTGACTCCAATGCATCATTTTTGGAGATCGCATATCTCTGATATCCTTAATCTATAGTCCAAAAAAAAGGATGACAGTCTGAATCCAATGTCATCATTCTCGGAGATCACACATCTTCGATGTCCTCAAATTGGTGTCCAGAAAGCTGGATGACGGTTTGAATCCAATGACATCATTCCCAAAGATCGCACATCTCTGATGTACTTAAATCAGAGTTCAGAAGACCGAATGACGGTTTGACTCTGATGACATCATTCCCAGAGACCACACATCTCCGACATCCTTAAGTCGGTGTCTAGAAGACCAGATGACGGTCTGACTCCAATGATATCATTCTTAGAGATTAGCAATCTCTGATATCCTTAAATTGGAGTCTAGAAGACCGGATGACGGTCTGACTTCAATGATATCATTCCCAGAGATCGCACTTCTATGATGTTCTTAAAACGGAGTCCAGAAGATCAGATGATGGTTTGACTCCAATGTTATCATTCTCGGAGATTGCACATCTCTGGTGTCCTTAAACTGGAGTCCAAAAGATCGGATGATGGTTGTAGTGCCTTGATTTTTTACACTTGAGAAATAAGTGGAAAAATGCACAGTACTCTCGTTAGAATTCATCCTCCTAGAAGGACGAGCACAATTAGATTTGAATTGAAAATTGATTTGAATAAGACTTTTGGAAAAGATTTGGAGCCACCACCTAACTTGGTTAAGGTAAGTCAGGTCACCTAAAACTAAGTGCAATTCGAAGATTAAACTTAAGATTTTTGAAAAGGTTTTGAAAAACTTCATCACGAGAGAGTTTTTAAGAAAATTGGTTGTTTGGCAACCTTTGGAAAGATTTTAAGCCATTTTTGAAAATAACTCTATTTTGGACTTTCAAAAATAGTGTTTCTACGTTCGAAGGTTGGCTACTTATAGGGAAGATGCAGTAGGCTATCACCCTTGTCGCGCTCAGATTTTTCACACTCGAGGAATACTCACACAAGCGGGAAAAATGTTATACTCTCTCGTTAGAACTCACCCTCCTAGAAGAATGAGTGCGACTAGGTTTGAATTGAAAGATTGATTTGAATAAAGGGCTTTTGAATAAAGATTCGGAGTCGCCACCTAATTTGATTAAGGTAAGTTAGGTCACCTAAAAACTAAGAATAATCCGGAGACTACACTTAGGGTTTTTGGAAAACGATTTTGAAAATATCTCCTCAAGAGAGGGTTTTTAAGAAAACAAGTTGTTTGGCAACCTTTGGAAAACATTTAGCCCTTTTTGAAAAATAACTCCTTTTTGGTCTTTCGAAAACAGTGATCTAGGTTCGGAGGTTGGTTACGTGTAGGGAAGACGCACTAAGCCATCACCCTATCCCGCCCTTTCGGTACCTACATGTTAATCTACCCTAAATTTACCTATGAGAGTCTTTAACTAACTATTGTTCAATCCTATTCACTTTGAAAAACATTGTTTAAAAATTATCATGATGCATGATATGCAAGTGCAATAGAAGAGAGAAGTTGGAAGATACATTTGAAAAAAGACTGATTTGAAATTGATTTGATTTGAAAATAGATTTGAAGAGATGGAATTAAAATTGAAAAGTTTAAAAATTTGGAAATAGAAATTTGAAAATAGAAATTTTGAAATTGGAATTTTGAAAATAGATTGGAATTTGAGATTTAAAAAATATGGAGACCGCACCCATGAGGGTGGAATTGAAAGTTTGAAAAGCGTTGTGACCGCACCTATGAAGGTTGCCTACGTATCCCTTTGGGGGAATCAGGTCAGTCGTAGTTCGGACAAGAGTCTGATTGAAAAAAGATTGTTGGATTGGAAGAAAGAGATTGAATTGGAAATTGAATTTGATTTGAAATTAGAAGAGGAGATTGGAAATTGAAATTGAGGAGATTGGACTTGCTTTGGAAAGATTGATTTTGGAAAGACTTGGTTTTAGGAAACCTAGACTTAGGAAAGATTTGACTCAACTTGGAAGGTTTAGAAAAAATTAGATTTAGGAAATGTTTGAATTAGGAAATGTCCGATTTAGGAAAGTTTTGAATTAGGAAAGTTTCATTTTTGGAAAGTTTTGAATTAAGAAGGTTTCGAAATTAGGAAAGTTTTGAATTAAGAAAGTTTCAACTTAGGAAAGTTTTGAAAATTGGAAAGTTTCGTTTTAGGAAAGGTTTGAAAAAGAGAAGTTTTCAATTTAGGAAATGCTTGAATTAAGAAAGTTTTTGAGTTTAGAAAAGTCTTAGATTTGGAAAGATGTTGAAGTATTGGAAAATTTAGAATTTAGAAAGTTTGAAATTTTAGAAAGATTTATCTTAAGAAAGTTTTGAATTTAGGAAACTTTGAATTTGGAAAGATTTGAAATTTAGAAAGTTTAGGATTTAGAAAGTTTTAGAGTTTTAGAAAATCTTGAGATTAGGAAAGATTTGAGTTTAGGAAGAGTTTGAAAACTTAGGTTTGAAATGTTAAGATTTGAAAAGAGGGTAGAATTAGGAAAGGGTTGAATTAGGAAAGATTTGAAAGTTGAATTTTAAAATTTAGGAAAGATTTTTATGTTTAAGTTTTGAAAACTTAAGATTTAGGAAAGTGGAAGTTTATGAAGGATTTGAATTAGGAAAGAGTTGGATTAGGAAGCGATTGGATTTGGTTTCTAAAAGAAAAGGTTTGATTTTGTTTCAAAAAACGCAGGATTGGATTTGATTTCCTAAACGGGAATATTTGATTTGGTTTTCAAAAACGGAGGACGGGATCTAGTTTCCTAAACGGGAAGATTAGATTTAGTTTCCTAAAGGAAAAATAGGATTTGGCAAGGATTTGAAAAGGGAGATTCTAGAAACCCTAGATTTGAAAGATTAGAATTTTAACGTAAAAAAGAGGTTTTGGAAACATGTATAGTTTGGATGTGAAAACAAGAGATTTTGAAAACCTACGTTTGGGGCAAGGTTTGAAAACCATGTTTTTGGAAAGAAAATTAGGGTTTCCTAATTGTGAGTTCTAGGGCTTGACTTGGGCTTCTAAGGAAAGAGTTTTTGGAAAGTGCGTTTTTGGAAACGAAGGTTTTCCAGAAGGGAATCCTAGGGAGGAGTTTTTGGAAAGTGAATTTGAAGATAGAATTTTTGGAAAGAGATTTTTTAAAGAAGAGTTTTGGAAAATGTGTTTTTGGAAACGAAGGTTTTGAAAGAAATCCTAGAGGGGCGTTTCTAGAGGGAAGATTTTGGAAACAGAGTTTTTGGAAAGATTTTTAGAGAGAGTTTTTCTAGGAAAGAAACCTAGGAAACATTTTTGGAAAGTGGACTTTGAAGAGAGCGTTTTAGAAAGGAGTTGAAAAAGGGAGTTTGGAAAAATAGACTTTTGGAGGGAGTTTTTGAAAACAAATTTGGAAAGAAAAGTTTTAGGGAAGTATGTTGAAAAAGAGATTTTTAGGAAGAGAGATTTTTTGAAAAGAGAGCTTTTTGAAAAGTATTAAAAACGTCTCACTTTCCTAAAGCAATTCTAACCATAAGAGGGCTAGAACCACTTTAGGAAAGCGGTTTTGAAAACAACAAGAGTTGAAAATATGGACCATGAAAGTCACTTTTAAATATAACACTTTCCTAAAGCAATCCTAGCCATGGAAAAGCTAGAATCACCCTAGGATTGTGATTTTGAAAACATGTTTTGAAAAAGTGATTTTGATGCAATTTTGAAAACAAGTTTGAAAACGATTTGAAAAACAACTTTGAAAACGGTTTTTAGAAGATGCAAGATCATGATATGCACAATGCAATTTTGGGGTCGTGAACATAAAAGGCTAAGCCTTTACCACATAATCAAGGGGGCCGAACCCACGTGGTCTCTGGTTAGACTAGAAGAAAGCCCCCGACACGGTGACTCTCCAATAGTCCAATCCTACACATGGACTAGGAATCCCCTTGTTTCAAGCATGCAAAGAAAAAGGGGGGGGGGGGGGGGGAAGAGATGGGGGATTAAAATAGAGAAAACCCAAGTGGGTTAGGAGAGAGAAGAGAGAGGGGGGAAGTGCGAAAATTTAAATAGAAAGCCTACCGTATGTCTTCTTTATTTTGCACGCCTTGCTTGTCTTCGATCTTCGGTCTTCGTCTTGATCTTCGTCTTCAATCTTTAAGAGTTGTCTTCAAGTTTTAGATTGCAGTTCTTCAAGTCTTCAAAGGAGGGTTGAACGCTAGTGTATGAGTGTATGGGGGTGTGTATGAGTGTATAGGAGGCTAGGGTCTGTGTAGGGTGGCTAAGGTTTGGAAAACCTAGGGAAGCTAGGGTTTTGGAGGTGCTCGATCTCTGTATATCAAAATATATGATTTTTAGGTTAAATTTGCGGACCCTTTTCTCGTTAGAGGAGGCTCTGTATTTATAGAGGTTAGACAACACTGGCGCCTGTTGCAGTGGCGCCAGGCTAGGAGTGGCGCCAGGCCATTTTTTGGCTTGGCGCCAACCATTTAGGAAATGTTTAAGGTTAGCAAGCAACGTATCTTTAACTAGATTTGGGCATTTGTACTAGTGACTACCATGCAATCTTTAGCCTGGCTTCACTAGGAGTGACTCCGGAAAGTTCGGAAATGATTTGAAGGAGCTGGGAATGACCCGGAAGGCCGGAAAGAGCAGTAACACTTAAAATAGTGTTCTGGAGGTATTTGACTTGAAAAGTGAGGATAGGATGTGTCAGAAGGGTTGACCAGGCCTTTAGGGGCAAAACAGTCAATCGGACCGAGAAGCTGCCGGGAAGGACTCGGACTGTCTCGGAAGAAGACTTGGGATCTGAAAACATTATTTAGAATGTTTCCAAAGGTTGCCGGTTTGATTCCCAGAGCCGGCGTGGTCGGAAAAGGAGACCAGCCCACTAGGGGCAAAACGGTCATTTCGCATCGGGTTTGTCGGAACTGACTCAGAATGATCCGGAAAGGTAAGGGGAGGTTGAGAACACTATAAAAAGTAGTTTCAGGACATTACCGGTTTCATACCCAAAGCCGGTGTGGTCAAAAAAGGTGACCGACCCACCAGGGGCAAAACGGTAATTTCGCATCAGGTTTGCCGGAACTGACTCGGAATGATCCGGAAAGGTAAAGGAAGGTTGAGAATACTATAAGAAGTAATCTCAAAGGGTTACCGGTTTGATACCCAGAGCCAGTGTGGTTCCCGGGGCATTCGGATGCCTAGGAGCAAAATGGTCATCTTGACCAGAAAGTCTCGAAAAAGGTCCAAGGGGCAGTGTGGTCATATTTCACCGAAGTGGGCTAACAGACACTAGTGTTGACCTGGGTTTTGAGTGTTTCCGCCACTCTGATGGCGGTCGTCGTGACACAGGGGTTTGTTGGCAATTCCCTATATTGACCTATTTGTGAGTATTTCCACTACTTTAACGGTTTTGTGAGTAGTTTCGCTACTCGGACCGTCTCGAGGAATGAACTGTTTTGAGAGAGGGATTGGAAAGGGAACTTACCGTCTTCGAAAAGACGTGCCTGGGATTGGAACCGTCTCCAGGAATAAACTGTCTCGAGAGAGGGATTGGAAAGGGGACTTATCGTCTCCGAGGAGACGTGTCTGGAGTGGAACCATCTCGAGGAATAAACTGTCTCGAGAGAGGGGTTGGAAAGGGGACTTACCATCTCTAAGGAGACGTGCCTGGATTAGAACCGTCTCGAGGAATAAACTGTCTCGAGAGAGGGATTGGAAAGGGGTTTTACCGTCTTCGAAAAGACGTGCCTAGGATTGGAACCGTCTCGAGGAATAAACTGTCTCGAGAGAGGGGTTGGAAAGGGGACTTACCGTCTTCGAAAAGACGTGACTGGATTGGAACCGTCTCAAGGAATAAACTGTCTCGAGAGAGGGGTTGGAAAGGGGACTTACCGTCTTCGAAAAGACGTGCCTGGATTGGAACTGTCTCGGGGAATAAACTGTCTCAAGAGTGGGATTGGAATCGGAAAGGAAAGGACTATGCTCCTTAGGGCATTTTGGTCATTTTGCCTCTATTTGGGCCTGGTGGGCCCGCGAGGTGATGGACAAACGGGATTTGGACTTTGAAAGTTGGTTTTGGTTGGAATATGCCCACAATGACTTAAAAACAAGTCTGGACGGAGTGTAGACTGCTGAGCAGTCAAAAATGGGGTGCTTACAACCCTATCCTGTCCTTGCGATACCTACATGTCTTTTCACCATAGGTTCACTCATTTAGAATCTTCAATTATCCAATGTTCAATTATATCGACTTTGAAAAGAATTTTAGAAAGAAATTTAAGCCATCACTTTAGGGATGACATGATGCATGATATACAAGTGCATGAAAAGAATTTGAGAAGAAGTTGATTTTGAAACAGAGAATTGAAATTTTAAAAAAGGTTGTGACCACACCCACGAGGGTTGCCTACGTATCCCTTTGTTGGGAATTAGGTCAGTTGTAGTTCGGACCCGGGGTTCGATTGAAAATAGACACTTTGAGGTCTTTGAAAAGTTTGACTTGAAATGGTTAGATTTAAACTTTAATTTGAAGATTCAAAATCAAAATTTGATTTGTAATTGAACTTGATGATTTGAAATTGACTTTGATCTGACTTTGAACTTTGAAGTAGAACTTGGACTTAATTTGGAAAGTCTGAATTGAATTCTGAAGTTATATTAACATGGATTGAGGTTTGAAAGTCATCTTGATTTACACTTGAGTTTAGAGAATAATTGAAGTTTCCTAACTTAGGGTAATGATTGAACTTAGGGCTTTGGCCTCCTAGGGTTTATGCAACCTAAGGTTGAAATATGGACTTCAATTGAAGAGTTTGATTTTGGACTTGAAAAGTTTGATTTTAGAAAGCTTGATTTTTGAAAAGTTTTGAATTAGGTAGATTCCAAATTAAGAACGTTTTGAATTAGGAACGTTTCAAATTAGGAAAGTTTTCATTTTAGGAAAGACTCAATTTTGAAAAATTTTGATTTTGTAAAGATGTGATTTAAGAAATATTTGAATTAAGAAAGGTTTGAACTTAGAAAGATTTGAAATCTGAAATTTGGAAAGGTTTAAAATTTTGAATTTTGGAAAGATTGTAATTAGGAAAGATTCCATTTCAATTTCCTAAAATTGAAGATTGGATTTTGTTTCCAAAATTAGAGGATTTGACATGGAATTGGAAAGTTTAAGTTTTGAACATATTGAATTTGAAAATCTATGATTTTATGTAGAAAAAGGATTTTAAAAATCGATGATTTGAGGCAAATAGAAAGTCATGATTTTAAGAAAGAAATTAGGGTTTTCTAATCATTAATTCTAGGGTTTTGACTTGGATGCTCAAGACAAGGAGTTTTTAAAAAGTAGCTCTTTGAAAAGAGTTTTTAGGAAGTGGATTTGCAAAAACTATTTTAGTGAGATTTGTAAGCACCCCATTTTTGACCGCTCAACAGTGTACAGTCCGTCCAGACTTGTATTCAAGTAAATGTGGATAGATTTTGAGTCAAATCAACTTTCCAAGTCTAATCCCATCTATCCATCGCTCCGCGGGCCCTTTGGGCCCAAATAGAGGCAAAATGACCAAAATGCCCTTGGGGGCATTGTTCGGTCCAATTCCAACAGGCACGTCTTTCCGAAGACGGTAAGTCCCCTTTCCAATTCCAATTCCAATCCCTCTCTCAAGAAAGTTGATTCCTCGAGACGGTAAGTCTATCATTTCCGGCACGTTTCCGAGTGAACTCTTCGGAATGGTAAGTCCCTTCAAACCCGTCGACCGGGACGAGACCCCAAGTCCCCTAGATGGTAGAACAGTCCACCTTTGGCTCCTGCTAGCCCGCCAATGCAGAAATGTCTGTTTTGACACGCCTTCTGAGAGAGTTGATTTCTCAGGCGCTAAGTTCCTTTAGCAGCTTCCCGAGATTAGGCAGTCTCGGGAATGATCACAAACCATCAAAGTAGCGGAAGTACTCGCAAACATTGTAACCGTCAGAGTAGCGGAAATACTCGCAAACAGGTCGATATAAGGAATTGTCAACAAATCCCTGTATCATGGGACTGCTGTTAAAGTGGCGGAAATAGTCAAAACCTAGGTCAGCACCGGTGCCTGCTAGCCCACTTCGATGAAAAATGACCAAACTGCCCCTAGGGCCATTTCCAGCATGTTTCTTGAGAAAATACCTAAGTCCTCAACACGGTAAGTCCACCCCTTCCAGGATTGTCTTAGAGACGACCAGGCATGATTAAGTGCCTTCTAGTCAGTTTCGAGCTAATTCCGAGACTTTCTAGTCAAGATGACCATTTTGCCACTAAGCATCCGAACGCCCCGGGGACCACACCGGCTCTAGGTATCAAACCGGTAACCTCCCAAGAATGCTTTTTATAGTATTCCTGACCTTCCTTTATCTTTCCGGATCATTCCGAGTCAGTTCCGGCAAACCCGGTGCAAAATGACCGTTTTGCCCTTAGGGTGCTGGTCGCCTTTTCCGACCACACTGGCTCTGGTATCAAACCAGTAACCTTTGGGAACATTCTAAATAATGTTTCCAAACCTCGAGCCTTCTTCCGGGACATTTTGAGTCTATCCCGGCAGCTTTCCGACCCGTTTGACCATTTTGCCCCTAATAGCCCGGTCAACTCTTCCGACAAATCTTGTCACCCTTTTTCAAGTCCATTACCCCCGGGATCCTATTCTAAGGATTCCTGCACTTTTCTGGCCATCCAAGCCATTCCCGGTCCTTTAAGTCCTTCCCGGACTTTCCGAAGTCATTCCTAGTGAAACCAGGCTAAAAATTGCATGATAGTCACTAGTACAGGCGCCCAAATCTTCTCAAGATACGTTACTTGCCGACTTAAAAACTTTCCTTTGTGGCTGGCGCCACTACAACAGGCACCAGGTCATTCTTCTGTCTATAAATACAGAGCCTCCTCTAGCGTGAAAGAAGTTTGCAAACTCAGTCTGAAAACCTTACTTTTCGATGTACAAAGCTCATAGCCTCTCTAAACCCTAGTTTCCTTAGGTTTTCCCAAACCCTAACCTCCATACATAAACCCTAGCCTTCTCTACACTCATACACTCTCATATACTCATACACTAGCCTCAAACCCTCCATTGAAGACTTGGATTGCTGCAACTACGAAGTTTTGAAGATCGAAGACAAACTCTTAAAGACTGAAGTGAAGATCGAAGCAAAGTAAGCAAAGCAAAGTGCGCAAAGCTAAGCAAAATAAAGAAGACACAAGGTAGGCTTCTTATTTACATTTATGCATATTCCCCCTCTCTCTTCTCCCTCTGAACCCACTTGTGTTTTCTTCTATTTTAATCCCCCATCTTCTTCCCCTCCTTTCTTGCATGCTTGAAACAAAGGATTTTTCGGTCTATGTGTAGGATTAGGCTATTGGAAGGTCACCGTGTCTGGGGCTTTCTTTTAGTCTAACCGGAGACCACGTGAGTTCGGCCCCCTTGACTACATGGTGAAGCCTTAACCTTGTATGTTCACAACCCCAATTTGCATTGTGCATATCATGATCTTGCATTCCTCCAAAGTTTGTTTTAAACTTGTTTTCAAAACTTGCATCAAAAACTTTTTTTTCAAAACTTGTTTTTAAAATCACAATCCTAAGGTGATTCTAGCCTTTTCATGGTTAGGGCTGCTTTAGTAAAGTGTTACATTTAAAGTGACTAATATGGTCCATATTTTCAAAATCCTTGTTGTTTTCAAAACCACTATCCTAAAGTGGTTCTAGCCTTCTTATGGTTAGAATTGTTTTAGGAAAGTGAGATATTTTATATACTTTCTAAAAACTCTCTTTTCAAATCTCTCCCTCTAAAGATCTCTTTTCTGAGATACTTTCTAAAAACTCTCTCCAATCTTTTTTCCAAAATTGTTTTTAAAAACTCCCTCCAAAAATCTATTTTTCAAAACTTCTTTTCAAACTCCTTTCCAAAAAGTTCTCTTCAAAATTCCTTTCCTAAAAACACTCCCTAAGTTTCCTTCCTAGAAAATTCTGTCCAACAATCTCCTTCCAAAAATCCCCTTCCAAAAACTCTCTCTTTTTAAATTCACTTTCTAACACTCCTCTCTAGGATTTCTTTTCAAAAATCTCCCTTTCTAAAAAACTCACTCTCCAAAAATCTCTTTTCTTAGAGTCCAAGTTAAACCCTAGAACCCATAATTAGGAAATCCTAATTTCCTTTCTCAAAAACATGATTTTCAATCTTGCCTTAAAACCTAAGTTTCCAAAACCTCTTGTTTTCTACATCAAAATTATATTTCCAAAACCCCCTTTTCTACATCAAAATTATAGTCTTCCAAATCTTGGGTTTCTAAAAACTTCCCTTCCCAAATTCATGTCAAATCCTATCTTCCCTTTAGGGAACCAAATCCAATCTGTCATTTAGAAAACTAGATCCTATCCTCCGTTTTTGGAAACAAAATCAAATATCTCCTTTTACAAACAAAATCCAATCCATTGTTTTAGGAAATAGAAATCTCAATCCTTCTTAGTCTAAGCCTTTCCTAATTCAAATCCTTCCTAATCTCTTACCTTCCTAAACCTTAGGTTTCCAAAACTTAAACTTTTAAATCTTTCCTTGAACTTTAAGTTTCCAAATCTTTCTTAATTCAACATTTTCCTAGTTCCATCCCTTTCCAAATTCTAAACTTCCCTAACCTTCAAATATTTCCAAATCTAAAACTTTCTATACTCAAAACTTTCCTATTTCAAAACATTCCAAATTCAAAACTTTCTAATTTCAAAACTTTCTTAAAACAAAACCTTTCCTATTTTAAAACCTTTCTTAATTTGAAAAATTTCCTAAATCAATACTTTCCTAAAACCAAATCTTTCCTAAAACGAAACTTTCCTAAAATGAACTTTCCTAATTCCAACCATTCCTAAATCCAGTCTTTCCTAATCTCCCAAGTCCAACATTCGAGTCAAATCTTTCTTAATCTCAAGTCCTTTCTAAATCCTATCTTTCCAAATCAAAGTCCAATCTCTTCCATTTCAAATTTCAATCTTTTATTCTAAATTCAATTCAAATCAAAATTCCAATTCAATTTCTTCTTCCAATCATACCTTCTATTTTTTATCGAACTCTTGTCCAAACTACGACTGACCTGATTCCTCCAAAAGGATACGTAGGCAACCCTCATGGGTGCGATCACAACCTTTTTCAAGCTTCTATTTCCATAATCTTCTTTTAAATCTCCAAATTCCATATTCTATTTCAAGTTTCCAATTCCAAAAATCTATTTTCAAATCTTTATTTCTAATTTCTAAAACTTTCCAATTTCAAATCTATATTTTCAAATTTCTTTTTTTTAAATCAAATCAATTTCTTTTCAAATCTATTTTCCAACTCTCTTTTCTTGCACTTATATATCATGCATCATGTCTTTTAAAACATTCTTTTTCTAAAGTGGATAGGATTGAACATTTGTTAGTTGAAAACTCTCATAGGTGAATTTAGAGTAAATAGACATGTAGGTACCGCAAGGACGGGGTAGGGTGATGGCTTAGTGCCTCTTCCCTACACGTAACCAACCTCCAAACCTAGGATCACTGTTTTCAAAGACCAAAATAGAGTTTATTTTCAAAAAAGGGCTTAATTATTTTTCAAAGTTTGCTAAATAACCTATTTTTCTAAAAACCCTCTCTTGAGGAGATATTTTTAAAATAGTTTTCAAAACCCCTAAGTGTAGTTTTCGGATTATGCTTAGTTTTTAGGTGACCTAACTCACCTTAATCAACTTAGGTGGTGACTCCAAATGTTTTTCAAAAGCCCTTTATTCAAATCAAATTTTAATTCAAACCTAGTCGCACTCATTATTCTAGGAGGATGAGTTCTAACGAGAGAGTACAGTATTTTTTCCACTTGTGTGTGTATTCCTCGAGTGCATAAAATCTGGACGCAACAAGATTTGAATATGAAATTTTGCAAGTCTCTTAAATAACTCACTTTCCTAAAACGATTCTAACCATGAAAAAATTTGAACAATTCCAGGGTTGTGTTTTTGAAAATAACTATGGTTTAAATATGTACCATAATGATCACATTGAATGTAACACTTTCCTAAAATAATTCTAACCATGGAGTGGTTAGAATCATCTTAGAATTTGTGATTTATTAAAAAAATAATTTAGGGTTTGAATCCAAAATTTGGACCTTGATAGTCACATTGAATATAAAACTTTCCTAAAGAGATCCTAACTATGGAATGGCTAGAATCACCTTAAGGTCGTGATTTTGAAAACAAGTTTGAAAGAAGAAGGTTTTGAATGTAAGTTTTGAAAGAGAACTTTGATGCAAGTTTGAAAAACAACTTTGAACGTAATTTTCAATACATGAACATGATAACCACAATGTAATAGGGTCATAAGCATACAAGGTTAGGCTTCACAACATAATCATGGGGGTCGAACCTGCACCATCTTAGGTTTAACTTGAAGAAAGCCCTCAGCACGGTGACCTTCAACAAGTCTTCCTATGCATGAACCGGGAAGTCCCTTGTTTCAAGCATGCAAGAAAGGGCAGTAGAAAATGGGGATTAAAATAGAAAAGAACCCAAGCGGGTTAAGAGAGAGAAGAGAGGGGGATTACATAAACTAAATTAAAAACCTACTTCGTCTTCCCTTTGCTTTGAATGCTTTGTTTTCTTTATTTGCTTCACCTTGAAAGTTTTGAATATGTAGCACTTGATCTTTAATGGATGATTAGAGACTTGGATTTGAGTGTATAGAGCATATAGGAGTTAGGGTTTGAGTGTATGGATTAAAGGGAGGCTAGGGTTTGAAGGAGACTTGAGAATACTAGGGTTTCGGGGCCTGTTTTCAGTGAGGCAGCGTTTTTGGAGCGAGTTTGTGGATCCTTTGTATGCAGGGGGTGGCCTGTATTTATAGGCAACTGGAATGACCTTGGCATTTGTTGAAGTGGCGCTAGGGTTAATTTTCCATTGGCACCACTATTAGTAGCGCTAGGCTTAAATTTTCCTTGACGCCACTTGGTGTGCTGTCACAGGCACCCAAAAATAAAATCGATACCCCAAAAACTTTTATGTAGTAGTGTGAGTAAAGATCGTTCCCACAGAGAGTGTTCAGTCTAGTTTTATGCTATGTGAACTTTGAGGGGGGGTGTTTGGCTATATTGAAAACAATTTTAATAATAACTAACTACGGAACAATTCAGATTAAAGTACTGAAATCAATCAAAAGAACAAACCTTGGTCTAGGTCAACATCCACCTTCGAAATTTACAACTGATCATTGATGCAAGAATATCAGTTCACACATTGAATATTCACCTTCAAAATTATTTTCCTATCTCTCTTTAGTCGTAGTTAATTAGAAATAAGCAATCTGATTAACCCTAACTATTAAACAACCCAAGATAAGAACACAAGGTTCAATCTAACAGTAGCCTTAAGAATTAGAGATATCGATAAAACTAAACAACACAAGCATAAGTGGTTGCATTTAATTTAGTTGAACATCCTTCCTAAGATCTAACAATTCCTGATGCAGTAATCCATTAAATCTTAGTTACTTCACAAATCAAAGGGATCAAACAATTACGGATTTGATATATAATCCAGTAGTAGATTGCAACGATTAATAAACTAGTAGACCTCCTGGCGATTAAACAAGACAATCATGAAAAGATGCACAAAAGAATATCTGAGACTCAAAGCATAAATCGAATAATGAAAACAAATTAGATCTCACAGTTTATTATTAATTCTGAGATTTTTGTCTCCTTTGACCAAGATTCAGAGTTTAGCCACACAGGGCTATGAAAACAACTCAAATAATGACCTAGAATAATACGAAAAACATCAACAACCTAAAAACAAAACAGTCCCAGCTTTTATAGGCTTCTGAAATTTTACAACTGTGCAAGACCGTTCGAACGCCTTTACCACCATTCGAACGCATCAGACTACTGTTCAAACGGTGCGTCGAATGCACTTCGAACGGTTAAAATTGCTCTCTGTATATTTCGGACGCTCTTCGAACCTGAACTTGACGTGAATACATCTGACGTACCGTTCGAACGCATCTATTACCATTCGAACGCCTTTTGGGGCCATTCGAACGCTGCTTCTAATCTCACACGAATTCGACCCTTTTAAGCTAGGATCTTCTTCCTGGGCATTCCATAACACCTTAAGTCAAAATATAAGAATAGTGAGTATCTTTAGGCACCAAATAAGATAAAAGATTAAACATTAAGGGAGAAAAATATGACATTTGCATTCTCATCACCACTACTTACTTAGGAAAGTTGTTAAGGCAACAAGAAATAGATCTTTCAACCCTTAGGAGGTAAGGTAGAAGATTTGGGTGCATGTCCTAGTGACTCCCATGTAATTTTTAGCTTGGCTTCACTAGGAGTGACTCTAGAAAGTTTGAGAATGACTCGGAAGGCTGAGGATCAATAGGAACCCTTAAAAGAGTGTCCCAAAGGTAACTGGCTTGAGAACCAATGCTGGAATAGTTGAAAAGGATGACCGGCCCACTAGGGACAAAATAGCCATTTGAACCGAAAAAACACCAGGATCGACTCAGAGTAACCCATGAGGAGACTTGAAGGTCGAAAACACTATTGAAAGTGTTCCGAGGGATTGCCAATTTGATACCCAAAGCCGATGTGGCTGAAAAGGGGTGAATGGCCCAACAGGGGCAAAATGGTCATTTTGCATTGAGTTTATTAGAATGGACTCGAAATGATCCGGAAAGGTACTAGAAAACTGAGAATACTGTTAGGAGCATCCCTAGAATGTAATCAATTTAATAGATAGAGCTGGTGTGTCCCGAAGGCAATTGGGTGCCTAGAGGCAAAATGGTTATTTTGCTTATATTGGGCACGATTGGCCTAAGAAGCGACCGGTGGAATAGATTGGAGTTTAGAGGGCGGCTTTGAGTCTAAATGTGCCTATGATATTTGAAAGTGAGCCCGGTCGGGCCGGAGATTGGCAAGCAGGCAAAAATGGGGTGCTTACAATAGTTTGACTCTGATAACACTATTCCTGAAGATCGTACATCTTTGATGTCCTTAAACCAAAGTCTAGAAGATCGGATGATGGTTTGACTCCGATGACATCATTCCTAAAGATTAGTAATCTCCAATCACCTTAGATCGGAGTTTAGGCATCCGCATCCCGGTTCCACTTCGATAATATCATTCTAGAGAGCTCTCATCTCCGATCTTCGTCAGCATCACTTAGCTTTCTTAACATGAGTCTTGATGACCGAAGCTTGGTTAGACTCTAAAATTCTAAATCGGAATCCCCAAAGCTTTCGAAACTTATAAACCAAAGCCTTAACAAGCTATTATTACCTAAATTGGAGGCTCGTGATCCTCAGTATCACCCTCTGAAGATTGGTCCATTAATCAGGAGCAATAATCCTCGACCAGAGAGCATCAAAGCAATTCAGAATAAAAGAGAGCGAGCCTCACAGCATTGGAATGCCATGGAGGTAGGAAATGCCCTTCACAACATTGCTATGCTGTGATGTACAAATTAGAGAACTTAGGCATTCAAATGCCTTTATGGATGATGTCATCATAACGTCACTAGGGTCACGTCACCTTTGCCGACGTGTCAAAATTTTGGTGGAACTATGCCTCCCCTTTAAAAAAGCACGGCATTTCTATGCCTTGATGAAGGAAAACCTTCTTCATGGCATTGTTATGCCATGAAAAGAAAATTAAGCCTTCATGGTATAGCAATGCTATGAAGAAGAAAAACTGCCTTCACGACATTGCTATGCCCTGACAAAAATGTCTATATAAAGGTGGACACCCCCCCTCCCCCTCCTTCCCCCCCATTTCCTCACCATTCTTCACTCCCCTCTCTCTCTCTTTAGAAAAGAGAGCTCCTCCCATGGCTTCACACTGCCAAATCTGCTCTGGTCAGCCTCATACTAGCCAAACCCTTGTCCTATTAACCAATCCGGAGTCACTCGACCCTAGCCGAAGTTCTATCAGATCAATGGGTCCAATAGAGCTCTTGTCTAGCTAGAACTTTGATTGATTTTTGGGCATAAGGATTCAAAAATTACTCTTGACTAACTGAAAATCTATTCAATTTTTGGGTCAGATAGTGCTTCTGACTAGTTGAAACTTTGCCTGATGGGAATGGTGAAACCACTAAGCCAAAATGCTGTCAGATTTCCCCCAACACGGTGTAATACAAACTGGTCGATTTAGGTTTCAACTGAAGCCATATTGATGCCACAGTGTCTATGGCTTAGTGAGTATCTAAATTATTACCTAGGGCGAATACCAGTACCTACCATCCTTCCCATATAGCTGTCATTCTGTTCAGCTCCCGGCTCCAAACAAGCCCCTACCTATTCGTTACACTGTCCAAATTTTGGCTCAAAATAGGCCCCAACTGTCACGTCCTAGTTTTCACCCACGAGTCTTGGTCTTGAATTGAGTGCAATCCGATACTCTGTCTATTAGAACTCACCCTCCTAAGAGGATGAGTGCAACAGGATTTGAACTTGAAATTGACTTAATTAAGGGCTTTTAAAAAAAAAAAAAAGGATTGGAGTCGCCACCTAACTTTGATAAAGGTTGTTAGGTCACCTAAAACTAAGTGTAATTTGAAGTTCAAAATTAGGGTTTTTTAAAAGACTTTGAAAAACTTCCTCAACAGAAGGTTTATAGGAAAATAGGCTGGTTGGCACCCTTTGAAAATGTTTGAAGCCCTTTTGAAAAATGATTCCGTTTTGGTCTTTGAAATAGAGATATATGGTCTGGTGGTTAGTTACATGTAGTGAAAATGACCGAAGACTATCACCCTACGCTGCCCTTGCGGTATCTACATGTCCATTCACCCTAGGTTTCAGTTACTTGAATCTCTAGTTCCTAAATGTCCATTTATATCCACTATGAAAAGATTTTGAAAAAAGAGTTTGTCATCACTTCTGGATGTATAAATGGACGTAATTTAAAGAAAGTTCGAAAGAAACTTGGGGTTGGATTTTTAAAAGGGGTAATGACCGCACCTATGAAGGTTGTCTACGTAGTTTCGTGTTAGTCATAGTTCGGACAAGAGTCCAATTGAAAAGAGACTCATGAGAGTCTTTGAATGTTTTGAAACTTGTAGTCAAGAGAGTTTTGATTTGAAAATGAATGTTGGAGTGTTTTTAGAAATAAAACTTAAAAGTTTTTTAAGGTGCTTTTGAAATGGATTTGAAGTGTTTTGAAATATTTTTTAACATAACTTAAGAGAAATTTAACAGTTTTGAAAACTTAGTTAGGGATTTGAAAGTGGGACTTGGATTTGGAAAAGCTCTTGTGAACTTGTCTTAAAAGATTTTTGAAAACAGTTTTTATGTACCTTATAAAAGGTATGTTGATGTTTCATTGCCTTTAACAAATTAGCTATGTGGGAACTAAATTCCTTCAAGACTATGAGTTTTGAAAAATACTTCTAAGAAAAGAGGCTAGAAACTCCCCTTGTTTGAATATCTCACTTGATCATGGACAACCCTAACCATAAAAATGCTTAGGATTGCTTTAAGAGCATGATGTTTGAAAATTGGTTTCGGAAAAGGTTTTTAAAATATGTTTAGGGTTTAAGAACCCTAAATGAACCATGTAAGTCTCATTTGATGTATCACTTTTCTTAGGAAACTCCAACCAAAAAAGGGTTAGAATCGCTTTAGGATTGTGAGTTTTTTTTAAGTCATTTTAGAAATAGTTTTTGAAAATGATAAGTGTCTAGCCATTTTGGATTGAGACAAGTTTAAAAGAGCTTTTTAGAATGTTTTTGGGTTAAAGTTGGAGTTTGAAAAAGGATCCTAGAGTTACAATCTTGAAGCTTCCTAATCTTGGTTGGGCAAACTAGAGTTAAGATAACCTAGGGTTAGGTTAACACAGGGTTAGACCAATTAGGGTTAGGTTGACCAACTAAGCTTGGGTTGTCCTAAGGTTGGATTGACCTAGGGTTGACCAACTAGGGTTTAGGTAACCTAATGTTGGAAGTGACTTGTCATGCAAGTCACCTAGGGTTTAGGAAGGATACTTTAGGGTAAAAAAAGATTTGATTTGATGCAATATGGGAAGATATGATTTTTAGTTTAAAAAAAAGAAAAGTTTGGTTTTTGGAAAGTTTTGAAAAAAGAAAGTTTCATTTTAGCAAAGTTTTAATTTAGGAATCTTCTTGAAAAAGGGAAGGTTTGACCTTTGGAAAGATTTGAACTATTTCCAAAAATAAAATATTAGATTTTGTTTTCAAAAATAGAAGATTTGATTTGAAATTGAAAAAGAATAGATTTGAATTGAAAAAGAAAATATTTAATTTTAAATTAGAAAGATTTGATTTGAAAATCTTATGATTTTATATGTCAATTTTTCATAATTTTATGGGAAACTTTGGTTTAAAAAGTTATGATTTTATGTAACACTTTTTGAAAGACAACTCAAGAGAGTTATGCACTTTTTAAAAACATGATGCAACAAGGACTTGGAAAATCATTTTGACACAATGGATGCAAGAATGAAGGTTTGAGGGAAAAACTAGGCTTCTTAAAACATGGACTTCTAGGGCTTCAAGAAAACAACTCTTGGACAAATTTTTGGAAAATCCTTTTGAACATGAGATTTGAAGAGGTTTGAAAATTAAATTTTGAAAGAGAGGTTTTAGGGCTTAAAACCCTAATGTGGCCTTTGAATGCCTCTTTGAATATGCCATTTTCCTTAAGCGATCTTAACCATGAAAAGGCTAGAATCACCTCAGGGTTGTGATTTTAAAAACGAGTTAGGGCTTGAAACCCTAATGTGGACCTTGGTGGCCACTTTGAATATATCACTTTTCTAGGGAAACCCTAATCATGAGGAGGTTAGAATCACCCTAGGTTTGTGATTTTGAAAACAAGAACCATGCATGATCATGACAAATATAATGCAATAGGGATATGAACATATAAGGTTGAAGGCTTCACCACATTACAAAAGGCCTTAAGACCATACCCTGATTGGTTAGGCTAAAGGAAAATTCCTGACATAGTGATCTCCCTAAAGCTTCCCCTAAGCATGGACCTAAGGCCCTCTTGTTTCAAACATGCAAGAAGAGGGGGTAGAATATGGGGATTAAAAGAAAGAATAGTCCAAATAGACTAGGAGGGAAAAAAGAAGGAGTGGGAGAGCATAAAAGTAAAACATAAATCCTACCTTTTCTTCAACCTTTAATGGAGGCTTAGCTTGAGCTTGAGAGTCCTTCAAAGAGCTTCCAAGGGTGGACTCGACCTTCAATGGAGTTAGGAAGTTAGGGTTTTAGTATTTAGGGCTAGAGGGTGCTAGGGCTTGAGAGAGCTTTGAGAAAATTAGAGTTTTTAGAAAATCACGAGGGCTGTTTTGAGAGAGGCGATATTTCTTTGCAGTTTTTTGGACCTTGAATACACTGGAGGGAGGCCTTTATTTATAAGCCAAAAATTAAGGAAGTGACGCTACTAAGAGTGGTGCCTAGCCAATTTTTGGCCTGGGGCCACTGTGGTGCCACCTTGGTATGGCAATGATCCTGAAGATTTGATTCACCTTGGGTTGCAAGGTAAGATCTAAGCATCACTCCTAGTGGCTCCTAGCCATTTTTTGGCCTAGCTCCATTGTAAGTG
The DNA here is from genome assembly GCA_033060915.1 of Euryodendron excelsum. NCBI lineage: Eukaryota > Viridiplantae > Streptophyta > Magnoliopsida > Ericales > Pentaphylacaceae > Euryodendron > Euryodendron excelsum. Next base: position 6,763,322 of record CM065392.1, on the reverse strand, counting down.
GCACCGGTTTCATTTTGAAAGCTACTAGGCTACGAGGCCTAGCTGGAAGGAGATGAGGGCACCCGGGAGCGCGTCAAAGGTTGCCGGTTTGCTTTCCAAAGCTAGAATGGTTGAAAAGGATGACCGACCCGTTAGGGGCAAAACAGTCATTTGAACTGCAAAACACCAAAATTGGTTCAGAGTCAATCGAGATGAGATCGAGAGATTGGGAATACTTGTGGGAGTTTCCTAGAGGATTATCGGTTTGATACCCAAAACCGAAATGGTTCAAAAGGATGACCGACCCGTTAGGGGCAAAATAATCATTCAAACCAAAAAAAACCTAGGAACGGGCCTAGAATTGACTAAAATGAGATTTAGAGATTGGGGATACTTGTGTGAGTGCCCTGAGGAATTACTGGTTCGATAACCAAAGCCAGCGTGGTTGAAAAGAATGACCGACCCGTCAAGGGTAAGAGGGTCATACGAACTGAGAAACTTAGGAATGGGTCTGAAATTGACTGGAATGAGATTTTGAGGTTAGGGATACTCGGGAGAATGTCCTTGGGGACTTACCGATTTGATACCCAAAGCCGAATGGGTTGAAAAAGGTGATCTGTCTACCAGAGGCAAAATGGTCATTTGAACCGAGAATCACCAAAATGAGTTCGAATTTGGTTCGAATGGAACTCTAGGCATGTCAGATTATCTGGGACGATATTGGAAGGGGTGGACTTATCGATCTGAGGACTTAGGTACCTTCTCGAAGAGTGTGCTGGATGAAATTGAGCTAGATGTTACCTCAAGGCTATTTTGGTTATTTAGCTTTAAGTGGGCCTGACGGGCTTAAGAAGCAACCGGTTGATTGGACAGGAGTCTAGAAAGCCAGTTTGGGCTTGAGTGTATTTGTAAAGTTTGAATGTGAGTCTAGTCGGGCTGGAGATTGCCGAGCGGGCAAAATGGGGTCCTTACACCTACCTAAGCTGTTACTCTGCTCGGTTTTCCACGACTGAACTACCTCCATACTAAGACGAAACTCTGCTGAAATCGCTCCAGGTACACAAATTTTCATTTTTAAGTCATGGAAGTCACAAATCTCTTATTCTACTTTATCTCAATTTTTGTCGGCCTACCTTAGCTTTTAGCCAGTATGCTACCTCTACATATTCATATATAGTTATATTTTAACCTAGCATAAGCCGTTATAATGTAGATTTTTAAAAATCATAAAAATACATACCAACTCATTTGAGTAGTCATAATACCCATTTTCAAACTCGAAATTGCTTTTATGGCCAGTTACAAGCGGGCATTATACCTGGTTGAAAACTCAAAAATAGTTTTTTTTAAAACAAATGTCTAAACCATTGTCATGAGCCAATGCACGTATGCCTTACAATTGCTATCTACACGAATCTCCTGCTATTAGAAATACGTGGCCCATCAAAATGACAAAAATACTCTTTTTTAGGGAAAAAATTATTTTTCTCTCAAAAGCACAGATCAATGTCATTTGCATAGCACGTATGCTCTACGATTACCACTATGCAGATCTGCCATACCAAAAATGTTAAAACTGCCAAAATAACAAAAATGCCATTTTCTAGAAAAACACCCATTTTCTAAAAAATGGCCTCGGCTTCAGTTCTGAGTTTATGTACGTAAGCTTGATGGTTGATCCCATGCCAGATCTTCCATATTAGAAATACCAAACTCTTTTGTTGACTACGTTAGCTGTACAAACTGGCCAAAATTGCATAAAATCAAGAAAACTTTCCTTTTTAAAATCTAACTTCATAACATTCATTGTATTCAAAAGCATAATCTTCTTATAGCCCTTATGTCAAAGCCGGGAAGCTCTGTGGTGCCAACTGTAAGCCCGCTCGACTATCTCTAGCCCGACACTTTCTAAGCGCAAACCAGCTTTTCAAACTCTAGTCTAGCCAATTGATCATTTTCCAAGCCTAATGGGTAAATGACCAAAATGCCTTGAGGCCTTATTCAAACTGGCACGTCTTTTGAGAAAGCACAAAATCGTCAAGATAGTAAGAAAGTACAAAGTCCTCGAGACGATAAGTCCATCCAGCACATCTCCAAGAAAGCACAAAGTCTTTGAGATAGAAAGTCTACATCAATTCCAAAGCGATTCACTTCTAGCACCTGCTAGCCTGCCAATGTAAAATGTCCACTAGGTAGCTCCTCGAGACTAGTCGATCTCCGGGACCAATGCCCCACTATTCGAGTGATGGAAGCACTCACATTATCTAGCCGTTCGAGTGATGGAAACACTCAAGCGCACACATTATCCAGCCATCAAACTGGCAAAAGCACCCAAAATCAAGTTCAACATCAACGCCTACTAGCTCGTTTCGATGAAAAATGACGAACTTGCCCCTTACACCCAGCATGTCCCTCGAGAAAATACAAAGTCCTTGGGACGGTAAGACCATCTGATTCGACATGCTTTTTAAAAAAGTACCTAAATCCTTAGAGCGTAAGTCTACCCTTTCCAAGACTGTCCCCGAACAGTCCGGCATGCTCAATATGCCATTCCAATCGACTCTAGACTAATTCCAGTAATACTTGGTCAAAATAATCATTTTGCCCCTAGGCACCCCGGCATATCCTTTAAGAAAGCATGAATCTCTCGAGATGGTAAGTCCACCCCTTCCAACTGTCCTTTAACAGTCCGACATATGCAAGTGTCAAATGAACATTCATTCTAGACCAAATCGGCAAGCCTCAATCAAAATGACCGGTTTACCCCTAATCGCTTGATCGCCCTTTTCAACCATACCCGGCTCTGCGTATCAAACTAGCCTGAGACACTCCCAGAGGTGTCCTTACCTCTTTCCAGATAAATCACATGACATGATACCTCTCTAGGTCAAAACAAAGTCTCTCTGAGCACGTTGCAAATGCTAGGCCTAAGTTTACTTTTTTCACGATTTCCTCGCTAAAGCGAGCCATCAAACAACATAAGAAATATGCAAACTTGAGAGATCCCCGAAGTCCTTTCGAAGGACCTTCCATCATTACGAACCGATCTACGAGATTTTTCCCCGAAGCTCACGATCATATGGTATGAAAATGTCACTTTTCGAAACCCTCTAAGCATATCACAAATGCTCACGAAAGCTTATTTTTATGCACGCTTCCTGGTACAATCACACCACGGTCCTAGAACATCCATGGCTCCCGGTTCATGAGAAACCATAAGGGAACATCACTACAAAGCTTGTTTTCCTCAAGTCTTTCCCAAATTACATGAATATTGAGGCAAAGTCGACATAAAAGTTCCCGGTGGCTGAGCATGTCCTATATGTGCACATATTTTGATTAGATCATCCAAAAATTTTGCTTGGTCACCAAGGAAAGACAGTACATGGTGCCATATGGCATTCTCTGATTGGCTAGGGCCCTACGCCACTTAGAGGTGTACATGCCTAAAAAATGGGCATGCACCACTCCAAGGTGCGCATGCCCCCTTATAGATTGCCTATAAATAGAGACACACGCCCAGCTCATTTCAAGGTCAAAAATCAGTAACAAAGCCCTATCAAAATGTTCCCAAAGCCTTAAAAAACTTAAACACTTCACCTCTTTCAACCTCCCAAGCATCCAAGCCAGATTCCACCCCTCTCAAGCCCATACACTCCACATACAAATCCTCCAAAGCAAGATTCTACCTATTTATAGCCCCTCAAGTCCGTTAAAGGCCCTTCAATTCCAAAGCAAGTCATCCAAGAAGGCTTGAAGACATCTTGAAGACTAAGGTGGTATCTCTTTTATATTTTGCAACCCCCACTCATTTTCTTCTCCCTCTTGAAGCTCACTTTAGCTTTTCTCTATTTTAACCTGCATCTTCTACCCCCTCTTCTTGCTTGCTTGAACAAAAAGACCTTAGGTCCATGCCTAGGGGAAGCTGTAGGAAAGCCATTGGTTGGGGGTCTTTCCTTTAGCCTAACTTATCATGGTATAGCCTTAAGGCCCCCTGCAATGTGGTGTAGCCTTGAGCCTTATATGTTTCATGACCCCCCTTGCATAATGGTTAATATGCTTATGTATTGCATGCTTCGCTTCATTTTCTACAATTAAAATCATTTTTAAAACCCCTTGTCATTTCAATCTCTACATTTTTTTAATTTCTATGTTCAAATGTTTTTCCAAAAATGGCTCTAAGAGAGTTTCTTGAAGCTTAGGTTGTGGTCCTAATTTTTTAAGCCTTAGGAAGCCTTTCTTAAGCCCCTCTAACCTCTTTTTGAATCCTTGCATTTCACTCCTTTCAAGTTGCATAAAAATGATTTTCAAGCCCTCTATTTTTATATTGATTTTCAAAGTTTTGCTCTCTTGAGTTGTGTGGTTGAAATGGTCCCCATGAAGCCCTCTCTTGAGTGGTTTCTCCACCATGTTGACCATAGGAACCCTAACTCACTAGAGTAGTTTTCTATGCCCTAAAAGTGGTTTTCAAAACAACCCTCTTCAAGAGAGGCTTTCAAAATTTCATTCTCTTTAGTTTACCTTAAAATGGTTTTCTAAAACCATCATTTCATGTTGATTTTCAAAAGTTTTGCTCTCTTAAGTTAGAGGTTGTAATGATCTGATTACACTCTATAAGTGTAATCTTAAGTCCCTAAATAGCTATTGTTAGTCTAATTAGGGTGTATATATTCTTCGTTTTAGTATAATAATTATTTTAATAAGTATTTTGTGGGTATTTTGCAGGTTTCGAGTGGAGAAAGGGCAAATTTGGAGCAAAAAGAGCAAAAATTGCACTGACCGTACGTACGGTAGGAATCACCGTATGTACAGTGGTCCCACCGTACGTACGGTAAAGCACACCATACGTACGCCTATAACAGAAATCCAAACTTCAAAGAATGCAATTCAGCGTCAACCTTACCGTATGCATGGTACGTCCACTGTACGTACGGTATCGGTAAATTCTATGTGAGTTTTGAGACTATATCTCCGAAAAATGATGCGAAGTTTGTATCTATCATCAATTAGAGATTAGATTTTCTGTTAGAACGGTCTGTAGAGAGAGAAAGTGGGTTTGTTTTATATTTTCTTACATTTTCTTAGATTTTCTTTGTAATCAAACACTACTTTTCTTCATCAAACAATGAGAAGTTCTAAATTCTTCATGCTTTCTTCCATGAAATCAAGTAGCTAAACATCTCTTGGATGTAATTGTGGAGATCTACCAAGGATCCTCAAGGGCTTCAATGGAGGTATATGAATTTCAATGATTTATCCTATGTTTTCTTCAATTTTGTCTCAATTGAGTTGTAGACCTATAGAACACTTAGATTCATAATCTAGGTTGGTAATTGCTATGCACAACCTTCTAATTGCTATAGGAATTATACAATTAAAGGTTTGTCTCTAAGATTCCTACAATGAAACAACAATCTACACTCAATTGAACTTGAGTTCAAGCTTTTATGGTCAAAATCCTCCCGGTTAAGGATCCATGGAGTGAACCTTGACTTGAGTTAAACAAATCTCCATTGAAGACCTTGTAGAGAATTGGTAGATTGAAACAACTGCATCCAAGTCCTTCATTAATTGTTTCAAATTTAGTATAGTTGCTTTCAATTTCAAGTGTATTAGTTTAGTATAGTAATCTACAATCTCTCACCATACAAGCATTTTTTGTCTTACTTTTGATTTCAATTTGCTAAGTAATTCGCTAATTCACCTCTTTTGTTGGTTGTTTTGTCCTTGTGTATCACTTATAATTCGTTTGATCCCTCAGGAGAATGATACCGGTGCTTACTGGATTTTACTTCGATCAACACTTGTAAACCTTGCAGGAAGATCAAGTGTAGTACACATTTGAGAGCGATTCATGGTCCCCATGTAGCTCTCTTTTCAGTGGTCCCCCAATTATTGTCCATATGAACCCTACACTTCTTAGAGTAAATTTTTATGAAAATGATCTTCCAAAATGCATAGTACACATGAGTTGATTTTCTAAAAATGAGTTCACATGAATGATAAAATTGTCTACCTAAAATCATGGTTTTCAAAACCCCCATTTTCAAGTGTATACATAAAACCAACCTTACCACCTTTCCAAAACCATTAGGGCCAAACCCTAACCGTAAACCATTTTTTCAAAACCACTAGTTTCAAACCCTAGTCTAAAATCACTATCCAAAACCACCTTTCAAAACCCTAGTTTGTCTAACCTAGGTCAACTAAACCCTAGGACACCTAAACCCTAGGTTAACTTGACCCTAGTTCATCCAACTCCTAGTTGGCCTAACCTTAGGTCAACCTAACAAGTTAGCCTAATCCTAGGTTAACCTAACCTTAGTTAATCAAACTCTAGTTAACCTAACCCTAGTTAACCCAACCCTATTTAGCTAACCTTAGGTTACCTTGGCAATGGTTTACCTCAACCTAGGTTAGATGGTTTCAAGACTCTAACTCCAAAGCCTTTTCAAACCATTCAACCAAAAATGATTTTCATAGCATCATACTTTACTCTCTTGAGATCTCAAAACCCAATTTAAAAATTTTTCTAAGTGCTAACCTCCTTCTTTTTAAAGTGGCTTTAGAAGCTTTCATCAACTTGTCTTGACCCAAAATGGCTAGATACTTACCATTTCCAAAAATTATTTTCAAAATGTTTTCTAAAACTCAAAACCCTAAGGTGATCCTAACTTCTTCATGATTAGGGTTCCCTAAGGAAAATGATACATCAAGTGTGGCCTTCAAAAGGTCCATGAAAGGGTTTCATAACCCTAAACATTTTCAAAAACTATTTTCAAAGTGTCTTCAAAAGTTCACAACTCTAAGGTGACTCTAACCTTCTCATATTTAGGGTCCCCTCATGAAGGTGACACGTCAAAAGAAGCCTAAATGGCTCACATTAGGGCTCCAAACCCTAAGTGTTTTTCAAAATCTTTTTCGAACATCACATTCTTGAAACAATCTTAGGCCTCCTATGGTTATGATTGTCCAAGATTGATTGAGATATGCAAATAGGGTTCTATAACCCTAAAGTTTTTAAAATCCTAAGGGAAGTTTCTAACATTTTTTTCTAAAAATATTTTCTAAACTCGTAACCCCAAAAGAGTTTAGTGCTTCTATAACTTCTCTCCTTAAGGTGATGAAATATTCAACATACCTTTCATTAGGTACATAAAAATCATTTTCAATACCTTTCAAAGACAAGTTCACACGAGTTTTTCCAAGTCCAAACTCCATTTTAAAAAATCTCTAATCAAAAGCATTTTCAAAACTCTCTTGAGTTGTTTTTAAAAAAATTTCAAAACATTCCAAGTCCTATTTCAAAGGCACTTTTAAAAACCTTCAAGTTCTATTTCAAAACATTTCAAGATCCAGTTTCAAATCAAAACGCTCTTAAGTTCAAGCTTCAATAACCTTCCAAGACTCCCATGAGTATTTTTTCAATTGGACTCTTATCCAAACTACGATTGACTTGATTCTCGCCAAATGAGATATATAGGCAACCTTTATGGATACGGTCATAACCTTTATTTCAAGTCAAATTCCCCTTCTCAAAGTTTCTTTCAATCCAAACTTTCGTTTCTAACCTATTTTTCTAAAAACTTCTAACTCTTTTCAAAATGTTTTTAAAACTTGCATCATGCATCATTCATTCCAAAAGTGATGACCAAGCCTTTTTCTAAAACTTTTTAAATGGATATGAAGTGAATATTGGTAACTGGTATTCAAGTGAGTGAACCTAGGGTAATTAGACATGTAGATACCAAAAGGGCGGGGTAGGGTAATGATCTTAAAATATATTCTTTACGCATAACTGCTAGATCCCTCAACAAGAGAGTCAGGCCTCACCAGTTCAGGGAAGGAGATCTTGTTCTCAAGAAAATACTTCCAATCCAGCTGGAGGCCAAAGGCAAGTTCACCCTCAACTACGAAGGACCATTCCTAGTTCGCAAAGTCATGACAGGAGGAGCATTGATTATAGCAGAAATGGACAGAGAAGTCTTCCCATCGCCTCAACTCAAATTCATTGAAGTATTACTTTGTGCAAGCAAAAAATTTGGTGGAGCAATGACAGTATCAATTGAAGGGAAGGAAGGCTATCATTCCTGCCATCCATAAACAGTAAAGCTTATCCCTTGTTAACCCCTTTAAGCCAATGATTTTTCTTTCAAAATAGCCCTGTGATATCCCCTTACATTGAGGAGCTTCAAAAGACATGCCTACCCCTAATAAGAGTGAAGGGAAACATTATAGCTTTAAAGAGAGAGAGAGAGAGAGAGAGAGAGACATAATCATCATTAAGCAGTTGTTTTAGCCAAGGCGTTATCATTAATAAGGCTGAGCTCAAAAGTTATTCCTAGGCCTAGTGGGCATGCAAAGTAAAGGGATTTTTCCTGAGCAAATTATCTCAGCCAAAATGTTGTAATAAGGTTGTGCTCAAAACATTATAAACCAATGGAGGTTCCACTACAAGTAGAAGGGTTAGTAAAAGGGAAAAGTGAGCTCAAGTGTTCCCCAAAAGACTCAAAATCTACTTAAGGCATGTCTTAATGAACTGAATGATCACAGGATAAATAGGAGCCCAGTATATACTTTGAGCTTCTAAATGTCCTTTCATTTCTTACAACCCTAACCCTCGACCTAACACTACGATCCAAAAGTAAAGACTTTTCGGATCAGTTGTTGCCATTATTGCTCTTCCCAAGGAAAGATTACACTAAGAAATGCTTCGCTCAGTAAAATGGATTCCAAGAAGTCAACTCGTACTCCAGCACAACTTTAGGATTTGATGCACCTTTGATAGTAGTAACATCAGTAACACAGTTTAACTCATAAGAATTCCTTCCAGCACATCTTCTGCAGCGCAGCTTGGCTTATGAGAGGTTCATCCAGTAAATCTTCAGCAGCACAACTTGACCTTCGAGAGGTCCATCCAATAAGTCTTCAGCAACACAGTTTGACTCGCAAGAAGTCCTTCGAGCACATCTTTAGTAACGTAGCTTAGCTCACAAGAGGTCCGATCATCAAATCTTCAGCAGCATAGCTTGACTCACAAGCAGTCCAATCAGCAAATCTTCAGCAACAAAGTCTGACTAACAGGAAGCCCATTCAGTAAAATTTTAGCAGTCCATTCAGCTAAGTCATGTCAACTAATCAGCACCACAATAGTCCCTTGACTCCACAAGGCGTGCACAACGCACTACCTGCATCCCAATCATTCGGTCTTTAGTATATTAGTCAACAACCCAGCAAATCAGTAGCTCCTGGACAAGAGCCTAAACTATCTAAACTATATATAACGCTCCTCAACATGAGCTATAAAGTGTTTCTTCAGCAGCGCTCCTTAGCAAGAACTATAAACTGTTTCTCTGGCAGCGCTCCTAAGCATGAGCTATAAACTGTTTCTTCAGTAGCGCTCCTCAGCAAGAGCTATAAAATGTTTCTTCAGCGGCGCTCCTCAGCATGACCTATAAACTGTGTCTCCAGCAACGCTCCTCAGCATGACCTATAAACTGTGTCTCCAGCAACGCTCCTCAGCATGACCTATAAACTGTTTCTCCAGCAACGCTCCTCAGAAAGAGCTATAAACTGTTTCTCTATCAGCACTCCTTAGCAAGAGCTATAAACTGTTTCTTCAGCAACATTGCTCAACATAAGCTATAAATTGTTTCCTTCAACAGCGCTCCTCAGCATAAACTATAAACTGTTTCCCAAGTAGCACTCTTCAAGAGCTATAAACTGTTTGACCAACAGTGCTTCTCTAATGAGCTATAAGCCATTTCTTCAGCTGTGTTCCTCAACATGAGCTCTAAATTGTTTCTTTAACAGTGCTCCTTAGCATGAGCTATAAACTATTTCTCCAGCAACGCTCCTCAACATGAGCTATAAATTGTTTCTTCAGCAGCGCTCCTCAGCATAGTTATAACCTGTTTCCCAAGTAGCGTGCCTTAACATAAGCTATAAATTGTTTCTCTAGCAGCGCTCCTCAGCATGAGCTATAAACTGTTTCCTTCAGTAGCACTCCTCAACAAGAATCAGAAACTTTCCCTCCAGATCATCCTTTCCAGTTGGAAGAATCGGCATCATGAAATCAAGCTACATCTAGGTGTCCAGCTAGATCTCATACCCGTGAGAAGATCCCACCATAGTAGCATCCTTAGGGACAGCGAAGCAGATCCTATGCTACCCCCGATCCAAAGCATGCCCATGTATCTAGTAGGTAAGCTCTCATCCAAATTGATATAGAACAGGCTAACATCCTCGCATGTCTCAGGAATAACTTGGAAGTTTCCAAACTATAGAAGGACCCTGCTCCCGAGGAACAGTGCAACTCTGTCAAGCCCCACTAAGGGAGTGAAGGTCAAGTCTTCAGTCATGATCCTGGTTTCAGCAACAAAACCCAGGTGCCAGACAGCCCTCTCTGAAGTCAAAGCAGACAAAATCTCCCTCCAAGCAGCCTCCCCCGACGGGATGTCTAGACTGGGGCAAGCATCAGCCATCTGCCTCAAGGCAACTCTCTGGAACCAGTGATGACACGGTGGACATCTGCAAGTCACATGTCTAGCAAGCCAGAGGAACAACAGCTCCCTAACAGGTGCTGAAGTGGCTCTCAAAACCAACACGCTAGTCAATGCCCGGTATGTCTCAACAACAATCATCGGTATCATATAGTGTCCATCCTGAAGCTTACGGACAAAGAAGACCAGCCAACCATCTATCATCTCCATCAGCTCGAGGGAACAGGTAAGCCCCCATTGTGAAAAAGCCCAGCACCAAGGGACGACGAGTCCTCCACTGATCAAAATTCGCTCCTAGCTCCGCACAATAGCAAGTGTTTGTTAAGTGACATTCTTATATTGAGATTGATTCTTGAGAAATTTGACTCCGGACTCACCGGAATTAAACTACACCGCACCAACTGTACTCTTGCAGTAGCATTTGGAGGGAGCCAATTAGACATAAATGGTTTGCCCTAAATCAGTTTTTAAGTAATAACATTGAGAGGTTTCTCTTATTCCTTCCAGCTTTGAGTATTCTTTTTGAATCAATCATAGTTGATGTTTTTGTTTTGGTATTTTACAGAATCAACAAATTGAATAAGAGTTAGTTTCTAACTATTTATGCACAAATCAAGGAATTCAAACTATCTATCGTTCTCGTTCTTGTGATTTTTGACACGTTTCCGTGCATAACAAATACAAACACAAAATTGATCTTCAGGAAGTTAGCGGTGATAATATATCTGGGGATTGCAATGGCCATAATTAATCTACGAGTCTCTCTAGAGAGAGAGATGGTTGCCTTTCTTTTTTAGAAGCTATGTCACAAGTTTTGTGTCTCTATTTTATAATACCACCTAATTAGATGCTTATTATTGCTTTCATGTTTGAAAGATCATTTACAGAAAAAGTCAAATATAACCAAACTTCTTTTCATCTAATTTTTACCGAAAATTCTTAAAAAAGAGTGATATATAGCATTACTTTTTTTTATTATTTATTATTACTGTTGGGTAGTGATGATTCAGCAGTACAAAGGCTGAATAATTGATGGGACAGTTTACGAACTTAAACATTAGGCAGCATACAAGTTAAGAAGGGAGCTTCGTAAATAGAAATTCCTCTAGTTTATGGGCCCATTTTGTTAACTATTTACTGGATTGACAAAATACATGCGCCCCCAAGATCATGGGCTGAAAGATAACACGTTTGACGAGCCGGGTTGGCTCAATGGAGCAAGATCGCCACCAAAAAAAGCTGCATTGCTCTAGGGACAAAAGGATTAACCACTTCTTTGTGTTACGTTAATGAAATCAGGTTTGTTATCATTTATGCCATTGCTTAAATATATATATATATATTATGGTGATCTTTGAAAGCTCGAACAAATTTTCAGTAATACGGAGTATCAATTATGCCACTCATATTAAAGTTCTATAGTTGGGAAACCATTAAATACATGAAAGAAAAAGATCAAGCAAATAGCAATATACAACATAGCTAAACAACTAAAACTGATAGATAATAAACTGGCTTAGCATGCCAGCATTGATTGAGATCTCCAATCCATTAATATTAGCAAGTTTTCTACAATTAAATTGTTATATTACTTATGCCTTGTACGAAGTCTATAAAAAAAGCATTGACATTCCTATCGGTAGATCCACCAATGTCAATAGCCTTTTGACAACTTCCCTGAAGTTCTTTAGCTCTTTCTCTTAGTTCTTTACCTTCATTTCCATTTAAGTCCATTAACCTTTTCACAGTCTGAGCAATTTCCTCTCTCCCAACAACATTTTCTAATCCCAATATCCTCTTCAACTTCAGTCCAACTCGCAAATCCTCTACTATTATTTTGCTATTGTGAAATTGATCTGCAAACAAAGGAAAAGTGAGCATTGGAACGCCTGCGTAGATGCTCTCCATTGTTGAATTCCACTCGCCATGCGTCAAGAAGCCTGTGACTGATGGATGGCACAAAACTCTCAATTGGTCACACCTTGGAACTATTAAACCTCTCTTTCCACATGTTTCTTTCAAGCTCAAATCGTCACCTTGAACAATCCATAAGTATCGAACCCCACTTGCTTGTAGTCCCATAGCAAGCTCCTTCATTTGTTCTTTCAACCTTGATAAGAAGATACCCATTGATACGTACAAGACAGAAGCTTCAGGTTGAGAGTTGAGCCAATCGAAGCAGGACTCGTGGCCGCTAGGGATGAGATTTGAAGGTGGCTCCCTAAGTGACAAGTAAGGGATTGTAGGGCCAATAGTGTAAATTGGAATAGGGAGCTTGGCCCCTAGAGTACTTGTTACCTGAGGTTGAAGATCATGAAATGAAGTGAAGATAATGGATTGTGCTTTGGACACGAAAGAGATAGCTTCAAGGATTGGTTTGAGAGCACAAGTCTTTCCCACGTAATCATCCGGTAGGTCAGCCAAGCGCATGGGAGCGACTCCTGGAAGATAGTCAATAATCTCTTCTCCTCTTTCTGTTTCAAATAAATATCCAAATGAACTTTCACTCCATTTTTTCATGCTTCGAGTTAATAATTGACTCTCGTATGAATAAGTTTTTGAAAGACTTCCTGATACAAGGAGTTAGAAATGGATACAAAAAAACTGTAAGAATTTTCTCGTTATATAGGATTACCTATATATATATATATATATTTAGTCTGATATAAATATGTTTTTGAAAGACTTCAGGATACAAGGAGTTAGAAATGGATACTGAAATTCTGTATAAATTTTCTCGTGGTATAGCATTAGATAGTTAAAGCAGTTCTGCAGCGTTGATTCATTGTACAGAAATTTTTGATGATTTGAATAAGAACTTATTGTTTTATATAGGGAACTATACTCCATCACCTTTTGGATCAACATAGAATTTTTATTAGCTTTTTAGTGCCCCCTCCCCAAATAATAAACAAAACGCAAGAAAAAACTACCCAATATATTATCTGTTGTCTTTCCTGTGTTTCAAATATACATCCGAAATGTGAAGGCACTGTTTAGAGATCAAGAGGCTTTACTAGTCTTACTCACCTTGTAAGTTCGCCTCTGGGAAGTGCCCACGAGCAGCCAGAAGGTCAAAGTGGTAATATACAGAAAACAGAGATGGTGCTTTGACCCAAAACGATGCAACGGGAATACTCCGCCGGCTCCCTACGGCCGGCATCCACGGCAGGAAAGTATCGACCACTATGCAAGCCACCGGCTGGTCAAGCTGATCGAGAAGCTGATCAAATGGAGCTTCCATTTTCGTGTAAACAGCATCAAGAAAGCCGAGAAAGTCAGCTGTGCGAGCGGCTTCTGATGGCACGACGTTTGGAATGGAAAGGATGTTGATGTTGGGTGAGCCGAGCAGCGAGCTGGCCAAGCCTAGCCACTCTTCTGTGACGACGAAGGTTATAGATACGCCCTTTGAGGCAAGGAGAGTAGAAAGGTTCGCCATGGGAGTGATGTTGAATCGACAGGGGTAAGTCATGGCTACGATATGGTAGCCCGCGATCAGCTTGAAATAGCTGCCATGCATGGTTGAATTATGGAACATAAATTGGAAGGACAAACTGAAAATGGTGATAAACGAGTAGTGTTGCATATGCTTAAGAACTTCTAGGCATTATATACAGGGAAATTCTGTTCTTGCAGTGTATGTTTTAATTTATGAGCTAAAATTATGTGTTTTGATTTGAAATGAAGAGTTTAGTTCTGACTGACAGTATAGATTTCTTTTACACAAGTGAGTTACACCAAAATACACCATGTGTCTATACGTCTTGTTTTTTATAAGTTGTATCTAAACTCTAAAGACATTTGTCACATTTTGAAGCGTACCTTATGTAATTTTGCACTAACAGTGTATCAGAACTAAACTCTGAAATGAAATGACCACAAATAGCTAGATTATTAGGAACACAAATTTAATACAATATATGGTGTACGTTTAATACATATGGATGTTACTGGGGCTTAGCACACAGTGTAATATAATTTTATATGAAAAATGCTTAACATTATCGCCTTTCTAGACGAGGTAAGACACCAATAGTTTATGCATATATTTAATTAATTAGCAGTCCCATTTTCTTGAATTTGAGAGAGAAAATATGATAAAAATGAATTCGTGTATATCATTACTCCATATTGTATACATATGGCCGGTTACACCATTTCATTACTCTAAGATTTTGATATATTTTTCAAGAGTTGAAGATTGGCGGTGCATGTGTTTGGACTTTGGAGAGTTGTTTGAATGTTAAAATATTGATGTGATGTATTTTGAAGAGTTGACCTTTGGTAGTGCACCTATTTGGAGAGTTATTAGAATTTTAAATTACCATTGTGAGTCACGTTACAGATTTGACCATTAACCAGAATTGTACGTTATTATTGCTTTGGAAAATTAGAATAATTATTGCCTTCATGATGCTCTAAAATATTGGATAATGCAACCGATTTCTTGTTTAGAAGAGGGGTGGAGAAGGTGAGAGGAGTACTTCGATCGTAATTGTTTGATATTGCTAAAAATATCTTTATAGAGAAGAAAATAAAATGTAATTTGTAATTTATATTACAAAGGAGTTCAGGTTTTCAAATGCCTAATAGACAAATGGCTTACATTAATTTTGTCTTCAATGGTTTCACCTTCAACTTCCTGTCCAAAATTATCAAAGTGATGTCACAAATTATTTCCTTTCTCACTCACCTCTATATCTAGTATCTACTTATCCAATATATCTATAAGGATGAGGCTTTCTGACATTCCAGGCTGCAGGAGCCTCCTGTGTTGCATGGATACATGTTAAACCCACAATCATCCATATATTCAGCCTTTTAATCCAACTTTCGGCCTTCAACGCCAATGTTCCTTCAATGTTAATTTGCTACATCCTTTTACAATACTACGTACATTAATTGGGAAACTGTACCTTTTATTTAGGAATTTTATATGATTTTGGAAAACAATATCTTTTTCCAACTAACCAAAAACAGAAAATAATAATAATAATAATAAGCGTAGGATCTTTTTGGACTTTACCAAAGAACTCCATTTTTCCTGGGTCTCTACAACCAAACCCCCTTTAAGATTACTTGTATATTGCAAAGAAGTAAACAAAATATGTAATACGTGATTGCACATGCATTCCAGATTAATACTACGTGATTTTCTTCAAGCTCTGGTAGAAAAACTTCAATTGTGAGTCCGACCGTGATCTCTATGAAAGAGAATAATACTATCGATTTAATGGAGAAAGATTTTTAAAAAATGTTAAAAATGAAGGATAAAGGTTCTGGACCAGAGCTTTAATAATGGTCAATTCAATCCCAGCCGTTCGGATTTTAAGAGAGAGAGAGAGAGAGAGAGAGAAATACTGGAATAAAGTTTCCTTCAATGCAGATTTCCTAAACTAAACATAACGTCGCCGAGCATTGGTGTTGAAGGCAGTAAATTGGGATAGAATGGCTGAATGCGCAGATGATTGTACGTTTGACATATGTTCGGGCAGCAAAAGGTACCTATTGCTTGATATGTAGGAAATCCTCGTCTTATCTATGAAAGATTACAGTTTCATCACAAATACTTTTTGCCACGAAAATTGTTCCGTACCCCAGTTATGGCGGTAAGCCCATCTCAAAATATACATTGTGACGGACACAATTTTGTAGCAAAAGATTATACACTTTAGCTACGAAAGTCTAGTGGTAGCTAAAACTGTTAGTTTCTATGACCGATACATTGTCACTGAAACAATGAACAATAGGCACAACAAATTGTACATCAGTGCCGCAGAGACCAATTACATTTAAATGCGTATTTAAATGCATATATACTAACTTTGATAGACCTCTAATTCATTATTATAAGAAACTAAATTTCCTACAATTAAATTGTGACATTACCTATGCCTTCAACAAAAGCAGTGACATTAGCATCACCGGATCCACCTGTGTCAATAGCTGTTTGACAAGTTTCTTGAAGTTCTTTAGCTCTTTCTCTCAATTCTTTACCTGGATTTCCATTCAAGGGCATAAGCCTTTTCACGGTCAGAGCAATTTCTGCTTCTCCAACAACATTTCCCAATCCCACTTTACTCTTCAACTTCAAACCGACTCGCAAATCCTCTATTATTATTTTGCTATTGTGGATCTGATCCGCAAATAAAGTAAAAGTGGGCATTGGAACGCCTGCAAAAATACTTTCCATTGTTGAATTCCACCCACCATGTGTCAAGAAACCCGCGACTGAAGAACGGCATAGAACCCTCAATTGGTCACACCACGGCTCCATTAGACCCATCTCACCACATTCTGGTTTCAGGCTCGACTCCTCATCACGTCAGACAATCCACAAGTATGGCACCCCACTAGCTTGGAGGCCCATAGCAAGCTGCAGCATTTGTTCCTTTGACGTTGATAAGAAGCTACCTAGTGATACGTACAGTACAGAAGCTTCAGGCTGAGAGTTGAGCCAATTGATTTCTTTTTTTTTTCTTTTTTATTTTTTTTGAACAGCAAAAGGAAGCATTTCATTAATAGAAGAAGGATACAAGAGGAACAGGGAGAGACCAAGGCTGACCTTGCAGGAAGAGCAAGGCAGAAAAGGGCTCAACACCCTGCCACTGAAAGCAAAACAGATGGCGGGATGCCAACTGGCAAAGAAGCATCCAATAAGTAAACATGCCGAAGACAGCCTGGAACGTGCTTTAGACCATAGAGCTGTGAGTAGCTTGAGGCTATCAATCATCTCTGAGCAATCCAAATTGGATTGATCAAATTGGATTAGTGGCTTCCAGATCACTGCTACAAACAAAGAGTGCCAAATGGATTTCTTCAAGGGCTTATACTTTAGATCAAGCCACTAATCCATGTGGGATTTCAAATTCCTTGGGCACACCCACTACAAACCCCACCACAACAATAAGGCTGATCAAACTTTCCACGAGAATTCACGTAATAGGATGAGGAGAACTGAAGTTTCTGGGAACATATTGCAAAAAGAGCATAGAAGATCCTCGCCTAGAGCCAATCACAGCCTATCTGATAACATCTGTTTTGTTTTAATCTTTACCCATCAAAGATAGCCAGCAGAAGAATAGTGTTTTGATGGGGCTGCTATGTTCCACAAGTAGGAATACTTGAAAACAGGTAGGCGCTTTCCATATTCAAATGACCTGCATAAAGACGTACAAGAAAATAAACCCTTCTTGTCAAGCAACCACCTTAGGGAGTCCTTTTTTATCAGGTATTGACTAGAGCAAAGATAGCTTTAGGACAGCAACTTCATCTGATTCCCATGAAAAGAGATTTCTTCTTAATAGAGGATCCATGAGCCATACACAACAAACCTCCGGAGTTCCCATTTCCATCTGAAGCTACCCATTCAAAGTCTGATGAGCCCCATACTGACTTGATCTGGCACATCAATTCTTCCACTTTGTTTCTTCCAAAAAATCATGTCAATTTGGCTCTCCCTTGCTAAGTGTTTTACCATTCTTGTTTTTTTCAAGTCTGCCTAAACCCTTTACATTCCATGATAGAATTCTCATGACACCTCACTCCTCTTGACAATAAACTAATTTTAGTTAAGTGCTCCAGGAACCCCATTTTTCTTTTTCTTGATCTTTTCTAGGCCCACCCAATCAGATTTGATCAAATTCTTTAGAATAACATCATCCTTTCCATTAAAATTTGCTCCCAGTGTTTTGCCTAATGACAGAGTGTTTTCTGCTTCCCTTCTGAAGATTTTCTTCAGCTGCTAAAGTATAATTGAGTTCCTGTTAAGAATATTTTGAGTTGGGAGGGATGATAGAGATGATGAGATGGCCTCCTTTCTTTTTGCTACTCTTACTCTTGTTCTTGATTTGAAACTCAGATCTGCTTTCCTGTAACCAAGCTTAGCAAAAAACTTTGATTTCCTCTTCTTCCTATGCTTTACAATAGCTTTGATACTGTTGATCTCATCTTCAGACCAATTATGGGCAGAAGGAAAAGATTTATGATTTTGGCGCTTAGAACTGACTTTACCTGACGACCCCTTCTTGGTCTTCCTTTGATTTGATGGTTTTGGTAATATGAGAGTATTATTATCCAATGTATGGTTTCTGCTGCTTTGGTTTGGAGAGCGACTATCAGTGTTGATCTGTGTGCCTGAAAGATCACCCCCAGCCACCATTGCAGTAATGACTTCATGATGTTCATGATGAGTGCCATTTTCCCAACTACTTTTGTTTGCTTCCAATTTGAATCTTGCACGCCTATGGGACATGGTGAAAGAGGGAGTGTGGATAGCTTATCGAAGTCTTCCACCTGGCTGAGTAGTGATAGGTTGATTTCCTTTTGGATTGAACTGTGAGAATTCTTCCTTACTTCTCCCTCTTCCCTAAAAAGATGCAAGTTTCGATCTTCAAACCTTGACATGGAGTGGTTCCTCCTTGTTCCATTATCTGATGTGCTACCATGACCTGAGGCCCTTTCTGAATCCCTAGAGTCCTCTGATGATGATGACTTTAAAATATGCCCTTTCCCAAGCTTGGAATTTTTGGAATGAACCTTCTGTTACTCTAGTGTTGTATGAGAAATTACCAACTTGTAAAGAACAGCTATCACAGATGAAATTGTGCTCTGAGGTTTCAACTAGAACTCTCCCAAATTCAAGGTCTGATATATTTGAGGTGTTTGCATCCACATTGGTGGTTTGGCCCCATAAATTTTCAATTTTTCTAAAGTTTCAAGAGTTCCAGGATTGCAGGGATACCCCTTCAATGTTTAGTCAAACTTTTCTTGTGTAATTGAATTCCTTGTAGGACCATTCATACACTGCAGTGAACCATCTGTAAAACCAATCCTTTGCACCATTGATCATAGCTTCTTTGTCCTCCAGGCTTGAGAACTGAATTAGGACTTTTGATCCCCCTAAGGGTTTAATGGATATGCTGAAGACCCCATCACTTATCATTGCATTTTTTATACCAGGGATGGAATTTATATCCCTAGCAATACCCAATGAGCAATGTTTGAGCCATGAGCCAATTGATGTAGCTCTCCTCTCTGCTAGGAATGGGCTTGGAAGGTGGAGCTTTGAGTGACAAGAAAGGGATAGAAGGGCCAATAGTATAGATTGGTATTGGGAGATTGGCTCTTAGAGCACTGATTACATTTGGTTGAAGTTTATAGAATGAAGTGAAGAGAATGGAATGTGCTTTGGTTATAAAAGAGAAGACTTCGAGCAGTGATTTGTGAGCGTTAATCTTGCCAACAGTAACAGATGGTAAGTCTTCCAAGTGCATGGGAGAGACTCCTGGAAGGTAGTCAATAATCTGTTGTCCTCTTTCTGTTTCAAATAAAAAAATGAAATCAGATTTTACTCTTGCTAGTCATATTTTGAGTGAATAATTGAATGTTGGGTACAAATGTTTTTCAAGTATCCACAGATACAGTGAGGGAGCAGAAACGGGGCAATGGGCGTAAGAAGACTTGAGCAAAAAGATGTGGCAATAATTTTTTTTCAAACCAAGACCAAAGAAAGGGGTATTCTTTGATTTTAGATGAAATGACCAATAACAGTCACCTCATTTGTATGGAAGTTTTCTTTGTATAGCATTACTAGGGCAAAAGTGTCTAGGTAACACTAAATTTTCAATACTCATCTTTATTAAATTAGAAAAATGCTATATGTAAACCATTTTCTTATTTACTTTCTTATCCACTAGACACAAGTGAATGAGACTCACATATATTTATTAATGTAGGTCTCACGTATATTGTGTCTGATGGATAAGAAAATATGTGAGAAAAGGGTTGTATATAGCATTGTTTATTAAATTATGATGTGAGGTGTTTTATTACATAAATATCAATTAGTTATAAAAAAATAAAAAAAAAAAGCCTTTAAAAAAATAAATGCATATGGCAAAATCTTAAGAGGCATAAGTACCAAAAAGAACTCCGCACTCACTGTTTTTTTCATTTACTAGCATGCGTTAGTACACAAAACTATTGATGGTTAAGCTATGAACTTTAATTATACTTTAAGGCAACCATACTTCAAATACGCCTTGTAGATCACCTGATTGATCCTTTGAATTTGAACCACATTTATAATTATCAACCATGTTAAGGACTATTATGTTCATGAATGCTAATTGAACAGTCTTTTATATGAGGTATCTGGGTCAGCTTGCACGCACCTCAATTAATTTTAGGATTTCTGTAATTCTTCGTTCCACCCAGGCCAAAAGATCTTGAGGATAATTTCAAAGAGTTGATAGCACCTAAAAAATTTTAACCTAAGATTTTAGAGAGAACAACTCCTTAAGTCTCAAGCTTTGACCACTAAACCAACTCTTGAAATTGCTAATTAAATAGTTGGAAAATTTCTGTTTCTTAGGAGCAAAAGTCAAGCTAATAATGAAGCTGAAAACAAACCCAATCCCCCCACCAACACCCCACCACCCCCACCCCTGCGGGGGTCCAAAACAACCCCAAAAAAAAAAAAAAAAAAAAAAAAAAAAAAAAAGCAGAAAAAAAGAGAAATGAAAACTTAATAAAAATGAAGTTTGAACACAAGTAGCAGCAAAACTAAGATAAAAGTAGAAAAAGAATAGGACATACACATCAATAAGAAAAAAAAAATTAAAATTACAAGATTTTGTAGTTGACCATATCTATGAATGCGTACCCTCCTACAAAAAACAATGATAAATAATAAATTAAAATAATGAAAGAATAATTAGTAAGTTTTGAACACTAGTATCAAGCCAAGAAATTTAAAAAATCAAAGTAGGTTTCACCAAAAGAATGATCATGCCTGTTTTACTCAAAAATAAAAAATAAAAATTACACGATTATGTAGTTGACCAAATCTACAAATTACCGTGGCCTAGTTAACCTCCAACATTTGAAACAGTACCCCTCGCAGTTTCCTCTCCCATTATTCGTTTGGGATATAATATGACTGATTTAGCAGTTATTAGAATTTCCAATATGTATTGCAAGCAAAGAGGTTTATTTGTTGGGGATAACTTGAAATATCAAGATATCTTACTTTTTTAGAAAAATGAAAGAACTAGATATTTGAACTTTAAATTATCGAAATAGATACTTTTTATATGTTGTTCATCATAAGAAAAGGATAGATTTACCCATCTTTTGCCTGGAAACGCACCACTGACACAGACACTCAAAAATTAACATTTAACAAGAAAACAATTGTGCCAACCCGGTAGTACTATACCCTAACTAAACTCATACATACCATTGTTTAAATATACAACTGGTCTCAATCTAGTTCCTTGTACTATAAAGAAAAACTGCTGTAAAACAATAACACAATGCTCAAAATGGATGGGAAGAGCTTACCAATAGTGTAGCATTTCACCTCCCAAGATAAACAAAAGATTATACGCAAAAATAAAAAAATAAAAAAATAAAACAGAAACGAAAAAACTTGAACCCAACTGCAATGGTCCCAAATGCTTGTGGGGACATATATGCCTAACAATCTAGATTTGAGTAGTTGTACATATACGTGAGACCTGCCATGAATATTAATCATGATAAAATAATTTTGTCTAAGTAGATGACTACTAGAGGAGGAAATTAAAGGGGATGCATCTCTCTTTTAAGCATTTTAATTTCGACACAAAATTTCAACTTATTCCTCATATAGTTTTCGTAAAGATATTGAGTAAAATCAAACGACATCAACATATAAGTGCATGCATTATAGATGTTAAACCCTACCCAAAAACTCCCTAACACTTCCAAGAATACCCAACCAGGAAAACCAAAGGTAGGAGAAAAATTATTAATAAACCAAATTGAGGAACTTATCCAAAAAAAAAAAAAGGAAAAAACCCAAAATAAAGGGAAGAAAATATCATAAAATTGGGCAATGATAAGTTATAATTGGCATTATTTCAAGTAAGTTATAATAAAACACAGTTTCTGCCTTCTGGCAGTTCTTTTTTTTGGCTTCTGGAACAACAGCTTAGTTAGACTCATGAATTAACAAATTTCTAGTTTTTGCAGTGTTATACAATTACCATACAAGTGTGTAATTTTTGTTACGAAAGTCTATAATAGCACTTGTTTCACGCACCTGTTAAGTTTTCATCTGGAAAGTGTCCATGAGCAGCCAGGAGTTGGAAATGGTGAAATACAGAAAACACCGACGGCCCCTGGGTCCAAAAGGACGCCACGGGAATATTCTGCTGGCTCCCTACAGCCATCTCCCACATCAAGGAAAGGTCGGCTATTATGCAAGAAACAGGCAGCTCAAGCTGATCAAGCAACTCTTCAAATGGAGCTTCCATTTTGGTCTGAACAGCACGGTAAAAGTCAATCGTATTGGCCGCACCAGTCCGTTAGGACGGTAACTCGTTGGGAATGGAACGCAGCCGGACGTTGGGTGAGTCGGGGAGGTTGCTGCTGATCAAGCCTAGCCACTCTTCAGTGAGTACCAAGGTGATGAAGATGTTCTTTGAGGCAAGAAGAGTGGAAAAGCTTATCATGGGATTGATGTGGCCTCTGCCGGGGAAGGGCATTGTTACTATATGGCAGCCATTGATGGCCTTGAACTTGCTGGTTTCCATGGCAAACATATGCAACCAAAACACAAGGTCACTTTACAAGGTTCGAATCAGATTGGTTCAGCTCAGCATATGGTAAGGCACTCTGCATTATATATATACATATATATATTGTGTATGAAAAGCAGACTCTTAGCATATTGAAAAAACATAGAACATAAATTATAATTTATACAACTATTTTTATAAACTGTCACTGCTTGCAGTAACTACCATCACAGCCACCACCCTTCCACCGCCACAAAAATGAATAATTAACTAATTAATTAGTCAATTAATGAGAGAGAGAGAGAGAGAGAGGCATGACTAGTGGCAGTATTCTAAAAATCGAACAGAATTGATCGATTCAACCCGTTGACTTAGAGCTGAACCCTTCATCAGATTGATTCTATTATTGCACTGAAAATGCAAGTGAACAGTCTGATTCATTAATGAAAAATGCTATTCTTTCAGAATTTGTGTACAGAAATTTATATTAGAATGATGTGACGATGATAATTTTGTAATTAATAAGCATCTAGGTGGACTCTTTATTTTAAAGTGATTAGCATACAAGTCATCTACATCATTCTGGTGATAAATTCTGTATGATTTTTCTAATTGTATAGCATTACTCTTAATTAATTTATTACTTAAGTAATAGGTTTAATTAGTTCGGTTGAACTACTAAATCAATCAATCAATCAATCCCTTGATCAGTTTTGTCTCCAGTCTAGTTCTAATAACTATGCTTAATTGACTCATCAAACATGCCCAGTTTGCCAAAACATAAATGTTTAGTGAGCTTTAAGCATTCAAGTCTAAATCGTGATAAAAGCCCAAAATAGAAGAAAAATAATATAAATGGGAAAGGCAACATATAATGCATCTATTACAAGCTTTTGATTGCTCCTATTACAAACGTTAAAATAATAGAAGCATAATATGTCCAAATCAATCCATTTATTAATATTGAATCCATACAACATTAGTCACAATTGAATATTCAACATATCATAATTGGAAGTTTACAATAATCAGTATCTATAGTGAAAAGCAGCGATCAGCTTAAACACATTTTTCCACATCCTAGAACCATATATACAATAAAGCAGCCTGTCTACCATGCTCAATACAATTCTTTGGTGAGATGCAAGGCGTGGTTAAGTTGTCAAGAAGCTTCATAACGCAGAAATTACCTAAACAAAATGACTGAAAGTTAAAGTTCAGAGAAATAAAGTTATATATTTAAAAATAAAGGAGGTTCTAGGACAGAATATACGTTGATAATTTTCCAATCAATATAGGGAAAGATAGACAATCAGTAACTTTTATCATTAATTTCCTGGATTAAAATCACAAGCCTCAGCACCAAAGACTCGAGAAGATTCAAACAAACCAGAGAGAGATAAACAATCGTAAGGGAGGATGAGAATCTAATTCTGAGATTGCAAAACAATATGATTTCTGGAAATAAGTCACAGAGTAGGCCTTGAATTCTATGAATCTCATATATATCTTTGAAAATGCAACGAAAGAGAAGTCAAATGCAGCTCCAATTCAAAAAGAGTTGCACATGGCCCCTCCGCAAGAAGAGTGTTCGAACATGCATACAGAAGTTTTACATTTGCAACGTGAACTTGATGAGAAGAATAAATTAATCCAAGAGTTCGATTATACAAATAATGAGAAACAACAATGAACAGGCTTTTGACAAGTAATATACTGGAAGAATTTCTCATTCATTTTGAGTAACTGTGTCTTTCAATTCCTATGTAGCATAAAACGTAAGAATGTTCACAGACTTGGCATAAAGTATCGTTAGGTTAGCGTTGGCGAACTCCATGAAAAAACCTTGTTTAACTTAATTCAAATTCATTTTTGTAATATGGAAGCCCAAGAAGATCAAGAATAAAAGTTCGGTAAATTATACACAAGTCAGAGCATGTTGGATCAATCTGACAAACTACAGATCAATCGAACTATCTTGGAAGCATTTCTGCGAAACTTCAGAGATGTTGGATTGATGAATCCAATATTGACTTGACAAAAGTCTGAAACTTCAGAGAGCGGATTCATAGTTGGATCAATGTTGGAACGATCAAACATGCGTTGTACACTAATCAGATGCAATTTTGAGTCCTATCCTTGGGAAAAGTCTTCCACTCTCTTTGGCCTAACACGACTTTATATTGATAGAAGTGATCTGAAGCAACTAAGAGATAGACCTAGAGAGACATAGTCTACAAAGCATATCCTGATTATGTAGATTACTTTATAGACCCTTGTTACCATGAATGGAGTTTGTGATTTCATATTGGTGGCTACCAGAGACGAAGAGAAGTCCCATGGTGATTCGATACTAGAGTCTAAGGGCTGAGAGGTCAAGTAATCGAGGATTCAAGCATGGAGGCTTCAACTAGAGTTCATGGTGATTCAAACAGTACCTGAGGTGATTTGGTAGTGGATTGTAAGTTACATTGTGTAAACTGAATCTGTAGTGCTCGGCTTGCCGGGACTAGTGAGTTGCTCCCGTAGATAGAATGCTTGAATGTTTGCTTAATGACTAGAAGGGTTAATTACACTTTATATTCTTGTACTTTACACTAAATTTCATTTCAGAATCTTTATTTTTATTTTTAGCAATTAATTCCTTTCACTTTTGACTTATTGCAATCTCAACATTCTGTTAACTTATGTTTGGAAAATGACTAGAAATTCACATGCGACAAGCACTTTATATTTTTCAAATGGCAAAGATGTAAAATTCAGCCCCTTTCTTGCCCAAAGACTCATGCATATTACACAAGTTAATTTGAGGCTTTTATATGATGCTTAATTATATCATATACATCACAAAATTTATTAAATTCGTGATTTTGTGGTGATTTGAAAGTAATTTATAATAGATTATTAAGAAATGTGTAAGATTTTACATATTTGTCTATTAAAAAAGGTCATGTACTTATCAGTCGAATATTTTGTCTATTTTCCTAACAGAAGTTAGCAGAAAATTTACATTATAACAAATTAGAAGTGCAAAGTTAATTCTTATAAATAAAAAAAATCTTAAAATGAGATTTGGTGTAAAATATAGTAGTGCAAAATATAATTAACCCTAACTAGAACTTGGATAACGGATTAAGAGACCAATACACGCTATGTAATATAGTATCTCTAGGTATATGGAACTCTCAAGTATCAACATATGCTAACCATTTTGTGGACTCTGCTTCTCCTAAAAATTTCAGTAGAAGCACCAGCGCACAGTTTGACTACTCTGGAAATTAGTCTTCTAGTGAAGGTCTCCACTATGTACCAATAGACATGGCACTCATACTCTGTCCAGCGTTGCAGGTCATGAAGTAGAAAACTCAAGTCAATTGCTAGAAGTGTAGTTCATATTGCAAGAATTGCTACGTGTGAAGTATGCAACGAAATTATGGGGCAAAGACGAAGACATCTAACCTGCTTTTGATAATATTATTCATTTTTTTATCAACTTCACCAAAACGAATAAGGTATATTTTTACTTTTGGATAAAAAAGGGAGCAAACTTACATGAAAATTCACATAAAAAGATGACAATTGACAAGAAAAGAAGACAAAAGGAGAAATTAATAATTACAAAAAAGAATAATGCATCATTGTAGAGAATGAATGGCTCATATTGTAAGTTTATAAATAGCAATACCAAGAGAGAAAAGAGAGAGCTTAAGAGGAGGCAAGAAAGAGAGAAATATAAAGGAGCTTCCAATTATTTATGAAGTCATTTTTTTTCAAGTTAAGTCTCTTCAATATTATGAGTAGCTAATTTTATTCTTGAAACCAATTGTAAAGATCATTCGAAAATCTTGGGTTATCAATAGAGATAATTGATATTTCTTAGTAATTAAATTCTAAATCTTTGAGAAAATTTAGATTTTTGACTATGTTTGTAATACCTTCCGCCTTGACAAAGCACCTGATATATACAAATCGATAGTATGAATCTATGACGTTAATTTTACTATTATTGAAATTATATTTTTATTGCTAAATCTTCCAAATCAAAGGCTCAAGACGAAGTCAATGATTTGAGTTACAAAACTTCCGTTGATATTTTGGGTGAATCAGGTGGTCTGATCAATTGGATCCAAGACCGTTTTTGTTATTTAAAGTCTAGTTTCATAATCATCAAACTTTCCAAAACAAAACGTTTTTCTTTTGGTTACTATTTTTTTGCACTAACTGTCTAGATCTCAATGGTACTATTCTCAGTGGAATTCAAACAGGTTGGCGTAGGCTCCAACTGAAACTATTACAATACTACGGTATTTAGCACGGCTTAGTCAGTATCTAATATTTTACTATGGGTGAATTTATCTTTTACCGTAAATGAATTTACAACTCCAACTTTGCATGTTTTGTTAACTATTCCTTGTGAATTCGATTTCGACTTATCGAGTTATTACTGCATCACAATTGCACACTGACAGATTTAAATCACATCATTTACAAGTGATTAAATGTCTCGACCGGTTGATCAATCTTATGTGTATTTCTTGTTGGTTATTTTTCTTCCATTCAGTTTTCGCATATCTCTTCTCAGCTTTTGCAACGCTTCAACTTTACTTTATTCTTCCAGGTTCATTTGTTGCGTTGGGGGTTCGAGGTTGGACAGCGTTTGATCAGGCTTTTGTGGTGTTTTACTTGCTATTGGTAACAATTACTGGTTGTATTTCACTCACTGTCTTTATTTTGGTTTCTAAATAGAGTCTTGTTCTCTATTCTGTTTCTGCCCTTAAAGTTGTTGGCTTTTCCTCCAACCCTGTGACTCTGTTCTTTCAATATTTTGATTTCATTTGATGCTATATCAGTGTTTATTTCACCTCCTTCTAAAGCTATAAATTCAAAAGGAGTCAAAATCAGGAGTGGTATTGTTTACCAAACAAGGTATATTATATATCTATATGTGTGTGTGAGTGTATGCATATGAGAGATCATAATATGGAAAATAGAATTAGTTTAATTGCTAAGAAAGCTTAGAGAAATAGAAAGAAAATGTAGGTTCGACCCTGGATGTTTCATTCTTTTTTTTTTTTTTTTTAGGTTTTCTGGTTTTGTTTTTTTTTTTAAAAAAAAACCCAGCATTCGATTTGGTAGCTGCAAATACAGGGGGTATAAATTGAAAAATAAAACAAAAAAGGTGTTTCCTATAATGCTTAGCCCAAGTAATATAGTTGTATCTTATAAGTTCAGTTCATGGATGGGTAGGAAGTGAACAAACTAATAGACTCGCTACAACTAGTCCATTATCGTTTTATGCTAATACTGGTTGGTAGCATATTTCATTTAAGAGATACCGAATATTTATCTGAAACTTTTCTGCAGGAGCATAAAGCTCCAGATATTGCATCAAGAATAAGAAACCTTCTGAATATTTTTTATTCTTAATTCAAAAGGTATTCTTTCTTTCTCATTAAATTTTTTCCTCTTTTGTACTTTTTTTAATTTCCTTTTTCGCGTGCATTTTTGTTTTCATGCAGAAGTTTCACTTGTTACTTGTCTAATGAGAATTATTGTTGATGATCTGATGAATTGTTACAATAAAGGTCCTCTCTCTCTCTCTCTCTCTCTGTGCTTTGCTTCTTTATCTTCTTCTTAAAAAAAATTTAAATTTTCCCTTCATTTCCTTTACCATTGATTGTGGTTGCTTAATTCTCAAACATATATACTAAAACAAATCTTTTTCAGCTATAGATATTCTTCGTCAGTGTTTTTGCCTTGGTTCTTATCATAAAAATTCTCCATTAAATAAATTATTTTTTGATTCACCCTTGTGAACTTCAATGTGGACGGCTTGAATATTTTTATGGGATACTTGTGCACAAAATTTGCAGGGTGCAATATGGCTTCTTAAGCATACAAAAAGTGACCCTGTCAACTCAACCCAGATCCAGCATGTTTATAAAATTTCCATGTGAAGGATCATATCTTTAAAAATAGGCCGAGAATGGTAAATTTCTATGAACATTTTCCAAACGTGCTGTGTTACATATACTTTTCACTATTTTGTTTTCATTGATTGTAGTTCTGTTCTATTTTGTCTTTTCTCAATGATTTTTTCAAAAAAAATATTAGCTATGAGAGATTTGAAACTCCAGCTCTAATGGCCTTTGTACTTCTCTCAACTGCCGCTGCGCCAGATTTGTGAGTTTTCTTTTACGTTTTCGTTATTGAAAATATTTTTTCAATCCGTATTTCTTTTCTTTAAAATTTCATCAAAAGTAAGCTGTTACCCATTTCTTGCTTTAGATAATTACATTTACTCCCTGCTTTGTTTATTTTGTGATTTCTTCTCTTTTTTTTTTTTTTTTTTTTTTGTTTACCAGTAAAAGTAAGCTCTAGGGTTACAGTACATTATGCATAAAGTTGTTAGAGCTCTGGTTTTATTTTTTTTCCTTATTTGCTACATGTGAAACTATATATTCTGATCTAGAAAAATTAAAATTCCAATTTAACCTCTCCCGTGTTATTATTGAGGTGATATTTACGTTTTCTAAAATTATTGATTTCATTTTGTTAATTTGTTCTTGATTGTTGCCTTCAGTGTTATGCCATTTTTGCAAGTGGAAGTCTGTTTAGCCTCGTTCAATATGAAAGGTTCATTTATTTGTTTGATCAGATAACTATGTCCAAATCATTATAAACACAACCTTTAAAGACTGACTTTTGCACTACATTTCTTTCTCATTCAGGGAAATGGCTCATACATGTTTGCTGGGTTCGGTCTAAGTTTGCTAATCTCTGGCGTAATCTATGTTCATGATGACACATTTCTGGTAGCCTGTAAATGCACAAAAAAAATAAAATTTAGACAACCCCACCTAACTTGCAATAGTGATATAAATATTAAAAATAAATACAGTCACAGTCTTTTATAGCCACGTCATCTGATAACCCAAAATAGTGACATTTATTTACGTACGTAGTGTCTGTTGTTTAACAGTGCATGTTTGGAAAGTCAATGTAGGTTTATAAAGTGATTTTACTTTTTTGACTAATTCCCTACAATATTTATGCATAAGATTAGAACCTTCCAAACCATTGTGTTGTTTGTGTTTTCTTTTTCTTTTTTCAATCATTTATATTTTGTTATGTAATTGTAGGAGGTTATGATAGGGTAGAAAGCAACCAGAGGTTGTGATGTAGCACCATTGAAGTCCTAGGTACCACAGCTTTCACAAATTTCTCTGTACATTTCCTCTATAACTTTTTTCTCCCCTTTCTCTCCCCTACTTTAACCATTTAAATACTATGATTAGTTATGAATTGCTTGCCCATATCAGCATTCGAAGGTAATAAATAGATATCTTAAATGTATATTGCTCATGTTAGTGTTTATATCCACTTACTTGGTAGTTCACACTGTATCCTATCTAGCATTCACTTGAAAAAGTGCTTAGCTTAGCTCTACATGATAATGAACTAAGCTTAGTTTTAAATGCATGTGCTAAACATATGAAATTTTATAATTTAGCATGTGTTTGAATATGGTAATGAAAGAAATATAAATCCACCTTTGAACAAACCCCAAGACGTAGTAGACTTTCCATACAGGCACACTAGCAACTTCTTAATCACATCCACTAGCATATGAGAATTGTTTTTTATCAAGAGGAGGTTTCACTGGAGAGAATGAGAAGAATAAGATCTATTTTTAGAATTTTTTTCCTCAATAGTAATATAAATGTGGGTGCTTAGAGCATCTCCAATGAGCTCTCTAAAGTTGCTCTCTTAGC
>CM065392.1:6555000-6725000 GCA_033060915.1 Euryodendron excelsum | reverse complement strand
CTTCTTAGAGTTCGAACTCTGGCAGAAGAGTTCGAACCCTCAGAGCAATTTTTCTCTTTTTTTTCTTCTTAGAGTTCGAACTCTAGCATAGGAGTTCGAACCCTCTGTGTAATTTTTCTATTTTTCTTCTTATAGTTCGAACTCCTCTTTCCCCTTATAATTAGGGTTCGAACCCTAAGCCTGCATATGCTTCTTTTAAGTCTCCAGCCTCTGAGAGTTCAAACCCTCATATGGGAGTTCGAACCCTAAGGCCAAAATACCATTTTTCTTCACTTTTTACCAGCCACCATTCGAATTCCTGTTTGCTTCTTGTTTCCACTGTTCGAACTCTCAGTGTATTTTTCCACAATCTTCAGCTATCTTCCCTTTATCTCTTTACAGCTCAATTCAAGGCTTTTGGAGTCCCTTTCTCGCAATGCTCGTTAGACGTGAACTTGTATAACTTTGTGAAATCTTTCCAACGGCGTATCTTTCATTCTGTTCTGAGTTACGGATGACAAGTTGCACATTTCCCAACACAAATCACAGCAACAGTCCTCGATATGTGTGCCTGCACTCCAGATCGCTTTTATGACTCCAAATCCTCTTCATTATCAACGTTTACCTGCAATGAACTCAAAATACGACTCTCAGTACAAAATACACTAAAGAGGGCATAATTAACCTAATCTAGAGCTAACTTAGATTAGTTTAGTTGCATTGAACTGCACTTATGCAGCTCAATCAAGGGGTGCCGTTGAAGATGATGTCATTTCTTAGCAGCCAGATATTCCATATTATAGCAAAGAAAAAATCTTGTGATGAACCCTCTATCATCTCTCTCAACTGTTAAAATCACAAAGCTCTTTTCAATACTAAATTTGTGAAAGACAACTAGCACGGGCCCCTTCAGCTAGTATGGATAAATATGTCTTTAGTAATATATATGCATTTACTTTTAATATAAACAAAAAAAAATTGTGTTACCAAACATGCTTTTTTATTTTTATTTTTATAAATGAAAAAAAAAACAAGCCACACAAAAAACTAACCAAAAAAATAAAAACTGACAATTTTACCAAATGGTCTCTCCTACTTTTATTTAGTTGGTTTAAAAATTGAGAAAGTAATAAATTGCCATTTGACATACCATGTTTTTTCTTCGTTTTTTTCCCTAAACAAATCCCACATCAAAACGTAGTTTTAATATAATTGTGCATGTTAATTTTAGGTTAGCATACCCATTTATCCATAGCAATCTACTCAACTTTCCAATGAAAATGAAACAGTATTAACTGAACAAGGGTGAGAAAATCAAAAAGTGTGATTGTCTCCGTCCAATAAATTAAATGAATTCTACAAGTAGTATTCTGTAATAAGAAGATGTGAATAGGGATTACCGTCTGATTTGTGCTAACGACTTAGTCCTCTTTGGGGAAGCCACATACAAACACGCAGAGGCTATGACTCTAGTGATGGAGCAGTTCTGTGAGATTTCTGGCCAGAAGATTAACTTAGATAAGTCTAAGATGTTCATCTCTCGAAATATTAATCGTCACCATGCAACGGAGTTAAGTTTGAAGGGTGGTATCCCCCTCACCGCAGACCTTGGAAGGTACTTGGGTGTCCCTTTGTTACATTCTCGAGTGAAGAACGACACATACCAATTTGTTTTGGACAAGGTCAAAAGTAGACTAGCCGGCTGGAAGGCACATCAACTATCATTGGCTGGAAGAGCCTCATTGATTCAGACTGTTACTTCAACTATCCCCTCATATGTCATGCAAACCACAAAGATTCCTAAGGCAGTGTGTGCAGCCATTGATCGGTGCAACGACCGCTTCTGATGGGGAGGAACCAAGAACCACCGTTGAATGCATCTGGTAGCATGGGACAAGGTTTGCCAGCCCAGGGAATCCGGGGGGCCTGGGGTTCAGGAAAATGAATGAATTGAATATTACTTTGCTGGCAAAACTTGGATGGAGATTACAGAAAGAAGAGACAACCCAAGAAATGGGAAATGTCTCGGGGGATAAGCAGCGTTGGAAATGGGAAATGTCTCATAATCCACCATACATGGGGATCATCCTCATCAGGCAAGTTCACCGTCAAAGCTGCCTACTCTGAGCTCACAGAAATGGGAAATGTCTCCGAGGATAAACACAGTTGAAAAAGGCTTTGGAAGGCCAAGGGCATGCCTTAGTGGAGGCATCTATTGTGGCTAGCAAGAAATGACAAACTTTTAACAAATGGATTAAAGCTTCATCGCTATCTAGTAGATGAGGGAACCTGTCCGATGTGTGGATTGGCCATTGAGACTACCCTGCATGCAACTAAAGTTTGCGAAGTACCAGGAAATGTGTGGAAGCAGTTAATTCCTCCTCAACATCACTAGGATTTCTTCGCTCTGCCTCTCAAACAGTGGATAGACAACAACATTCGCACGGATAATGGTGCAGGCCACTTGAGTTGCAGATGGAGTACTTTCTTCATGGGAGCTATATCTAAGTTCTAGTACTGGAGAAACATGACTGTATTCGATTAATCCTTTCTCCCAGAGGATTTATTACTCTATATTCGAATGGGGGTTAGAGAGTTCGAATTAGCTCAGGATGTGAGCTCAAAACAAAGGCTTGTCCCGGCCAATATTAGGAGGATCCCCCCTCACCATTACCAGGTGAAGTAATATACTGATGCTTCTATGGACACCAACCCGGGAATAGCAGGAGTTGGGGGGCCAATCAGAAATAGTTATGGGTGGTGGTTAACTAGCTTTATCCATCAGATAGGGTGGGCAAATACTCTTACAGCGAAAATTTGGGCTATCTTGCAGGGTCTAGAGTTGGCATGGAAGCAGGGCTTTCACAGAGTTATTCTCGAATCAGACTCTTATAGAGGCTCTCGATCTCCTAGCTCAACCGAATGAAGACCATCCAGACTCCAATCTAATCCTTCGGATCGAGAGTCTTCTGCTTCGTGACTGGGCATGTGAAGTGCAACACACATGGCGAGAGGCTAATGGCAGTGCTGATCATCTGGCGCATGAGGCTATTGGTAGTCCCACGGAACTTCAGATGTTATGTACCCCTCCTAAGTCAGTGCAGCCATACCTGACATGGGATACGGGAGAATGAGGAATGCCCTGTGCCACTTTTGTGTAGTTTCTCTTGGCTTCGGCCTCCCACTCACCAAAACACAAAAAATGGGGATTACCGTCTTATATAATTGGGTTAATTCCACTTTGCATTCTTGTAATTTATAATAAATTTTACTTTAAGACATTTATTTTTAATTATTATAATTAAGTCTTTACACTTATAATTTATTATAATATCAACTTTTTACTAACTTTCGTTTAGAAAATAAACGAAATATTTGCATATGACAGACACGTTGCCTTTTTAAAAATATATATATATAAAATCATACTTCTTCTTAATAATATCTCCCAAATTTCTCTTAAATTATTCCAAAATCATGAGTGTAATCAACTTTGTGAAGTGTATAATGTGATTAGGTTTTATGTAAAAATTCTTAATTCAATTCACTTGCAATATATGAGTCTTTGGATGGAAAAGGGTAAAATTTTATATATCTGTCACAAGAAAAAGGTCATATGGTTATCACATGAAAATTTTCTATCAATTTCTCCAACAGAAGATTGATATTGCAACAAATTAAAAGTATAAGAGAGCTTAATTATAACAATTAAAAGTAAAAGTACTGAAGTGAAATTTAGTGTAAAGTGTAATAGTACAAAATATAATTAACCATATATAATTTGTCCTCAGTAAAAGTCATGTGGTTTGATGCTATACATGAAAACCATACAAACCCAGTCATTAATGCCATGCCAGTGAGTTGTTAGTATAGTTATTACGCAGGTGGATGGTATAATTTTTTTGCAAGAACCAAACTTAATACAAGCCGATTGTTAAAACGGGAAGTATGGGGAGAAGTTATTAACTTAACACACGACCATCTCTTCCGATGTTAAGGATAGCATAATTTAAGAATAATGTTATATAGTAAAAAATTTTGTATAAGATTATTTATTGATAAAATAATGTGGCTTAATTAGAATTTTTCACTTTATAACAAAATACTCATCACAGTGACTTTTAAATATAAAAATCTCATCATCACATTATTCTAGATTTGGTGGAGTTTTCTGTAGATGTTTTCTAAAAGACCAACACTTTACATAATATAAATTAACTTGTTTTAATATTCAAATGAACACTGTTATGACCACAAATAATAACAATAATAACAAGGTAATGTTATACAAGCAAAAGACTTATATATATTGTTTATATAATGACATGATTGAATCTGAACCTTTCATATTAAAACGGAGCACCCATCATGATTAATTATATGTACAAAACACCCTTAATGGTAGAGTTTCTATACAAATTTTTGTGGAAGAATAAAATTTTCTTAATAAAAAAGAATGATAACAATTACTTGTTTTATGTATTGGCAAGTTTTTGGAGAAATTCATTTACATGGCACTGCCAGTATTTGTTGACCAAATCTCTTGTATCCCATCATCATAGGGTTAATATTACTCCACTAATTTACATGCGACTCACTAGATTAAACGCAAAGTTTGATCCGCAAAAATTAACTGGTCTCTGAACTTATTATAAGAAAAAAAATGGTGTGATATAAATTATAAGAAAAAATGGTCTCTCAACTATTAGTGTATCACTCATTTCATTTGCTAATTATTTTCTATCTTCTTGAAGCTTACGCGAAAAAGTGATCCCTCTGAACTTTTAATTTGTAACGCACTTCATTTGCTGTGTAATTTCTATCTTATCGAAGCTTCAAAAGGACGATAACCAAATTAACCGTGGCCTACATCTCACAAGACGATTATATTGAGCACGGTATATATAATTTCATGCGTAGCTGTGCTCTTGTATGACCTAAATTATGGTTCGATTTGTAATGCCATACAAATAGAAAATTTATACAAAATTTATTACCTGAATGATGTGTTTAGATTTGAAGTATGCATGGGTCGAGTTAGGCCGGGTCCATGGTCAATCCACAACTGAAGCGATATTTTCACAGAACCGAACTAAACCAACCCAAATTGGTTCTGTTTGGGTTGATTCAGTTCAGTTCCATTTCTCGGGTTGGTTTGAACCACAATCAAGTTCGATCCATTTTATTGTACCAAACATCATTTATTTATTTTGAAATTTTAAAAAAAAATTATTATTCTTGTATCCTCAATTTTTAAAAGAATTAATAGAACAATATATAAACACAAGTTAATAATAATTAAGTCCCAATAACTATGATTTAAAAACATATATAATATATGTAGACTTCTATGATAGATATAATTTCGGGTCTCAATTCGGTTCAGGTAAAAAAAAAATGTAAACTTGAAAATCAAATCGAAATGATCAGGTTGTCATTCTTTAGACCCAGAACCGAAGCTAGATAAATCGAACCAAACTATTGAGTGTGTGTCTTGACTCTGTGGGATGCTTACAATTAGGTTATACATGTTAGTTTTCTAATTATATAAGAATACTAATTTTTTTGGTAGTTTCTTATAATAAGGACAAATATTTGTAATTGTGTGAAGATTAGGGTTTCTTGGGTTTGCCTATAAATAAGAAGCTTATGAGAATTCGAGGATTGGCTTTGTGTGCTCAAAGAGGGTCTTTTGCCAAAGGGAGGCTTATAGAGTTCAATGGAAGATTGTAGAGAGATAGGAGGGAGAGATTAGAAAAAACGCATGAAAGAGAGAAGTAGCAGATGTGCTGGCTGTAAGGCTAGGGACACTGGAAGGATAGAAGAAGTGGACGACTTCAAGGCTTGGATACCTTTGAGTAATTGTGACCCAGCTATTAGTGTTAGTTGGGTGTTTTGTGATTGTCTAAGACTTGTAATCTCTATTGATAGTGATTGTTCTATCGTCTGTGGACATAGGGAGATTATTGTTATACTGAATCATCTTAATTTTCTGTGTTGTGTTTCTGTTTGATGTGTGGGTGTGATTGATTGTACTCTAAAAGTGCAATCTACATGTCTTAATTAGCTAATTGTTAGTTTTATACTATGTTTAATTGTGTTAATTATAATCCTAATTCGTACTAACTTAGGTTTGTATTTATTTTCAGGAATCCTAGCTAAAAAGGGATTAATTGGCGCTGAAACAGAATAGGCGTTTGAAGTGCGTTCGAACGGTCCTCGTTGGCGTTTGAATGGTATACAGAAGCGTTCGAACAGTACTTCAAACAGTTTCACGTTGAATTCAGGTTTGAAATGTGTTTGAAAGATTCAGAGAGCAGATCTTCCCGTTCGAAGACCGATCAAACGGTCGTCCTGGCGTTGAATGGTTGTCTGTGGCGTTTGAACAGTTTTGAGCTTAAATAGAATAATTTCGAATGCAATTTAATCATAGGTTTCAAGAGGTTGCTGTCTGTAAGCACCCCATTTTTTACCGTTCGGCAGTCTACACTCCGTCCAGACTTGTTTTCAAGTCATTGTGGGCATATTCCAATCGAAACCAATTCTCCAGGTCCAAATTCCGTCTTTCCATCGCTTCGCGGGCCTGTCAAGCCCAAATAGAGGCAAAATGACCAAAATGCCCTTAAGGGCATTGTCCTTTCCTTTCCAATTCCAATCCTACTCTCAAGACAGTTTATTCCTCGAGACGGTTCCAATCCAGGCACGTCTCTTCGGATACGATAAGTCCCCTTTTCCAATCCCACTCTCGAGACAGTTTATTCCTCGAGACGGTTCCAATCCAGGCACGTCTCTTCGAAGACGGTAAGACCCCTTTCCAATCCCACTCTCGAGACAGTTTATTCTTCGAGACGGTTCCAATCTAAGCACGCCTCTTCGGAGACGGTAAGACCCCTTTCCAATCCCACTCTCGAGACAGTTTATTCCTTGAGACGGTTCCAACCCAGGCACGTCTCTTCGGAGACGATAAGTTCCCTTTCCAATCTCTCTCTCGAGATGGTTTATTCCTCGAGACGGTTCCACTCCAAGCACGTCTCTTCGGAGACGGTAAGACCCCTTTCCAATCCCTCTCTCGAGACAGTTTATTTCTCGAGACGGTTCCAACCCAGGCACGTCTCTTCGGAGACGGTAAGACCCCTTTCCAATCCCACTCTCGAGACAGTTTATTCCTCGAGACGGTTCCAATCCAGGCACGCCTCTTCGGAGACGGTAAGACCCCTTTCCAATCCTACTCTCGAGACGGTTCCAATCCAGGCACGTCTCTTCGGAGACGATAAGACCCCTTTCCAATCTCACTCTCGAGACAGTTTATTCCTCGAGACGGTTCCAATCCAGGCACGCCTCCTCGGAGACGGTAAGACCCCTTTCCAATCCCTCTCTCGAGACAGTTTATTCCTCGAGACGGTCCGAGTAACGAAACTACTCACAAAACCGTTAGAGTAGCGGAAATACTCACAAATAGGTTGATATAGGGAATTGGCAACAAATCCCTGTGTCACGACGATCGCCGTTAGAGTGGCGGAAACATTCAAAACCCATGTCAACACCAGTGTCTGTTAGCCCACTTCGGTGAAAAATAACCAGACTGCCCTTAGGACCTTTTCCAAGACTTTCCGGTCAAGATGACCGTTTTGCCCCTAGGCATCCGAATGCCTCGAGAACCACGCCGGCTCTGGATATCAAACCGGTAACCCTCTGAGATTACCTTTTATAGTACTCTCAACCTTCCTTCACCTTTCCGGATCATTCCGAGTCAGTTCCGACCAACCCGGTACAAAATGACCGTTTCGCCCCTGATAGGCCGGTCTCCTTTTTCGACCACACCAGCTCTAGGTATCAAACCGGTAATGTCCTGAGACTACTTTTTATAGTGTTCTCAACCTCCCCTCACCTTTCTGGATCATTCCGAGTCAGTTCTGGCAAACCCAGTGCGAAATGACCGTTTTGCCCCTAGTAGGCCGGTTTCCTTTTCCGACCACACCGACTCTGGGTATCAAACCGGCAACCTCTGGGAACATTCTGAATAATGTTTCCAGATCCCAAGTTTTCTTCTGGGACAGTCCGAGTCTGTCCCGGTAGTTTCCCAGTCCGATTGATCGTTTTGCCCCTGAAGGCCCGGTCAACCTTTCCGACACATCTTATCCTCACTTTTCAAGTCAAATACCTCCAGGGCACTATTTTAAGTGTTCCTGCTCCTTTCTGGCCTTCCGGGTCATTCCCGGCTCCTTCAAATCATTCCCAGACTTTCCGGAGCCACTCCTAGTGAAGCCAGGCTAAAAATTGCGTGGTAGTCACTAGTACAGGTGCCCAAATCTAGTCAAAGATACGTTGCTTGCCGACCTTAAACATTTCCTAAATGGCAGCTAAAAAATAGCCTGGCGCCACTATAACAAGCGCCAGTGTTGTCCAACCTCTATAAATACAAAGCCTCATTCAACGTGAAGGGGAACCGCAAACTCAACCTAAAAATCATATATTTTGATATACAGAGCTCGAGCACCTCCTAAACCTTAGCCTCCTTAGGTTTCTCCAAACCCTAGCCACCTTACACAAACCCTAGCCTCCTATACACTCATACACACCCCCATACACTCATACACTAGCCTTCAACCATCCTTTAAAGACTTGAAGAGCTGCAATCCAAAGCTTGAAGACAACTCTTGAAGACTGAAGGTGAAGATCAAGACGAAGACCGAAGACCGAAGACAGCACGGCGCGCAAAATAAACAAGACATACGGTAGGCTCCCTATTTAAATTTCCACACTTCCCCCCTCTCTCTTCTCTCTCCTAACCCACTTGAGTTTTCTCTATTTTAATCCCCCATCTCTTTCCCCCCTTTCTTTGCATGCTTGAAACAAGGGGATTCCCAGTCCATGTGTAGGATTGGGCTATTGGAGAGTCACCGTGTCGGGGGCTTTCTTCTAGTCTAACCAAAGACCACGTGGGTCCGGCCCCCTTGATTATGTGGTGAAGCCTTAGCCTTGTATGTTCACGACCCCAAATTGCATTGTGCATATCATAGTCGTACATCTTCCAAAATTCGTTTTCAAACTCGTTTTCAAAACCGTTTTCAAACTTGTTTTCAAAATTGCATCAAAATCTCCTTTTCAAAAACTTGTTTTCAAAATCACAATTCTAGGGTGATTCTAGCCTTTCTATGGCTAGGGTTGTTTTAGGAAAGTGTTACATTAAAAGTGACCAATATGGTCTATATTTTCAAATCTTATTGTTTTCCAAAACCGCTTTCGTAAAGTGGTTCTAGCCCTCTTATGGTTAGAATTGCTTTAGGAAAGTAAGATGTTTTTATACCTTCTAAAAACTCTCTTTTCAAAAAATCCCTCTTCCTAAAAATCTCTTTTTCAATATACTTTCCTAAAACTCTCCTCTCCAAAATTGTTTTCAAAAACTCCCTTCCAAAATCTATTTTTCAAAACTCCCTTTTTCAACTCCTTTCCAAAATCCTCTCTTCAAAGTTCATTTTCTAAAAACACTCCCTAAATTCACTTTCCTAAAAACTCTCTCCAACAATCTCCTTCTAAAAATCTTTCTAAAAAATTCTCTTTTCAAAATCTTCCTTCTGGAAACTCCTCTCTAGGATTTCCTTCCAAAACCTTCGTTTCCAAAAACATACTTCCTAAAAACTCCTTCTCTTTAAAATCTTTTTCCAAAAACTCTCTCTTCAAATTCACTTTCCAAAAATTCCTCCCTAGGATTCCCTTTTAGAAAACCTTCGTTTCCAAAAACGCACTTTCCGAAAGTCCTCTTTCCTTAAAAGCCCAAGTCAAGCCCTAGAACTCACAATTAGGAAACCCTAATTTTCTTTCAAAAAATATGGTTTTCAAACCCTGCCCCAAACCTAAGTTTCCAAAATCTCTTATTTTCACATCCAAACTATACATGTTTCCAAAACCTATTTTCTATGTCGAAACTATAATTTTTCAAATCTAGGGTTTCTAGAATCTCCTTTTCCAAATCCTTGCCAAATCCTATCTCCCCGTTTAGGAAACTAGATCCCGTCCTCCGTTTTTGGAAACAAAATCCAACCTTTCTCTTTTAGAAACCAAATCCAATCCCTTCCTAATCCAAACCTTTCCTAATTCAATTCCTTCCTAAACCATAAGTTTCCTAAACCTAAAACTTTAAACCTTTCCTTAAATTTCAAAATCCAACTCTTTCCTAATTCAAATCCTTCCCAAACTTCTACTTTCCTAAATCTTAAGTTTCCAAAACTTGAACATAAAAATCTTTCCTAAACTTTAAAACTTAACTTTCAAATCTTTCCTAGTTCAACCCTTTCCTAATTCTACCCCTTTCCAAAATCTTTTTCAAATCCAAGCTTTCAAATCTTTCCTAAACTCAAACCTTTCCTAATCTCAAGATCTTCTAAAACTCTAAAACTTTCTAAATCCTAAACTTTCCAAATTTCAAATCTTTTCAAATTCAAAACTTTCTAAATTTGAAACTTTCTCAAGTTAAATCTTTCTAAACCTAAATCTTCCCAAATTCTAAGCTTTCCAAAACTTCAACATCTTTCCAAATCTAAGACTTTTCTAAACTCAAAACTTTCTTAATTCAAACATTTCCTAAATCGAAAACTTTTCTTTTCAAACCTTTCCAAATTCAAAACTTTCCTAAAGTTGAAACATTCCAAATTCAAAACTTTCCTAAGTTGAAACTTTCCTAAATCGAACTTTTCCTAATTCAAACATTTCCTAAATCCAACCTTTCTTAATCTCCCAAACCTTCCAAGTCAAGTCAAATCTTTCCTAAGTCTCTTTTCCTAAGTCTAGGTTTCTTAAACCTCCATCTTTCCTAAAACCAAATCTTTCCAAAATCAATCTTTCCAAAGCAAGTCTAATCTTCTCAATTTCAATTTCCAATCTCCTCTTCTAATTTCAAATCAAATTCAATTTCCAATTCAAATCTCCTTCTTCCAATCAACTCTTCTATTTTCAATCGGACTCCGGTCCGAACTACAACTAACCTGATTCCCCCAAAGGGATACGTAGGCAACCTTCATAGGTGCAGTCACAACACTTTTCAAACTTTCAATTCCACCCTCATGGGTGCGGTCTCCACATTTTTCAAATCTCAAATTCCAATCAATTTTCAAAATTCCGATTTCAAAATTTCTATTTTCAAATTCCTATTTCCAAGTTTTCAAACTTTCCAATTTCAAATTCTATCTCTTCTAATCTATTTTCAAATCAAATTCTTTTCAAATTCATTTCCAAATCTATTTTTCAATTCTCTCTTATTTTGCACTTGCATATCATGCATCATGTTAATTTTCAAACATTGTTTTCAAAGTGGATAGGATTGGACATGGGTTAATTAAAGACTCTCATAGGTGAATCTAGGGTAGATTGACATGTAGGTACCGAAAGGGCGGGGTAGGGTGATGGCTTAGTGCATCTTCCCTATACGTAACCAACCTCCGAACCTAGATCACTGTTTTCGAAAGACCAAAAAGGAGTTATTTTTCTAAAAAGGGCTAAATATTTTCCAAAGATTGCCAAACAACCTATTTTCCTAAAAACCCTCTCTTGAGGAGATATTTTCAAAATCGTTTTCTAAAAACTCTAAGTGTAGTCTTCGGATTATTCTTAGTTTTTAGGTGACCTAACTCACCTTAATCAAGTTAGGTGGCGACTCTGAATCTTTTTCAAAAGCCCTTTATTCAAATACATTTTTCAATTCAAACCTAGTCGCATTCATTCTTCTAGGAGGGTGAGTTCTAATGAGAGAGTACAGCATTTTTCCCGCTTGAGTGAGTATTCCTCGAGTGCGAAAAATCTGGACGCGACACTGTCAAGGTACAAGCTGCTGAAGCTGTGGTACAAGTTACTAAAGCACGCAGAGCTGAAACTTTGAAAGCCCATATCTCGTGAATCAAAAAGGCTATTCAAGCCCATAATGTGTCAATTTCATATAACTTTTCGAGAGCTATAACTTTTGTGAAGGGACCTAGCCCATCTGAGCACTCAGTGGGAACCGTCCGTACGACTAACGACGGGATTTATATATTAACTCGTTTTTTAGTTGTGGATAGAAGGTAGGTAGGAGAATATTGTCTTTTTAGGTTTTTTATGTTTTTGAAGGATTGCTAAGGTTAACGTTTTTCTAGGATTTTAGGAGTAGATTAGAGTTTTATTCATAGTTTTCATTCAGTTTTCAATACCTGTAATCAGATTATTCAGTTTTTCATTATATTTTCAATATAACATTGTGTATATAAGTTTATGATGAGTAGTTAGGTTGCATCTTGGGATCAATTGTGAAGATCAATTGAAAATCTTAGATGAACAAAAGTGGTATGTTCTTGGTTTTAAAGTTAAATTTTATGTTTCTTTTTTGTTTCTAGAAACCTTCGAAAACCTGGACATTTGATTATGTTCGGTAACGTTTATGCGTGAATCTATATTCAGTATATGCACTGCATAAATTGATGGTACTCGTCCTTAATTCTAACAACCCGATTTATTCTAAAAGTTGAAGTTTTGAATAACCCTTGGTTTTATCGTTAAATCTTCCGAATCCGAGACTCACGACGTAGTCGAAGGATTTGAGTTATTAAATTATCTCCTTCGGAATTTCAAGAGACGCAATTGATTGGATCGATTGACCCCAAGACTTTTTCTTTATTTCTTAATTTAAATTAAATAACAAATCTTTTCTCAACCTAAAATCCGTTTTTGTTTATTGGAGTATTTTTCCTAAGATTTTTAATCCACGGTAAGTTTTCCTATTTACGTAAATCATCTTCCCTGTGGGATCGACCTCGTACTTACGAGAAATTATTATTACATCACGGCTGTGCACTTGTGGTTAAGTATCACCCTTTAAGGGAGCGATCAGTGATCATGGGTATGCTTCCGTAAATGATTGTGCATTAAGTAAAAATCTCAACACAAATTGACCTAGAGATGTCGGGTCGGTTCAATTGTTAGGTTTTTTGGTTCTTTTGTGCACCCTTAGCTTGTATAAGAGCTACTCACTTAAAATAAAACACCTATCATGATGACTCTTAATTATAATAATACCACCGTCACATCATTCTAATGAGATTTTCTATACAAATTTTTTGAAAGCATTTTCCTTAGTAGTTTAGTGGCAAAGCCATGTTAGGCTCAAAGAGGGCAAT
Source organism: Euryodendron excelsum (assembly GCA_033060915.1). Taxonomy (NCBI): domain Eukaryota; kingdom Viridiplantae; phylum Streptophyta; class Magnoliopsida; order Ericales; family Pentaphylacaceae; genus Euryodendron; species Euryodendron excelsum. The sequence continues at coordinate 6,711,879 of CM065392.1, read as the reverse complement.
TGCTACCACAAATTTTTTAAAATAGTATTTTTATAGTCAGTTTTACAAATATTTCTCAATTTGTGTTCCCAAAAATGTTATAAATGGCCCCCCTTAAATATTTATTTACTTTAAATCCCTTAATATAGTTTGTATATATATATATATATAAAAGTGTTAAAACTTTTTGGCTCATATGTTTGATATGGAGAGACACCAAAAAGTTCTAGAAAGATGGGCAAATGCTGAGCGGAGTGGAGCGGAGCGAAGCATTTGCCCCCTTCTCGAATCCAATTGTGGGTTGGGCCGAAGGCCCGTTGATTTAGGGAGTGCAGGGGGCTACGCAGTATGGTACGGTGTTATCAGGGTATTTTAGGAAAACAGACTAAATAATCTTGTTAGGGTTTTTCTGGTATTTATATATATTTTCGTATTGTAAACCCTAGAAGATTAGATGAATAAGAAAAACTCTCGCTCTCACTCTTGTGGATGTACCCGAATTTGGGGAACCACATAAATCTCTGTGTCCTTTACTATTTTTTCTCATATTCTATTTCATGTGCATATGTGATTGCGCTAACAAGTGGTATCAGAGCACGTTAGCATAATCGCACAAAGAACGATGGTGGGGAATACGACTGTCTCGAAGTTCGATGTGATGAAGGTCGACGAGATTGGGAATTTCGGATTGTGGCAACAGCGGCTAAAGGATGTGCTAGTGCAACAGGGTTTGGTGAAGACGTTGAGATCAGCTTCGAATAAACCAGAAAGGATCTCTGATGATGATTGGGAAGATATGCAGATGAAGGCAGTGAGTACGGTTCGTCTTTATCTTGCAGATGAAGTTATGTATCACGTGATCGGTAAAGTAACCCCGGCTGGTGTCTGGTCGAAGCTAGAGAGCAAGTATACATTGAAGTCCTTGACGAATAAACTGTTCTTGAAGCAGAAGTTATTCGAGCTGAGGATCGTTGAAGGTACTGATTTGATTCAGTATATCAACACATTCAATCAGATTGTGAGCAATCTACTTAGGATTGATGTAAAATTCGAAGAGGAAGATCACGCCTTGATGTTACTTTCGTCACTTTCGAGTTCTATGAAAAACCTCGTTATAACTCTACTTTGGGGGAAAGAAACCCTAGAACTGGAGGAGGTTACAGTAGTTCTTCTGGCGTATAATGAACGCAAACAACAGACTGAGTCGCTTCAGAATGAAAGACTAGTGGTAAAAGAGAACGAGTATCGTGGCAGAAAAATGACGAGGGGTAAATCGGTTGAACGTGGGAGATCAAAATCGAAGGTTAAATCCGAGTTGAAGTGTTACAAGTGTCATAAACCAGGTCACTTCAGGAAGGACTGTTTGCAAAATGGAAAAGGAATGAACTGGAAAAAGAAACAAGGTAAGGCTGCAGATGGACCATCAAATGCTACAAACGTTGTGGAGCAAGAATTGGATTATGGTGATTTGCTTTTAGTTTTAGCAAATCCGGACCACCTGGCAAACTCATGGATTCTAGATTCAACATGTTCTTATCATATGACCCCTAACAAGGAATGGTTCGACACCTAGAAGTTAGTTAATTGTGGTAATGTTCTTATGGGTAATGATACATCATGTAAAGTCATAGGAATGGGCACAATTAAAATCAGAATGTTTGATGGTGCTGTGAGAACCTTGGGTGAGGTTAGACATGTTCCAGATTTGAGGAAGAATTTAATTTCGTTGGGAACTTTAGACTCAAACGGTTGTGGGTATAAAACAGAAGGTGGAGTCATGAAAATAACGAAGGGTGCCATAGTGATCATGAAGGGTTTGAAAGTTTCTGGTAACATTTATAAGCTAATAGGGAGTACAGTTGGAGGTGGAGCTGCTGCCACTATAGTGACTGATACCGATAATACTATTCTTTGGCATATGCGGTTAGGATAATGGAGAATGTGGAATGTTAGAGCTACATAAGAGGAATCTGCTTAAACAGGTTAAATCGTGCAAGGTTAGGTTCTGCAAGTTTTGCATTCTAGGCAAACAGTGTAAGGTGCAATTCAAGCATGCTGCACATAGAACAAAGGAAATTCTTGACTATGTCCATTCAGATGTTTGGGGCTAGTGAGAGTAGCTTTGAAAGCGGGATCTCTATATTTCATGACCTTTATTGATAATTATTCGAGGAAAGTTGGGGTTTACTTCATCAAACACAAGTTAGAGGTTTTTGCAATGTTCAAAGTGTGGAAGGCTGAAGTGAAAAACCAAACAGGGAAACGGATTAAGTGCCTCAGAACAGATAATAGGAAAGAGTACAAGGATGGAAATTTTTTGAAGTTTTGTGAGGAGCATGGGATTTAGTGTCACTTTCCAGTTCGGAAGACACCTTAACAAAATGGGGTAGCAGAGAGAATGAGCTATAGCAGAAAAGGCCTGGTGTATGAGACTAAATGTAGGACTTCCGAAAAATTTCTGGGCAGAAGCAGTGAGCATGGCATGTTTTATTATAAATAGGTCATCGAACGTTGCTTTGGATGAAAAAGGTAGCAAAAGAGGTATGGACAGATAAAGAGTTAGTTACTCAGTTTTGAGAATTTTTGGGAGTCCAGCCTATGTTCATATTCCTAGTAATGAGAGGTCAAAGCTTGATGCGAAATCTAAACAGTGTATCTTTCTTGGTTATGAGAAAGGGGTAACAGGGTATAAGCTTTGGAATCTAGAGACAAAGAAGGTGGTAATCAGTAGAGATGTGGTATTTGATGAGGCTTCTATGGTTAAGACACATTAGGAAGTTCAGGAATCAAAGTCAGGGGAAAGCAGCAAGTAGTAAAGTATACAGATTGGGTTGGATAATTTTGATACGGATGGTTCTCAGCCAGAAAATCAGTTTGATCAGCAGCAATAGTCGCAGCAGGAAAGCATTGCCATAGGGAGACCTAAACGCAATATCAAACCACTAGTAAGGTATGATTTTGAGGATTTAGTTTCTTATGCATTGTCTACCACCAGTGGGGATCCGTCTACATTTTAGGAGGCTATCACTAGTTCTGAGAAGGACAGATAGATGGAGGAGATGGAGTCATTACACAAGAACAAGACTTGGGAGTTAGAAGAACTACCTCAAAGGAAGAAAACAGTGAGTTACAAGTGGGTATACAAGAAGAAAGAAGCCGTGTCAGAAAAGGAAAAGGAAAAGGAAAAGGAAAAGTTCAAGGCTCAGCTAGTAGCAAAGGGCTACTTGCAGAGGAAGGGGATTGATTATGATGAGGTCTTTTCTCCAATGGTAAGACATACTTTGATCCGAATTATCTTGGCATTAACGAATGGTTATGATCTGGAGTTAGAGCAGCTAGATGTAAAAACAGCATTCTTCTATGGTGATTTGGAGGAGGTTTTGTATATGGAGCAACCTGAGAAGTTCATGTAGCCAAGGACTAAGCATCTTGTTTGCAGGTTAAAGAAGTCACTTTATGGGCTTAAACAGTCTCCGAGACAATGGTATAAGAGGTTTGACTCCTTCATGATTCGGATTGGGTTCACACGTTGTGAGTATGATTGTCGTGTTTATGTTAAGAGTCTTGATGATGGCTCATATATTTTTCTACTACTTTATGTGGATGATATGCTTATTGCTGCGAAGAGCATAGTTGACGTAAATTGGTTGAAGTCTTTATTGGGCAAGGAATTTGATATGAAGGACTTGGGTGCTGCCAGAAAAATACTTGGGATGAACATTCGCAGAGATAGGTTAGCCGATAAGCTGTGGTTGTCTCAAAATGATTATGTGATGAAAGTATTGGAAAGGTTTAGTATGAATAATGCCAAACCAGTCAACACACCTTTGGCAAGTCATTTTAGGCTATCTACAGTACAGTGTTTGAAGTCAGATGAAGAAATTCAGGATATGTCAAAGGTGCCTTATGCCAGCACAATTGGTTGCTTGATGTATGCGATGGTTTGTAGCACAATCAGCAAGCATATGGCTAATCCAGGTAAAGAGCATTGGAAAGCAGTCAAGTGGGTTTTCAGATACTTGAGAGGTACTGCAGACCGTGGAATCTTGTTTGCTAGACAACCGGATCAAATTTCAGTTGTAGGATTTGTGGATGTGGATTATATTGGAGATGTGGATGACAGAAGGTCTACGACAGGTTATGTATTTACACTTGTGGGCGGGCCTATCTGTTGGAAATCCATGGTACAACTTTTAGTGGCTCTATCTACTACCAAGTCTGAATACTTGGCGATGACTGAGGTTACTAAAGAAGTATTATGGTTAAAAGGTGGTTAAAGAGTTGGGCATAGATAAAGGTGGAGTGTGGTTGCACTGTGATAGTCAGAGTGCCATTTATTTGGTAAAGCATCAGGTGTATCATGCTCGGACCAAGCATATCGATGTCAAGTTTTCCAAGGTGAGAGAATTGATTGTTACAGGTGATTTAATACTTGAGAAGGTGCACCTTTCAGAGAATGCAGCTGACATGTTGACAAAGACTATTACCGCAGACAAGTTCAAGCATTGCTTGGACTTGGTTAACGTCTCCAAGTGCTAAAAAAATAGGAGGCGTCCCCCAAACTAGTTGGATCGAGATGGTTATCTTCTGAATAGGTGAATATTCACCAAGGTGGAGATTGTTGAAACTTGTGGCTCATATGTTTGATATGGAAAGACATAAGCAAGTTCTAGAAAGATGGACAGATGCTGAGCGGAGTGGAGCGGAGCAGAGCGAGAGTAGTAAAGTGTATCGAGCAAAGAGGAATGGAGCGAAGCATCTACCCCCTTCTCGGATCTAATTGTGGGTTGGGCTGAAGGCCCGTTGGTTTGGGGAGTGCGTAGCCTTCCGCGATATGGTATGGTGTTATAAAGGTATTTTAAAAAAACAGACTAAATACTTTTGTTAGGATTTTTCAGGTATCTATATATATTCGCGTATTGTAAACCCTAGAAGATTGGATGAACAAGAAAAACTCTCGCTCTCACTCCTATGGATGTACCCGAATTCGGGAAACCACGTAAATCTATGTGTCCTTTACTATTTTTTCTTATATTCTATTTCGTGTGCATATATGATTGTGCTAACAAGAAGCTTGTATACATTATACATGCATCCAAGGCAAGTTTTCTATAGTTGATAATGAAATGTTTTTTCGAATTATGATTAATAGTTATCCATAGATAAATTTCTTCACTGTGTCACTGCAGTTAAGCATTCCACCATACCGGGCAGGTAATAGTCGTCATTTTAATGAGTCTAGGGTCATGGATGGGTAGTCAGGTCTGGCACAGTGGACTTTCATGAAAATAGTGTGAAAAGAAAACATAATAAACATTTTATTTTTATCAAATTCCGAGTAAATTAATCTTTGGCGCACTATACCCCATTGCTATTACATGTTACTAACATACGATTAAGTAGCAATTTTTAATGGAACATATTTAGACGTAAACGCACTCAAAGAGCACGTAAAGCCCACTTTGAGTAGATCCTCTACCTTTTCACAAACTTTAGTACTCTTTGGAGCCCAAACTCACGTGCAAAGTAGGAGTTTAAAAACTTAAGTTTTGTAAAAAATTAGAGTAAATGCTAACATGTGTTTTAAGCACACATTTAAGTATGTTTTGTTTGGTTATTTAAAGTGTCAAAATTTTATTTTTTTAAAAAAAATATTAGAGTCATTGGTTTTGTTTACCAAATTTTCATCATAAATAAATATAAGTAAGTAAATCCCACATATATTGAATAACGTAGACTCCATCACCTTGTCTCTATTAGTGAAAAAAATTTGATAAAAATAACTGATAGTTCTAGCATTACTTTTTTCATAATTTTTAACATTAAAAATATAATTATTAACACTATATATAACTAAATAAAATATATTTAAAATGTATCCTTAAAACACGTGTTAACAAGACAAAAACAAGCTAATATAGAACAAAACTTTTTACCCAACTTCAATTAATACATTATTATGTGTTTTATAATTAATTTTTTATTCACTCCTTCGCGATTTTATGCAAATGACTCTCTTCAACGAGATTAATTCATTGCATTGTGCACTTATCTCAGACGACGTGTGAGTCTTACATTTATTTTGAGACAGTTAAAACAAAACAAAAACTAATGTTTATTTTTCCAACAAAAAGGTCCATAGAGAAGCGCGTTCCATAATTGTAGGTATGCATGTTTGTCATCGGATGCGATGGCATCATGGAAAATGCAAAACAGTCTCGTCATAAAGAGAGAGAGACAATCATTTACTGAAAAGAAGTACAACCGGAGGAAAGTTCAAATCAGATTCTCACTCATATTCTAGAAAAATAATTTCGCGCGCCATCAACGTCACTTGGCTTCAGCCACATTATGTGAGTTAGACCTCATTTAATAGGGACTTCACTGTTAAAGAAGTAATGAAATAAGAATAATATAGTACTTTTAAAAGTATTAAATAATTTTTTTATATTTTTTATTTTTTTTTCTCTCTCTCATACTACATCATCTCCTCCCACTATTTGAAGCAAGGAGACGAGGTACTCAAAAAAATTGCAAAATGATGAGAGGGACTACTTGTCTCCATGTGAGGAGGGGAGTAAGGAGACAGATGTGATATTCTAAAAATATTACATAATTCTTAAAAAAGAGCTAAAAAGTGAAATTTGTATGTCAAAAACTATTTGGTGTTGTTAGAGTGCTGCATCACCTTTATTCTTCTTTCTTTTACATTGATGGGACTTTTTTCTCTTAGATTGGTCTGCTGAATGTGCTCTGAACTTACTTTACAAATGGACTAATTGCATTATGAAAAAGATTAGCAAAAGTGGCACTCCTAAGTCATTGGATAGTTTTTCTTTGCATGCCCGTTCCTTTTATGGCGAATCCAGTTAACCAGTAGTAATTAATAGTTGTGGGTGACCTCTCTCTACTACTAAAATTAGAGGTTCTTGCAAATAAGAGGATTTTGCCCCTTGTTTGTCTCTTGCCTATTGGTAAAATAATTCCCAGACATTTCTTTGAAAAGACAATGAGCTATAATGTTGATTTGATAAACATGAATCACAGCGGCTCCAAGACAATTCGAGGGTCACAACTTTAAATGTGACTTTTTATATCTTTTAATACACGGTTATAAATTTTTTGCATAAATTGATTTATGGATACAAAATTATTAACTAAATCTTTACATTTAAGTTTTGTCTAACATATCCTTTTTAATTGATAGTGTAATTAATCCGCTTAATAATTTTTGTGACATAGTCACAGTCAATTTTAAGTAGAATTTTATCAATGTTAATTTAAAAGAATTTCGCAGAAGTAACTGTTGTAGGTATTATTAATAATATTCTGTAAACAATCCTCATATTTGAAAATGAATCTAATTGTTCTATATAATTTAGTGTATTAATTGGAGTTTTGTTGGTAAATTTGTTCTTAAAATTTTCAATTCTAAAAACAAGTCTTGACCATCAATATCAAAAACACAGTATTATTTTGGATTATATTCAAGATTAAGATAATATATTTTTAAACTATTGTCATCTAGTAATTTTAATTTTTTGAAATGAAATTAAAAAAATTAAAAATATCTTTGTACATTAAAAATTGTTCAAAAACAACTTTGGATTGAAGAATGTTTTTGATCTATTATTGACAAGAAAATTTACCTCAACAAGCTAATTTGTTTCCAGCTTGAGATTTTGTGCTTGCATGTTTCGAAGAGAGAGCAAGTTGTATGCATTTAAACTTTTGAGCTTCTTTATAAGAGAGAGAGAGAGAGAATTGGGTGGATTTATTATACTTCTAAGTTTTCTTATATTGGTAAATGTGATTGCAGTTGTATTTTTTTATTAAATCAATGTTTTTTCTTTCCAAAATTAACTAGTGTAGTTGATATTGAATCTTTCTTTAACGGGCCATTTTTTTTTTATCTACATCGAAACATTTCTATATAGTACCTCAATTATATCCTCTAAGACTTTAAAATTTTAGAACTTAAAAATTAGAAGCCTAAAGCAAGAGGGCATTAAACTGCTCCTAACATGAATACCATCTTTTTGATACTAAACACTTTCTTATTGGTCGTTTATTTAAGGAAGTAAAAGTATAAGAAAAGAAGGGAAAAAGTACAAAATTTATCCAACAAGGTTAAATTCCTCACTTTCATTTAGTGGGGTTAAAAATGAGAATAAAATAAATGGGCATTTGACAGAAAATTTTCTTTGTATTTAGCTACCCATAGAAAAATAAATAGGCAAGAACAATTTTATTTTTTTCTTTTATGAACAAATGTAATTATACATTTTAACATTAGGTTAAGAAATTTATTTAAGCATAGCATCTACTAAACTTTTTAATGAGATTCATTTTGATGATTATAAAAATGAAAATGAAATCAAATAATTTAAATTTCTCACTTTTATTAGGATGGACAAAGAAAAATAGTATAAAATCGCAGTAGTCGTTAATAGATATGGACACGGGACGGTCGGAACCCTACCTCACTCTCACCAATTTAGGTGCTATGCTATCTCCCTGAACCCGAACCTGCTTGATCAACTACTCGTTAATTATTGGACCCGATCTGGCCACGTCCGCCCCGCTATAAACCTCGGTCCTCACGCCCTGGCGGATTGAGCGAGAAATTTAATTCTTTTATTGGTGCTCTGACCTACAATTTCTCTTTCATATCATTTTCAGACAGCTGGGCCGCTCATTTACTGCTTTTAAACCAATTTATTTTTTTGCTTAGTACATACACATATAATTCCTCCTTATGTCTTGGGAATTTTTGTACCTACTAATGCATACTTTTTTTGAGTGATTGATTTTTTATTATTTTCTTTTATTTTTATTATTTTCTTTTATTTTTCTCTTGAGGTTGGGGTAAATTTTGATTCTTGTTTGCATAATATTCTTAATCGATTCATATGTTTGGGCTTTAACTGATGCAAAATCGACTTAAGACTCTTTAAGGGATCACCTCAACTATTCAGGAAATCCGACTGGACACACGACCCCGATTGTATTTTATCTTTCATCTCCCAAATTCAATCCAACCTTTATAGCAATTCCTCAAGTTCGTGGCTCCGTACGCATCAAGAATCCGAGTTAATGCTTTTTTTTGTCATCCCTAACCGTAATAAAAAATATGTATGAAAGTGACTTCTGTTATTATATGTTATAAAATTAAAGACATATAAAACAGATAAAATAACTCAAGACAAAATATCGTGAATAATTATTCAAGAACTGTTAAATATTTATTATATGAGTTCTTCTGTAACAAGTAGGCTTAAATCTTCTGAATCACCTAATATTTTATTGATACTATAAAATCAAAAAGAATACAACATGAACTTTGAAAACTTACCTATATTTTTCTTCCTTCTATTTTTTCTCTACTCTTTCTTTCTATTTCTCTCTCCTTCTCTTTTTCTTTCTCTCTTTCTCTTTCTTTCTCTTTCTCTCTCTCTCTCTCTTGGTCGTTCACAAAGCCATCGACCATGCGCTATTTATAAGTATTTGAGGCGGCTCATCTATCATGAGATGAGTCATGACCTCACAACACTCTCCCTTGGATGACCGCAATACATATTAGGATACGTTAAAATTGCCTCATTAAAACCTTGCTAAGAAAGCCTAATGGAAAAAAATCTTAGCGAAGGAAAAAGAGTACAATGATATTATGTAACATAACTTAGTATGAGTGCATTAAAATTTTCTTGTTAAAATCTTGCCAAGAAAAATCCTGTAGAAAAAATCATTGGCACAGGAAAAAGAGTACAGTACGCGACTCCCCCTCTTCTAGTATAAATTAGATAGTTTCTCAAACTCTGTTGGTAGTGTTTTAGTAAATACGTTCTTCAAATTGTTGCTTGAACATGTCTACTGGACATTGATATTACCACTCTTCTAGAGTTTTATGCATATAAAAGAATTTTAATGAAATATACTTTGTTCCATCACCTTTTGATATAGCCTCCTGTAATCTTTACAATCATTATCTTCATATTATCGAGGATAATCCACAGCTTTCTTGAATATGTTGAATCATGGATCGTAGTCAAATGCACTCTCGGCATACTTCATGAATTGCAATTCTCTCAAAAGCATTTGAAGAAGTTGTAGCTAATGTCTTGTTCACTAATCGCCAGGATAGAGCAATGTTACCATAAGTAAACACATACCCAATTTGAGATCGAGCTTTATGTGGATCAGAAAGATAGCCAACGTTTGCATAACCAATTAATTTAGGTTGTGACTCATTTGAATAGAATAAGCTTGTATCAATTGTCTCTTGTAGGTAACGTAGTATATGCTTAATTTCTTTCCAATGTCGTTGAGTTGATGCAGAACTATATCTTGCCAATAGGTTGACACAGAATGCTATATTAGGTCTTATATCTTTTGTAAGATACATAAGAACACCTATTGCACTAAGATATGGTACTTCAGGACCAAGAAGTTTGTCGTCATCTTCTCGAGAACTGAAATGAGCTATCTTGTTGTACATCAAGTGATCAGACATCCATTGAAGAATTTTATGGATGAGCTTGTTCAATATAACATTTTTCTGTATATGTCGATTGATAAATAAAAATACTCAATTTACAAGACAAGATAATAATTTGTTCTCCGAAGATATTTAATTTTAAAGTTATTCTTTAGTAGCTTTTGTAATCTCTTCAAGAGTACCAATAATATCCAAAAGTATCAACATATATTGCAATAAGCATCAATTCATATTCTCATAAAAAGACATAGACGATTGTACTGTTTACATATCATTCTTTCAATAGATATGTATTGGGATAATTGTACTATCTGCGTCCAGATTGGTTTGACCTATATTTATATCTTTGAAGTTTGACAGAATATAACTTTCGAGGTATCTGTTTTAAATTCTTCAAGAATTTTCATATGTATATCATTGCCTAATCCATTATAGGAATAGGCTGTTATACATTCATTACATGCATATTCAATCCTTCTTAGACTGACCAACTGGTCAATAATATGAATGTAATTGTATCCTTATAGGATAGAATTTCTCATTATAGTTAATACCAAGGCTCTACGAGAAATCTTTTGGTACGAGTCGTACTTTATATCGCACTATTCCATTTTCTCATTGCGCAAATACCCATTTGCATCAAACCGATTTTATATCTTCAGGTAGGTGGACTACTGGTCCTAATACTTTACAGTTTCTGGTATTTAGACTACAGGTCCAACATTTGCTAGTGTTTAGACTACAGGTCCAATATTTTCATCTTCTAGTGTTTGAACTACTGCTACAAATACTTTACATTATGCTAGTGTTGAATTCAAACTCAGTAAGTTTTTTTCATCGATCATATTATCGACATTTGTCGACTATCTGTGGTTTCGTCTATTACTTCTAGTAATTGTATTTACATAGATATCATTTCTATTATATTTTTCTCTTGTATTGAAATCTCATTTTTAGGTACCATTTCCTCTGCAGGGGATATCTCTCCAGGAGTTTTCTCTTCTGGAAATTCTTTTATAGGAGTTTCTTTAGAAAGTTTAGATGATGAAGATTCCTCTTCTGGAGGTTTATTTTCTTCTTCAGGAATTATAAAAATAATTTCCTATCTCTTCAAAAGTTCAAGCTTCAAGAAGTTTAGAAATTATGGTTTCTTCAGGAACACCAATTTGCTCATTTTATTGGGTTTTTCTCTTTCTGAGAGTTTGACTTTGGCATCAATATGTCTCCCACGCTTAAAGCGCTTTAAAATTATGTGTCATTATATGAACATGCAAGGACATCAACATATTGTCCTACATGGACATTAATATGTGTTATAACATTAGCAGCTAGTATCAATATGATTTGATTATCGTCTTTGTGTCGGCAAATACTTCAGGCAATTGATTTACAATCATATATAAATACATAATTTCTTTATGAATTTCAGATTCACATCGACTTGTCCAAGGATCAAGAGGAGACAGTTTCACAACATTAATATTAATCTCACAGCTTCATGTTTACGTCTTATCTCCCTCTAATGGTGAGAAAATTGACTCTATATAAGGACTATCTGCAAAATATGAGAGGTAACAGTAAATAAAGATGTAACCATTGTATATATGTGCATAAATGAGAGATATATTAGTATTACAGAGTAATCGAATAATTGTTTGGCAAAAATAATCTTCTGGTTCTTTAGCGGATGTCCATGAAAATTGTCAATTATTGGATGTATTATTGTTAATCCCATGCGACCAAGATGATCATGCCAAAATATAAAATTCTTTTGGGATCAAATCACTTCAGATGCATTACTTCAGATGATGTCACTGTAGGTACTTCATAAATGCTTCTCTTGTATCACTTTAGGTGATTTCACAGTATAAAAATCTTTTAGGTTGAAAAACTTCTGGTTTATCACTGCAGGTGATCCCAATATAATATAACCCAAAAGAAAAGCAGCAAATTTCTCTAGTATATGCTTCTAGCATGAAAAGAAAGTGTAAAGAAAGATATTTTTCATTACCTTCATTATTATATTCTTTTTCATCATATGCTCCTAGTATAATAAAAATAAAGTAAACATATCTATAAGAGTTAAGCCAATTTCTTCTACTGCTAGTAGAATAGAATGCATCATCAATATAGATTTTTATTTCTCTTGATCACATTATGTTAGCTCTTTTAGAGCTTAGCTCATCTGAAGCCTTCAATCAATTTGTAAGGCTTGATATTATTTTAACATTAATTTCAGCTAATGTTAAGTTTATGATATATCAAAGAATTGTGTGTGTTCTCGCAATGTCTGCTAGACATATATCTTTTCCATCCATATTTGTACTAATTGACGCAGTGGTAAGATCTATGCCTTCAAATGCAAAATTGATATAATGTTTCATTGTCAAAATTATTCTATTATAGCAATCTATTGAATATTTAATAATCGTATTATAGGTACGTAACCAATGAAACATCTTCGTACTTTTTGAGAGGTTGAGTTCACATTATTCCACTTCTAGTGGCATTTAAAACTTTCAGGGTATCTCTAAAAATTCTAAGATTGTTATATTATAATCACATCTGTGATAATATTCATGACCATAAAATAAAAGTACATTCACTTCAGGGAATGATATAAAATTGGTCACATATATTAACTAATTATAGCACTCGATTGAGTGAGCTACACTACGTTGGATTCAGACCATTCACTTATCATTTCAGGGATTGATACATATTATAAATTTGTATTCTTTTCAGAAAGATGATTAACACTAATGAAAACATAGGATCAAAATAATGTGAAACTCATAAATAGTATCGTAAATAGTAATGTAAATAGTGTGCATGAATAGTAACGTAACTATTTACACTTATCTTCTATAATATTTATACGATGTGCCATTGGAATCCAATTTCTGAATTAACCCTCTTGATATTGCTACTTTTGGAGCACGTTCAAGGCATCAAATATAAATATATTTGTCTATTATATTTTCATCAGGAAGATTTCTTCCATATCATTTTTATTGTGGACGTATTTGAATAATAAAAATTGTACTCATTCTTTTATTTAGCAACATTGTTACAACTTTAGGTGCACTAACTCCGTGTCTTGCAACTTCAGATGTATTCAACCATAATCTTGTAACTCTAAGTACATTTATTGATTATCTTGCAACTCCAAGTGCATTAAATCATAATAAATTTTTGAAAAATTCAATAATGACACAATGGTAAACTAACATAGGCAACGGCCGTAGTAAGCATAATTAAATAATAGCAGCACCATAAATGAAAGCAGTACCAGGCGGCAAGCCGACCTTATAAAATAACAATAATTAAATAAACTGCATGCAAGTCTAAATAAGCATTCTACATGAATGCTTGATTTCTTCTATTTAATTGCATTTGTTAAAGCAATATATATAATAAAATTTGAAAATCATCAGTTAATGATCATGTCAAAATTTCTACCGAACACAGTAATATTAGGTGGGTATTATGATAAATGGCAACCGATAGAATGGTGAAAAGTATTGCCGTATTATTGGTTAAATATTATTTATTATATAATTACTATACAATTACTATTTATAAATAGTAAAAGAACTGTGCATAAATAGTAGTTATCAATTATAACTCATAAGAACACTATTAATGTATAGTATTTATTATTATGCGATTCATCGATATATCGATATATATATATATATATCATATTACTATTTTTGTCTTCATTATAACTTTTAATCTAGACATCAAAATATAGTCAAGTCGTATTCTATGGAAATGTATCGAAATATGGATTCTAGATTTATAAATATTATAGGCAAAAAATACAAGATCTGGAAAAAATGAAGTAACAAAGTTTCGAAATAAATACTATTAATTACTGTTCATACTATTTATGCGAATTAAGTGAACAGTAAATAATTCAAAATAAAGATAAATTATACATAAAATGAAAGAAGAACACAAAGTACTTAAAATATCGTGCTGATAACGTGTTATAAAACTAAAGACATATAAAGCAGATAAAATAACTTAACACAAAATATAGTGAATAGTTCTTCAGGAACTGTTAAATATTTATCATATGAGTTCTTCTGGAATAAGTAGTACTAGATTTTTTGGATCACCCAACATTTTATTGAGACTATAAAACCAAAAAGAATACAACATGAACTTTGAAAGCTTAACTATATTTCTCTTCCTTCTATTTTCTCTCTACTCTTTCTTTCTCTCTCTCTCTCTCTTAATCGTTTACAAAGTCATCGACCATACGCTATTTATAAGTATTTGAAGCGGCACCTCATTGTAGTATTTATAGGGCTTTTAGAATAAAGTTAGAAAATCCCTAATCTTTTATAGGGCGGCTCAAGGCCTGGGCCACTACGGCCAGCCCTAGCCCCCAATTAGATGAGGCCATAAATTTTTTTGAATTGTACATGCCATAGTAAAGATTTTACATAAATGTTACTTCATTTTTTTAAAGAAAAAATCTCGATGTAAGTGAAAAAATAGACTCTGAAAGAAACAGAAAATTCAAAATCAAATGTATGTAGGAAGAAAACACCAGTTTAAACAATAAATATATTGTACAAATAAAAAAATTTTGAAACTCCCATTTTTTTAAAAATCTTGCATGCTATAATTAAGGCTCTCGTTCTATAAAAAATTTTAAAAAAAAACCACTCCAAATGAGAGAAAAAGCTCTGTAAAAAAAATTCAAAATTAACTACATCAGTTAACTTTTTAATAAAATAAAAGCCAGTGTAACCCAAAAAAATAAATTTTTCAAAAAAATATTTTTTTAAATCTTGTACTTTATAGTTAACACCCTATATAACTTTTACATATTTTTTTTAGAAGAAAAACACGGTTCAAATGAACTAGTTAATTTCAAAAGAAACATGAGTTGAACCAACAAATATATATACATATATATATATATATGTATGTATGTATGTATAAATTTTACAACTAATTAAAAAAATGTAAAAAGTCCGGTTCCTCGGTCCGGGGGCACTGCTAGAACCCTATGACACTTGGAGATTTCTTGCCTAAAATTACCACTTTAGGCCTAAAGTCGTGTTGGAGACCCTGATCTTTTGTACGATCAGATAACAAAGCCACAATATCTTTTATGGACAACAGGTGCATGATAACTGCAGCTAATGGGAGTTTCCCATGTAAGTAACATAAGTGGAATGTGATATAAGTGAAAAAATTGTATAGAGTGATGGCTGTATCAGTCTTTCGTTTCAAGACAATACAGTCTTTCATTTTAAGACACCACAATCGCTATTAATAATAAAAATATAATTGACACATCATTTTTGTTGGAGCTTTTTATATAAATGTCTTGCAAGAATTGCAATTTTCACAATATAATCTTGTTTTAATATCGAATGAACATTATTACCAGCGACAAATAAGAAAAATAATAATGAGGGTAATTTTATACAAACAGATAAGTTATACATAATTTCTACATGAAATGATGTAATTGAATTTGAGCTTTTTATATTAAAACAAAACACTCTGACTTAATTACAGTTGGCATACAATGGTGGGTTTAATGTATAAATTTTGTAGAACAATAGCATTTTCCAAGTTAAAAAAGAATAACATTAATAGAATAAATTCATGCACATGGCACCGCCAGTTTTTGTTGACCAACTTTCTTGTACCAAATCATGGACTTAATCTTACTTTACTAATTTAATGTTGTATTTGAAATTTAGATTTATCAATAGAAAATAAAAAAGAAAAAAGAACAAAATAAGATATTTAAAATCTTTACTTCTTTTATTTTTATGTTGTTTTATCACTTACTTTCCTTAACAATCAAACATACAATGTAATTTCATATTCTTTTTTTTTTATTATTTTTTCTCACCAAATTCTTAAACCAAATGCACGTGAATGTGACTAATTAGACAAAACACAGAGTTTGATCTGGCAAAATTAACCTGATGGGCGATGTTGGAGCATGACTGTCATGGTAACTCCGACATTTTTTTTATTTTTTTTCAGGTTCACCATAATTCAAGGAGAATGAAAATATCAAAGCTTTTAATTTTTTTTATTCAAAATTTTTTTTCTCAAAAGCAGTTTTTCTCTAGAGCCTTGGACTTCAGGCAAAGAACAGGGAAAATTAATTATAAGTAATAAATTTGGGAACTTTCTTTTCAAATCTTTGGTATTTCAAGCAATTATACAACTTCCCGAATCTGCATTACTTCAGAATCATGGAGGGATGGTGATCAATAAAGGCATTTCTCTATTCGTCAGAGTGCATAAAATGCTTTGCAGAAAAGAATGTGTATTCATAACCCAAGTTCTCCGTAACCTATAATTACTATATATCAAAACCACCTTGCAATAAGATTAAACAAATCATCATAGAGGAATTAGAATCTCACTATCACAACCAACAGAATTATGAAGTTTAGAATTAAGAATAATTGAAGCGATAAAAGTCATTCAATTACGGGAGTTATTTTGACTAGTTGTTTAACAATGCATTGGTCTTCACTTGTCAAATCCGTATCTTCTGGAGAATCAGAGTCACACTCCGAAGGTTTAGAAAACAGTTTCAAAATAGGGTGAACATACTCTGATACCAATTGAAAGAATTGGTACGCTTTAATATAAATTGAAAAAAATTGTAGCGTTGGCATGTTTTGTGTGCAGAAGCACTTTAAGTGTAATGTATTCTATTCAATTTATTTGGGTCCATAGTGCAAACTAATCAGAGGATTAAAATACCAAAGATACTGAAATTCAGTATTGGAGCTACAGTAAACCATTCAAACGGGTGTCTAGGCGAACTAGCCTAAAAGGCATTTGAATGTTAGGAGTTCGAATAGAGCCTTCGGATGTTCGAACTCATGGTGTTTTTACTAGAATACGAACCTGATTTCCTACTAATTTTTAAAGCCTATTTTGTAACAAATTGGACTTGTACCTTGAGCAGACTGCTTCTACTATAAGAAGGGTGCAAGGGGTTACTTTTGGGATAATTCCTCTACAAAAATCTTAGAGAGAATTGAGAGAGCTATACACTATAAGAATTCTTGTGAGAATCTTTGAGTAGTGCTTCAATTTTTTTGAAGACATTGTTGATGACCTTAGATCAATGCTTGGTAGATTCTAATGGTATTGTGACAATTCAACACTTAGTCAATTACTAGAGAACCATATACATAATTATGACGATTCAATAGATACAAGGAGAACACACCTACAAGTTCATAAATTCGACACTTAAGACATGATTCATGAAGGATTCACATAGAGTTAGGTAGTAAGTTATCTACTTATATTATGTTCTTATTCTTGATAGTGCATTGATAAATTTGCCTAGGGTTAGGGACGAAGGTACATGGGGTCAAAGGTGGCCATGCCCCCCTTGTTTTTTAAAAATTACCATTATCTACAGTATACATCAAACTAAAAAAAAAAAAATTGCAACATGTGGAATGAACCCCTCCACTTGTTACTGCCCGCTTAGTACAATATTCTAGCTTCATCCCTGCCTAGGATTTTTTTGTTTGGGTTTTCCAAACTAGTGTCTTGGACAAACGATTTTTCCAATCAGTCCAACGCCTTGGCGCTTGGTCGAACGGTTTACAACAACTCTGATATTGAATTTCTGTAGCTTTGATATTCTAATCCTCTAATAGTGTTTTGCATAACTTTTCAATTTAATTGCATGAATACATAAATTTAAAGTGCTTTTGTTCACAGAAAATGCCAACACAAAAAATCTTAACATTAATACTGAATGCACTTTGGTTCGTTCGCAACCCTATATATGTTTAACAATGGTCACTTCCATCGATATGGTGCCTTTCATTATTTCTTAGCGCAAACCCCTTTACAAAGTTAGCCATTTATTTATTTATTTTTAATTTTTCTATATTGCCTTGCTTCCATTTTTTATTACAATATATAATTTTTCTTTATTGAGGATTCCGCAGTTCATAATTTTCTTGTAGAAGATCTTTGAGAATGAAAAGCTTTCATCCACAACCACAACTAAATGTACGTCACGAAACATAACATGTGAAATAAATGAGTATCTGGTACTCATTTAGTGCCATGTTGAATGTTTAATTTGATGTCTGAAATTAATGAACTATCAAGTAAAATGATCAAGATGTCAAATGAAAGATCAATTGGGCTAGTTTAATTAATCAAGGCTCTTAGTTTCTCTTTGGAGGTCAAGGTAGGGTTCCAAACCTTCGCACACTCTTGCCAAGTGCAAGAGTTAGCTGCAAGGAATGTATCTCATGTGAATACCTTGGTCTTGGCATGGATGATATGTTTTTTTGATACGAAATCATTAGGATCTTAAAGGAAAGGTTTAGAAAATAGGTATTCAAAACAGAGTGAACATGCTCTCATATTAATTGAAAAATTCAGTACACTCTGTTATTTTGATCCTCTAATTGTGTTTTTGGCACTATATATATACTCATATAAACTGGATAATGACATTATACCTAAAATGCTTTTGCTAATGGAACAAGCCAACATAAAAATCCTAACATTATTGTTGAATGCACTTTGGTTCGTTTGCAGCCTAAGGTGTCACTATGGTAGGAGTAGTCATCGACATGGGCCCACTAAGTCTATTCACCATTTAAAGGGCTTGAAAATTTTTTTAGCCCAATTATATTAATGGAGCAAATTGAGAATTTTGTTTAAAACTCAGCCGGTTGGAAAACACATGTAGAACAAAGTATTTATACATTAATAGATTGTATGTATTCAAAATTTTATGTTATTTAACTTTGCTTGGGAGAAGAAACATATCTATTCATAAAAAAATTAGTTACAAAGATTTTAACACTTGATTCTTAGTCAATAAAAGAACACTCAAATCACTTTCATTAACACATCATTTATGTTCAATTTATAACATAAATTTTTTAATTAAAACATTTTGGATTAAACGGACTGATTTAAGTATCTAATTTTTATTTTGGACGGATAAAATTTTTTATTTTAAACCTGATGGGCAAATTATATAGTGTACGCCCACCCCAAACCAAGCCCAGCAACGTGAATGTCCACCCCTACACTGTCACTGTTGTTGTACGTTTCCTTATTTGTTGGCTCAAAAAACCCTTTTACAAAGCTGGTCATTTATTAATTTTCTTTAATAGTTTTGCTTCTTGGTTGCTTTCATTTTTTATTTATTACACACATAAATTTTCTTTATTGAGAATTAAGAATTTCATAATTTCTTGTCGAAGATCTTCCAGTTTCCTTCGAGAATGGGAAGCTATTCATCCACACCTGAGTGTCGCAAAACATAAGATGTGAAATAAATGGCTATGTAGTATTCATTTACTCCCATGTTGAATTGAATGTCTGAAATTAATGGACTTACCAAGTAAAATGCACAGTATGTGAAATGAATGAGCCATTAGTTCTCTATTGAAGTCATGAAAAATAATAAACATAATTTTCACTGGTAAACATTGAAATATTAGCTGAACTGTTTGTACGTGGGATAATAGCATCAAGGATAGATCCTGCATAAGTATAAAAAGTGGCAACTGTTGAAAATGAATGCTTAATGATAGTGTTAAAAACTGGTTACTATCTCCGGAATAAGTCTAGGGACGGGGAGCACATTTACCCTTCCGATGGGTACGCAATATTATTTTCCGCGTCAATTCGTTGTGAGTCTTCGTTGGAGAGTTTCGATCCCAATTTGGTTCATGAAGCCTAGTCCATATCTCACACCCTTCTGATTACTACGCCACCTGACGAGGACACTGGCATGCAATGACTACTCCATGTTGAGACTTTTATCTCTTTTTTGATAGGATTCTTTGTTCTACATTAAAAAGGTACTAATATTTAGTTTGGTATTTGTTAGTCAACCAATCAATCAGGTGGATTTAGATAAGTTACAAGCCCAATAGGCAAATATGAGGTTCAAGCTCAATGAATGCTTGGTATAATATAAATGCACATCGTGTGTTATTTCGCAATCGCACTTAGCATGCACATGCGCGGGTCATTAGAGATCATTGATTGATTTTTTTATTTTTGATCGCTTGATCAACGGTCCTAATTAAATTTCTTAAACAGGTGAGCTGTCTTTTTCAAACGAATAAGCACTGGCAGTTAATGTATTCGTTGGTTAGGGTGTGTGTCGTTCTCTGATAAAGTACATTTGTCTATATATATATTAGAAGTTTCTCTCAGATTTAATTAATTGAAACTTAAGGATTTCGTGGGAGTCTTTCAGTTTTGTTGACTGCAAGACTTTGAATCAGTGGCTTTGTTATATCCTGGGAACGATATTGCCTGTGATCCATCAGCAGACTCAGAGTAGTTGAGGCAAATTATGTTCTAAAGATAGTGTCTTTAGATACGCCTCAAGGTTTTTGTTTAAATTTGTTCCAACAATTTTAAAATGTAATTTTCCGTGAAATGGAGACAGAGAAGAACATGACTTTGTTCAAGATGATGAATCAGGATCTAGTGAAACTGGATCAATTTGATGGCAACAATTTCAGTCGATGGAGAGACAAGATGATCTTCCTTCTTACTGCGATAAAGGTATACTACATTCTAGACCCGAACCTTGTACCCTTGCTAGAACCATTTCCAACAGAGTCTACAAAGAGGAAGGCAGAACGGCTAAAACGGATGGAAGATACTCTACTATGTCGTGGACATATCATGAATGCACTTTCTGATCGTCTGTACAATTTTTATAAAGATACTAAGACGGCGACAAAAATCTGGAATGCTTTGGAATTCAAATACAAAGTGCAAGAAGAAGGTACAAACAAATTTCTAATTGCAGAATATTTTGATTTTCGTATGGCTAATGATAAACCTGTTCTAGACCAGATTCATGAGTTACAAAGCATTGTTAATAAAATCAATGCTCTGAACATTGTGCTTCCTGAATCTTTCCAAGTTGGAGCCATTATTGCTAAACTTCCACCGTCTTGGAAAGATTACAGGAAGAAGCTTCTGCACAAGGCAGAAGATTTCTCCCTAAAATATATTCAAAAGCATCTTCGAATCAAAGGAGAATCTCGTAAAAGGGATAAAAAGGGCGATATTCAAGAGAAAACAAATGTTCACAATGTGGAATCTGGATCTAACTACAATCATCCTAACAACAAAAGGAAGAGGAACAATAAAAAGAATGACAAATGCTATAATTGCCAAAAGAAGGGACATCATGCCAAAGAGTGTTGTTTGAAGAAGAAACCAAAAGAGTCTGCAAATTTGGTGGAAGAAAAATTTGTGGCCATGGTAACTGAAATTCACATGGTAGATACATCTTCTGGATGGTGGTTTGATTCTAGGGCTACAGTTCATGTGTGTAAGGACAGATCTCTGTTCAAGACATATGAGAAGATTGGTGGCCAAGAGGTACAAATGGGAAACCATGATCATGCCCAGGTTACTGGAAACGGTAGTGTGGATCTGACCTTTACTTCTGGATTGACTTTGACTCTTCTGAATGTTCTTCATGTTTCTGATATGAGAAAAAATTTAGTCTCTGTTGATCTTGTTTGCAAGAGAGGTTTTTGGATTGTTTTTGAATCTGATAAGCTTATCTTGGCAAAGAGTGGAATGTTTGTTAGAAAGGGTTATGGTTGTTATGGGATGTTTAAACTAAGTATTACTGAGAATCACAGTGCTTCTTCTTATATTGTTGAGTCTTTTTCTTTATGGCATGGTAGATTAGCACACTTGAATTTTAGATCAATTAAGAATATGAGCAAGCTTGGCCTGATTAACTACGATGATTCTGTTTGTGATAAGTGTGAAGTTTGTGCTAAATCTAAAATGGTTAAGAAACCTTTTCCCGGAGTTAAAAGAAATTTAGAACTTTTAGATTTGGTACATTCAGATATTTGTGAATTGAATGGTATGTTAACTCATGGGGGAAAGAGATACTTTATCACTTTCATTGACGATTTTACTAAATATACATATTTTTATCTTATGAGATTAAAAGATGAAGCTTTTTGTAAGTTTCAGATTTTCAAAAATGAGGTCGAAAACCCATTATCTAAGAAAATAAAAGTTTTACGAAGTGATAGAGGAATGGAATATTTTCTAAATGAGTTTGATGAATTCTGTGAAATGCATGGCATTATACATGAGAAATCTGCACCTTACACACCACAACAAAACGGTTTAGCCAAAAGGAAAAATCGTACTCTTGTAAAAAGGTCAATTGTATGATTATGCATGCTCAATTACCTTTGAATTTGTGGGGTGAGGCTTTACTTACTGCATGTCATTTACATAACAGAATCATTTCTAGAAAGACCAATTTATGTCCATATGAACTATGGAAAGGTAGAAAGCCTAATTTATCATACCTTAAAATGTGGGGGTGTTTGGCATATTATAGGGTTCTAGACCCTAAAAGGACCAAGTTGGGTCCAAGGGCAATGAAAAGTATTTTTGTTGGATATGCTGAACATAGTAAACCTTATAGACTTCTTGATATAGAGTCTAACACAATTGTAGAATCTCGTGATGTCAAATTTTTTGAAAATAAGTTTCACAATGATTCTAAAGTTGTAGAGGTTGGAAGTTCTGAGTTAGATTCTAGTAAGGAATTGCAACTCCAGAATAATGGCACAAGAAAATTGGTTCTTAGTGAAGAGCCTCGAAGAAGTCAAAGACCTAGGAAAGAAAAATCTTTACATCTAGATATCATCTCATCTCAATCTATTATTTTTCTAGTAGACGGAGATAGAGAAAAAGTTACGAATAAGTTTCCTATGGTATTAAATCTCGAGGCTAACCCTAAAACATACTCGGAGGCTATTAGTTCTAGAGATTCAGCATTCTAGAAAGAAGTTGTTAATGATGATATGGATTCTCTTATGTCTAATGGGACTTGAAAATTGGTGGATTTACCCACGGGTTCTAGATCTATTGGCTGCAAATGGGTTTTTTGAACTAAATATAATACTGATAATTCAGTACAAGCTTTTAAAGTGAGACTAGTAGCCAAAGGTTTTAGACAAAAAGAGGGTATAGACTATTTTGATACATATGCACCTGTAGCCAGAATTAGTTCTATTCGAATACTGATGGCTTTGTCTTCAATATATCACTTACAGATTCATCAAATGGATGTTAAAACTGCGTTTTTGAATGGTGATTTAGATGAAGAGGTTTATATGGATCATCTGGAAGGATTTGTCCTTCCTAGAAATGAAAATAAAGTGTATAAGTTGGTTAAGTCATTATATGGTTTAATGCAAGCATCTAAGCAATGGCAACACAAATTTGATTCATGCATTTTGTCAGATGGTTTTATTCATAATAGTGCAGATAAATGTGTTTATTCTAAGTTTACAAGAGAATATACAGTGATTGTTTGTTTATATGTTGATGACATGTTAATCATAAGTACTTGCTTGGAAGGCATACTTGAAACCAAGAAGTATTTAACTTCAAACTTTAAAATGAAAGATCTTGGTGAGGTTGATACTATCCTGGGAATTAAAGTTAAAAAGCATAGCGGGGGTTATGCTTTGTGTCAAAACCACTGCATTGAAAAAATGCTTTTAAAATTCAAGCATCTCGGTTTTAAAGAATTTAGTACACCTTTCGACTCGTGTATTAAATTAACTGAGAATGCTAGCAGAGCAATCGCACAACTGGAGTATGCTAGTGCCATTGGTAGTTTGATGTATCTTATGCATTGCACAAGGCCAGACAGTACTTTTGCGGTTTGTAAATTGAGTCGTTATACGAGTAATCCCAGTGGAGAGCACTGGACGACACTTAGTAGAGTTTTTGGTTACCTTAAAAAAACCATGGGACTTGGACTATTCTATAATGAATATCCTAGTGTGCTTGAGGGATATACTGACGCCAGTTGGATCACTACCCAACGAGATAATAAGTCCACTTCTGGATGGGTATTTCTTCTTGGAGGTGGTGCTATTTCTTGGGCATCCAAGAAACAGACTTGCATCTCTCACTCAACTATGGAATCTGAATTCATAGCTTTATCAGCAACTGGCAAAGAGGCTGACTGGATTAGAAATTTTTTATTAGATATTAAATATGGCCTAAACCGATGCCTCCAATTTCTATTCACTGTGATAGTGAGGCTACTCTTTCACGAGCCTATAGTAGTACTTACAATGGCAATTCTAGACACATAAATCTAAGACATGATTTTGTAAGACAACTAATACGAGACGGAGTAATCACTATCATGTATGTAAAGTCAAGTAAAAACTTGGCTAACCTACTTACCAAGAGTCTTCCTAAAGAAGTGGTAAGGGTGACGTCCTATGAGATGGGACTCAAACCTTTTCAATAGTCACAAACACTAGTAACCCAACCTCGAACTAGAACATCACTAGTCACGAGTTTAATGGGTAAAAACAAAGTTGTTGATTAGTGATTGAGAAATCCTGATTTAGTCAGTATTATCCATTATGTCAAAGAGGGTTGGATTACATTCTTAATGAGGTTAAAAGTGTTATAGTAATGAAGACACATAAGAAACCTCACCTATGTGAACGTAGAGGTGGTGCCGCTTCTCACGAGAGTTTTGGTTTGCTCTTTGGATCGTTCATGAAGCCAGGAGATAGCACACGGCCTTAATAGTGCTAAAGCAGTTTATTTTGAAATCCTTGTTATTAAAACGTTGTTATGTGTATGATATATCCGGTTTGTAACATTTAGAGTACTTGGATTAAGGCTACTGCCACCATTGACTCTGATACAACTTTGATGTATTTGTACTAATTGAAGGTTTAAGTTGCAAGACACCTTCTTGTATTCATAATGATAATGTTATTATTCTGAGAGAGTCATTTTTATATATTATGTTTATCATCCTATGAAAGTGGGGGATTGTTGAGACTTTTATCTCTTGTTTGATAGGATTCTTTGTCCCACAATGGAAAGGTAATAACATTTAGTTGGGTATTTATTAATCAACCAATCATGTGGACTTAGATAAGTTATAAGCCCAATGGGCAAATATAAGGTTCAAGCCCAATGAATGCTTGGTATAATATAAATGCGCATCGCGCACATCACGTGATATTTCGCGATTGCACTTAGCACGCACACGCGTGGTTCATTAGAGATCATTGATTGGTCTTTTATTTTTTATCGCTTGATCAACGGTCCTAATTAAATTTCTTGAACAAGTGCGTTGTCTTTTTTAAACAAATAGGCACTGGCAGTTAATGTGTCCGTTGATTAGGGTATGTGTCTTTCTCTGATAAGGCACGTTTGTCTATATATATATATATATATATTAGAAGTCTCTTTCAGATTTAATTAATTGAAACTTAAGAATTTCGTGAGAGTCTTTCAGTTTTGCTGACTGCAGGACTTTGAATCAGTGGTTTTATTGTATCCTGAGAACGATCTTAACTGTAACCCATCAGCAAACTCAGAGTAGTGGAGGCAAATTACATTTTAAAGATAGTGTCTTTAGATAAGCCTCAAAGTCTTCGTTTAAATTTGTTCCAACACTCTAGCTATCCCTTGAACTTTCTCAAGCACATGCATCTTTGCTAACACAGACATACAACATAGGATTTCCTGATGGCAACCAAGGTTAGCAGTAAGAAAATTTCAAAATCAAAAGATGAATATGAGATTATACTCCTGGGAGTACTGAGACAAAACACGAACTACGGCTATAGAAGACCAATATATGCATGCTTCTGATGACATTATTTACGTACCTGACATTGTTTACATATTCTTCTAGTGTGCTACTTTGATTAGTAGTGAGGCACACACCTGCCAAGGGAAGTACATGAATTGTCTGGGAGCTGATCTGTAATCCCAGTCACTCCTACAGCACGCGTGCTGGTGACGTTCATTACCAAATCTAATGATTCATAAAAAAAAATATTCTCCTCTGTATCGCCTCCATATACAATCTGATAAAGCCCTGGCTTGGTCTCAAAGCTGTTGATGACATTTCCCTAGTTAGGACAAAAATAATTAGTTTTATAAGAAATTATTATACTTGCAATTTTGTAATAAATTATGATTAGAACTTTTTGACTGAGTTGACTCACCGCTAAGCACACTTTACTTTCACCAAAAGTACAAGTATATTCTTCTTGAATGCGTGGAAAGGCCCAATTACTATAACATCAAGAGGGGTTGATCTCCCAAGCGAGTTAAAAGTCATGCCTACGCGCGACGCCACCTTGAATTTGTAAAATAAATAATCCCAAGAGCCTCCATTCCAAGTTTGATCAAGTAGTCCCACTCCACTAGTCTTCCTATGTCTTTGCCAACCCCAAATGCAAGATTCATAGTATCGTCCCATTTGGTCCCATAACAAACACCAGCTCTCTCAACCCCAAATCTCAAATTTCATATCTGCAATTCATTTTTATTCTCACAATACATAACCATCAACTAGTGAAAGTACCAAAAAAAAAAAAAACCAAAAGAAAACGAGCGCGCGATAGGCTTATGTGTGTGTATACGTACGCTATCCCATCCTTCTCTTGATCACTGGTCCGCCTTGCAGAAATATATTGAAGCTTTTTTCATAGCCATAGAGTGAAGAGACTGCTGGACCACTACATAATCTCCAACCTATTCTATAAAGTAGCTAGTGAAAAATATACTTTAAAATTTTATTATTTATTTTTAGCTAGCCCATTGTTTAAAAAAAATTTCTCCAACAATATTATTTATTTTAATTAGTTACCTTGCAAATTATTCTTTTTCTAACAATTACTACAAGAAAAGAATAAAAAAAGAGGAGAGTGATTTATAAAATAATATTATTTAAAGTTTAGAGAACTACTTTTGACTCGTCAAATTTGAATAATCAAAGTGACTTTTTTTAAAATAGAGAGCTTATTGTAGGATTATATTTTATGTTTGGCCCTCTAAAAAAAATGTAAAAGAGTCATTTTAAGGAGCCCTTTGAAAATGCTAACAACTTGTTTGATGTGTCTGCAAGTGCATCTCTAACAGCCTGTTTAAATTTAGCCTATTAGCTATTTTAGCTAACTAAACATTCAAAATGCATCTGTAAAGGGCTAGTTATCTTAGTAGCTAAAATAACTAACACTATTTTGACTATGTAAGTGAAGAGAATCACTATTTAAAATATTTCTAAGTAAAAAAGAAGGAAAAGAAATGAGAAAATGCAAATAGATTATTTACCTCGTCTCAGGAATTTGCATAAGAATACTTCTATGGATAGCTTGTGCATCATAATTGCAGCCCATCTGAAGTTCCTCCATATAAATAATATGAACCTATACGCACAATAATATGAAGCAGGTATTACTCAGCTGTGTTCCTTTCAGATTTTCGGCCGGCCGATATCACATTAAATCTCCGGCCGGCCGTGGTGGAGACCAATCTAGTTGTGGGAGTCTAGTATTTCGTTTTGGCCATCAAACTGAATGCAGAGCAAGTATTGTACTATTTTACGAAGAGAAAGGATGGGTAACTGCAAATGAAAATGAATGGTGAAGGTACCCTGAATAGTGTAGAGGAGAGAGAGGGAGAGAGAGAGAGAGAGAGAGTTGGTGACAGTGATGATTTACTCTTTCACCGGTTGCCTGTAAAGTTATTTAAAGCTTTGAGTGTTGGTGAGCGACTGTTAAAGCACCCGTAGCTAGCGTCTACTGAATGGTCTGTTCTATGACTCTATATCTATTACCCTGTATGTAAAAATTCAATTGAAACTTTATCAATAAGAAAACTTCACATCATTTTCCTTTTCTCTCCACTCTCTTGGATTTTTTTTATCATTTACCAAGACAAATTTTGCAGGCATGGTTCTGTGCAAGAATCTCAAACAAAAGATACAAGACATTTAAAAAAGGTTATTTATTTATTTTTTTTGCCATGCAGGTTATGTAGTTAAATACATATATAACCTTCAGCTAATGATAAATAATTATGCATAATTTTCAATCAGTTTGATGTTTGACTAAATATATATATATATATATATATTGTAAGTGAGATTTTTAAGAACGCCGGGTTAAACTCTCGAAACCGAATTGACGAGTATAAACAATCTGCAGGAGAAGAAGACAATGAAATTGTCTCGACCCTCTTTGAGCTAATAGTACTTCGATGATTAAGTTAGCAAGCTTAATCACAATTAATCAAACAAATATTGAAAAGTTAGAACTCAAGTGAACATACCTCACACCTTTAATGCATAGGGGTATTTATAATCTTCGGAATGCCATATTCCCTTTAGAAATTGAAGTCACTTTTCTTCTAGGAATCCTTGTTGATAAAGTCGGTTTAATGCTTTGGATTTATCTTTTATTTGTCCTAATTCACTTAGGAATAGGATTTATATTACGGACCTCATTAGTCCATGTACCTTTTGGATTAGGATCCATGGGCTAGCCACTTTAGACCTCTGCCTCTGATCAGCATGGGCTTTCTAGGATAGGTCGGCATTCACAGGTTGCCCTTGCTGGACTGGTCCCTCATGGTTTTGGACTTGGCTCTCATTGGGCCCACAACTACCCCCAGCCCTTGTGCCCTATTTGGACAAACATGGGGGGTAAGGGCTGAAACTTGCATTTAAAGGTTGTCTTTTCACTTTCCCGTCGTTTCATAACACGTGGACATCCCGTACGGGTCCTACAGCTGAAGGGACGCATCGATTGGTCTTTCGAGGTGACGATTGGCTTAATCGTCATGATGGCAACTACTAAACTGATGACATGGCTTCTTATAAATTGAGTGCCGCCTCATTCAGTTTTTCCACATTCGAACTTGGCTTAAGATTCCTGGTGAGAGAAAGAGTAGCTCCTGCCCTAAAAACTGTAAGTCTTTCGTGCCTTTGCTTTCCTCTTTTTTTGCCTTAATTTTATGCGGTCGTCCCCGGATGGCGGTTCGCCTTAGGAAGCTAGTAGATAGTCCGGCAGCTATTGCTGTTTTTAAGGCTAGACATGATATTGCCGACTAGGTTAGCATAGAGTTATTCGACTGAAACGATTGTAGGATGGAGGAAATCAATAAGGGGATGCCTTTCCCCATAATTGCCATTGTAGAGGGTGGAGTTAGATTTCCCCTAAACCCTTTTCTTGTAAAATTCCTTCAACACCATGATTTATGTGCTGCCCAAGTGAGCCCAAATGCCTATCGGTTTGTAATGGGAACACTTAAGCTGAACCGAATCTTAGGAGTTAACCTAGGGCTTGCCGAGCTTGACTTTTGCTACACTCTATGCAAAGTCGGTCGCGACAGTTGGAAAGTGTACCTTAGGGCGACTGATAAAAATAAGTAAATAGTGAAGTCTCTCCCTTCTTTAGGTAAGTGAGTAGATGACGATAAGATATGGGTCTCTGGGCCCTGGGAGTTTGGTGACCATCCTACCGATCAAATGTCGTTGACTCGATGCCGTAGAACCCCCAGAGAGTTAGGTTGGTGCTGACCTTTTACTTTTCTTACGTATTAAAATGTATGCATCTAACTTGCCCTGTTTTAACTATTCCAGTAACTGGTTGGAATAAGAAGAAAACATAGGGTGTGAACTTGCCTGATCTGTACAAGGTTCTCAACTACCAAGGCTCTAGTGGACTGCGAGATATGACGAGGACCCCCCACATCTTACTAGACTACCCTCTCCAGACTTCCACCTTTACTGCATCAACTAGAATCCAGCCAAGTGTGATTGCCAAGCTAGCAGAGCAGAGTCCAGAAGGTGAGTTTGCCGAGATCCCCGTAGGGATTACTATTGAGCGCATCCATCTTGACAACTAGGTGACCATTGTCAACTTGCCTGCTCATACGTTGCCACCAGTTAGGAGTTCGGCAACTCGAGTTGTTGAAGACGTGATCCTAAGGTCATCAGGCATTAACTTCCCAACTTGGGAATCATTTGAATTGCCTCGAACCACTACTGATGTGGTGGCCTATCCTGGTGATCATTTGGTTGAAGATATATCCTCGGATCAATCAAGGTCATCTGAATCAACATCTACTTCAACTCTAGTCACGGTGCCAGACTGCTGGGCTACTACTAAAATTGGGAAGAAGCGCCAACTAGTGTACTCCTCGTCTTTGGACTCTAACACTGCTGACATGATAAACCTAAAAAAAATGGTGCTGCAGAAGATAGTAAAGAGATTAAAGAAATTGGGAAAGCCAATGGTTGAAAAGGGAAAGCCCATTCCTCTTACCCCCGCTGTAGATGTTGGCACTAATGAACCCGACAAGCAAAGGAGGTAGACAAGGGCATCTAAGAAAAAGCTAAAGGCAGGGGACCCGCTGATCGAGCCTACGCGAAAGAAGGCCAAAGTTATGCTGGCAAACCCTTTTCCAAGTAGCAGCGAGGGAATTGATGATGCTGGCTTTGTGGTTGTTAGACCCATAGTTGGTGATCGCCAGATCCGGCCAACTGACTCCATGACCAAGTCGGTTGAAGTGATGTTGGGGGTGGTCGAAAGTAACCTCCAACGGGTTAAGACTGATTTGCTGAAGAGAAATGATAACCTCTTTATCTTTGTAGGAGCCTTTCATGAATCCTTACTGGTAAGTTGCTTTTCCTATTCATTTTTAGCAGTTAGTTTACCGATTATGTACTAATCCTATTACCTTTGCTTCACTTCCAAGGGTCCCTCAATGCTTTGGAGGCCATGCGGCGCTTCTGAGCTTTGTCTGAGGAGCACAATAAGCTTGTTGAGGATCACAGTGCGTTGAAGCTAGTGTGGATCAAGGCAAAACAAGTCGAGAAAGAAGCGAAGAAGGGGAAGATCGCTTTAGACCAAGCTATAGCCGATTTGATCTAGAAGGATGACCCAATGTCGAAACTGGAGGATGAGAAGGCCGTATTAAAGGTGGACTTATATAAGTCGAGGGTCGAAGTTGAGGCACTTCAAGCCGAGCTTGCCAAGGCAAGGGCCGAGTTTGAGGAGAGGTATAAGCAGAACTTGAATGATACTATGGAATAGATGGTCGATCTCAGGCAGTCTATCTTCGTTGAAGGCTGGCATGGGGCTCTGAAGGCGATGAATGTCGGGAGCTCCTCTAGCCTTTGGAAAGATATTCTAAAGTACTTTGAGAAGACACTAGGGGATGGTGATGATGATGGTTCCGAGAAGGTCAAAGATACCGAGATTCTGGGGGTTCCTGCCACGGGTGCATCCAAGATGACTGATGCTGATATCTTGAAGACGGTTGAGGCTGACGTCTTGAAGACGGTTGAAGCTGGGCCTATTCTTTTTGACTTGGCTAATCCTGTTAAGAAGACTGCCAGAGACGTCGTAGCCTAGCTTGCTTTTACTTTAGCTTTTTGTTTTTGAAGTATTCATATCTTTCTTTTGTGTAGTCTTGTATCAACTTTTTGAATGAATGTTACTTCTGTTTTCCAAATTGATTCTTTGTATGGTAACTCTTTAGTTTGCCCACATAATTTTAACTCTGGTTTTTTTTTTTTTTTTTTGCTCTATCTTAGCCTTCATTGGCCGATCCTGTCCAAATTTTTGAGGTAAGACCAAGTTTAAATACTTGGTTTTTGATGGCCTTCATTGGCCATCTTGCCTAACTTGGACAGGACCAAGTTTTTACACTTAGTTTTTGTGGAGTTCATTGGCCGACCTGTCCAACTTGGACATAACCAAGTTTTTACACTTAATTTTTATTTTGCTTTGGTATTTGCTTGCTAGAATGGCATCAGACATGTAGATTTGCAGAATAAATCCCATTTTTATTGATAATAAGCAACAAAATATTGTTGCAGGTGATTACATCCTTTAGAAATCATAAGATTCCTAATGGTAGGACTTCCTGAGATTGTTAGCGTTCCATGGTTAAGGTAGTTGTCGCCCTTTTTCGATAGTTTTCAGTCGGTATGCCCTCATGCCAACCTGTGACCCAACTCTATAAGGGCCTTCCCAAATTGGGCTGAGCTTCCTGTCTATCAGATTCTTTGTTGCCCCCAATACCTTTCTTAGAACTAAGTCACCGAGAGTAAAGGCTTTTGGGTGGACTCGCTTGTTGTAGGCTCGACTCAATTGCTGATGATATTCAGTAAGTTTAAGTAGGGCGGCCTCCCTCTTTTCTTAAAAAGGTCAAGGTCTTTTGCCAAAGTCTGGTTATTAAGACCAGTATCGAATGTTACCGATCTAATGGTAGGAAGTTTGACTTCCAAGGGTATCACTGCCTCCACCCTATATGCCATTGAGAAAGGGGTTTCTCTAGTAAATCTTCTTGGAGTGGTTCTATAGGACCATAAGACACTTGGAAATTCTTCTACCCATCTTCCCTTAGCTTTCTCCAGTCTCTTTTTAATTCTATTGAGTATAGTTTTGTTTGATATCTCGGCTTGCCCGTTATGGATAAACTGGCGTTAAATAGTAATTTCTGATCCCAAGCCAGTTGCAGAATTCTCTAAACATGTCGCCGTCGAACTGGGTGTCGTTGTCTGAAACTAGCGCACGGCGTATGCCGAATCTTGTAATGATGCTTGTTGACTCTACGCCTTGATTTTGATGATAACTAAACATTATGTTATTTTACTAATACATTTAACTAGTGTGCAGGTTAATAAGGATTATAATTTAGACTTAAAGTTTAACTTAAAGTATAATTCATATCAAATGAATGCATAACATTTAAAATTTCAAACAATGCACCAAAAGTCAAGCCTTGTGCCAAAACAGAGCAATTGCACACATTCAAACTTCAAATAGATGATTGGCATTTGAAGAGATTGAAAGTGTTCAGAGAAAGAGTTCATTAAGTGTGAAAAGACTAAATGAAGATGACTTGAATTCGAAGAGATTGAAAGTGTTCAAAAAGAGAATTCATCATGTCTATAAAAATCTTTATAAAGAATTCAAAAGAGGACTACATCAGAGCTGTGAAGATTCATTAAAGTTGATGTGTATTAAAGGTGTCGCACCCAGATTTTTTGCACTCAGTTTGGCATTTGATGGAAAAAATGATGTACTCTCTCGTTAGAACTCACCCTCCTAGAAGAATGAGTGCGACTAGGTTTGAATTGAAAATAGATTTAAATAAAGGGCTTTTGGAAAAGATTTGGAGTCGCCACCTAACTTGATTAAGATGAGTTAGGTCACCTAAAAACAAAGCATAATCCGAAGACTACACTTAGGGTTTTTGAAAACGATTTTAAAAATATTTCCTCAAGAGAGGGTTTTTAAGAAAAATCGGTTGTTTGGCAACCTTTGGAAAACATTTAGCCCTTTTTGAAAAATAACTCCTTTTGGTCTTTGAAATCAGTGATCTAGGTTCGGAGGTTGGTTACGTGTAGGGAAGACACACTAAGCCATCACCCTACCCCGCCCTTTCAGTACCTACATGTCAATCTACCCTAGATTCACCTATGAAAGTCTTTAACTAACTAATGTTCAATCCTATCCACTTTGAGAAATAATGTTTGAAAAGAAACTAACATGATACATGATATGCAAGTGCGATAGAAGAGAGTTAATTTAGAAATAGATTTGAAAAGAATTTGATTTGATTTGAAAAGAAAAAGATAGAAGCTTGAATTTGGAAAAAAGGTTTTGGAAATCGAAATTGAAGATTGAAAATAGAGATATATCATCGAATTGGAAACTTGAAGAAAATTGTAGGATTGGAAATTGAAAAGAAATTGTAGAAATCAAATTTTGAAAAATGTTATGGAATTGGAAATTTGAAAAATATGGAGATAGAAATTTAAAAAATGTTGTGACCGCACCCATGAGGGTTGCCTACGTATCTTTTTGGAGGAATCAGGTCAGTCGTAGTTCGGACAAGAGTCCGATTGAAAATAAAAGATTTGATTTGAAAAAGAGATTGAATTGGAAATTGGATTGGAAGATTGAGAGATTGAACGTTAATTGGAAGATTTGGAAAGACTTGACTTTGGAAAACTTGGTTTTAGGAAACCTATATTTAGGAAAGAGAGAATTTATAAAGGACTTGAGATTAAGAAAGACTGGACTCGAACGTTGGACGTTGAAGATTGGAAGAAGATTGGATTGAATTTAGGAAAGATTCGAATTAGGAAAGGTCCGATTTAGGAAAGTTTCGAATTAGGAAAGTTTTAAATTAGGAAAGTTTTGGAATTAAGAAAGTTTCAACTTAGGAAAGTTTTGAATTTGGAATGTTTCAACTTAGGAAAGTTTTGGAATTAGGAAAGTTTTGAATTAAGAAAATTTTTGGAATTTGGAATGTTTTGAAATAGGGAAGTTTTGAAAGTTGAAAAGTTTAGAGAACAAGGAAGTTTTGAAAATAAGAAAGTTTTGAGTTTAGAAAGTTTTGAATTTTGGAAAGATTTGAAATTTAGAAAGTTTAAGATTTAGAAAGTTTAGAAATTTAGAAAAATTTAACTTAAGAAAGTTTTGAATTTAGAAAGTTTTGAATTTGGAAAGATTTAAAATTTAGAAAGTTTAAGATTTAGAAAGTTTTAGAGTTTTAGAAAATCTTGAGATTAGGAAATGTTTGAATTTGGGAAATGTTTGAAAACTTAGATTTGGAAAGTTAAGATTTGGAAAGAGGTAGAATTAGGAAAGATGTGGAAGTTGAGTTTTAAAATTTAAGAAAAAATTTTATGTTCAAGTTTTGGAAACTTAGGATTTAGGAAAGTAGAACATTAGGAAGGATTTGAATTAGGAAAGATTTAGACTAAGAAGGGATTGATTTTTGTTTCTAAAAGAGAAAGTTTGATTTTGATTAAAAAAACGGAGGATTGGATCTAGTTTCCTAAACAGGAAGATTGGATATGGTTTTCTAAAGGAAAGATGGGATTTGGTTTCCTAAAAAGAAGATAGGATTTGGCAAGTATTTGAAAAGGGAGGTTTTAGAAACCCTAGATTTGGAGAACTATAGTTTTGACATAGAAAAGAGGTTTTTAGAAACCTAATTTTGACATAGAAAATGGGAGTTTTTGGAGACCTAGGTTTGGGGCAAGATTGAAAATCATGTTTTTGGAAAGAAAATTAGGGTTTCCTAATTGTGGATTCTAGGGCTTGACTTGGGCTCTAAGAAAAGAGTTTTTGAAAAGTGTGTTTTTTGGAAACAAGTTTTTGGAAAGAAATCCTAGAGAAGAGTTTCTAAAGGGAAGATTTTGGAAAGAGAGTTTTTTAAAAAGATTGTTCGAAAGAGATTGTTGGAGAGAGTTTTAGGAAAGTGAATTTAGGGAGTATTTTTAGAAAGTGAATTTTTAGAGAGTTTTTGGAAAGAGATCCTAGTGAAGAGTTTTTTAGAAAGAAATTTTCAAGAAAGAGATTTAGGAAGAGGTTTTTCTAAGAAGGAAACCTAGGGAATGTTTTTGGAAAGTGGACTTTGAAGAGAGCGTTTTGGAAAGGAGTTTAAAAAGAGAAGTTTTGGAAAATAGATTTTTGGAGGGAATTTTTTAAAACAACTTTGGAAAGAAGAATTTTTAGAAAGCACATTGAAAAAGGAGGTTTTAGAAAAAGATATTTTTGAAAATAGAGTCTTTAGTAGGTACCAAAAATTTTTCACTTTCCTAAAGCGATTTTAACCATAAGAAGGCTAGAACCACTTTAGGAAAGTGGTTTTGAAAATAACAAAGGCTTGAAAATATGGACCATGAAAGTCACTTTAAATGTAACACTTTCCTAAAGCAATCCTAGCCATAGAAAAGCTAGAATCACCCTAGGGTTGTGATTTTGAAAACATGTTTTGAAAAAGAGGATTTTGATGCAATCTTGAAAACAAGTTTAATGCAAATTTTGAAAACGGATTTGAAAACGATTTTTGGAAGATGCAAGATAATGATATGCACAATGTAACTTTGGGGTCGTGAACATACAAGGTTAAGGCTTCACCACATAATCAAGGGGGCCGAACCCACGTGGTCTCCGGTTAGCCTAAAGGAAAGCCCCCGACACGGTAACCCTCCAATAGTCTAATTCTACACATGGACTAGGAGTCCCCTTGTTTCAAGCATGCAAAAAAAGGGGGAAAAAGAGATAGGGGATTAAAATAGAGAAAACCCAAGCGGGTTAGGAGAGAGAAGAGAGAGGGGGGAAGTGCAGAAACGTAAAACGAAAGTCTACCTTGTGTCTTGTTTATTTTGCGCGCTTTGCTTGTCTTCGATCTTCGTCTTCAATCCTCAAGAGTTGTCTTTAATCTTCAAACTTCAGATTGTAGCTCTTCAAGTCTTCAAAGGAGGGTTGGAGGCTAGTGTATAAGTGTATGGGGGTGTGTATGAGTGTATATAAGGCTTAAGGTTTGTGTATAGTGGCTAGGGTTTGGAAAACCTAAAGAAGCTGGGGTTTAAGGAGTGTTCGAGCTCTGTGTATCGAAAATTAGGATTTTTAGACTGAGTTTGCGGACCCCTTTCATGCTGAAAGAGGCTCTGTATTTATAGACATGGAATAGACTTAGCGCTTGTTGCAGTAGCGCCAAGCTAAAAATGCTTCTAGCGCCATTAGGAATGGCGTCGGGCCAAATATTTGCTTGGCACCACTAGTAGTGGTGCCAACCAATTAGGAAACTATTAAGGTCAACAAGTAACGTATCTTTGACTAGATTTGGGCGCCTGTACTAGTGACTACCATGCAATTTTTAGCCTGGCTTCATTAAGAGTGATTTCGGAAAGTCCAGGAATGAGTTTGAGAGACCTAGAATGACCCGAAAGGCCAGAAAAGAGTAGGAACACTTAAAACAGTGTCCTGGAGGTATTTGACTTGAAAAGTGAGGATAAGATGTGTCGGAAAGGTTGACCGGGCCTTTAGGGGCAAAACGGTCAATCGGATTGGAAAGTTGCCGGTACGGACTCGAATTGTCTCGGAAGAAGACTCGAGATTTGGAAACATTATTCAGAATGTTCCCAAAGGTTGCCGGTTTGATACCCAGAGCCGGTGTGGTCGAAAAAGGTGACCAGCCCACCAGGGGCAAAACGGTCATTTCGTACCGGGTTCGCCGGAACTGACTCGGAATGATTCGGAAAGGACAAAGAAAGGTTGAGAATACTATAAAAAGCATTCTCGAGAAGTTACCGGTTTAATACCCAAAGCCGGTGTGGTCGGAAAAGGAGACCGCCTATCAGGGGCAAAACGGTTATTTGTACCAAGTTTGCCGGAACTGACTCGGAATGATCTGAAAAGGTAAAGGAAGGTTGAGAATACTATAAGAAGCAATCTCAAGAGATTACCGGTTTGATACCCAGTGCCGGTGTGGTTCCCGGGGCGTTCGGATGCCTAGGGGCGAAATGGTCACCTTGCCTGGAAAGTCTCGGAAAAGGCCCAAGGGGCAATTTGGTCATTTTTCACCGAAGTGGGCTAGCAGGCACTGGTGTTGACCTGGGTTTTGAGTGTTTTCGCCACTCTGACGACGGTCGTCGTGACACAGGGGTTTGTTGGTAATTTCCTATGTTGACCTGTTTGCAAGTATTTCCGCTACTCTGACGGTTGCGATGTTTGAGAGTATTTTCGCTACTCTAACGGTTTGCGATCATTCCTGAGACTGCCTGATCTCGGAAAACTGCTAAAGGGACTTAGCGCCTGAGAATCCACTTTCTCGGAAGGCATGCCTAAACGGACATTTCTGCATTGGCGGGCTAGCAGGCACCAAAGGTGGACCGTTCTACCATCTAGGGGACTTGGGGTCTCGTCCTGGTCGACAGGTTTAAAGGGACTTACCGTTTTGAAGAGATTTTCTTCAAAAAACATGCTAAACCGTCTCGAGGAATAAACTGTCTCGAGAGAGGAAT
This sequence comes from Euryodendron excelsum, assembly GCA_033060915.1. Lineage (NCBI taxonomy): Eukaryota > Viridiplantae > Streptophyta > Magnoliopsida > Ericales > Pentaphylacaceae > Euryodendron > Euryodendron excelsum. Next base: position 6,673,714 of record CM065392.1, on the reverse strand, counting down.
TGGAATTGAAAAAGGGTCTTATCGTCTTCGGAAAGATATGCCTGATTTAGAACCGTCTCGAGAAATCAACTGTCTCGAGAGAGGGATTAGAAAAGAGTCTTATTGTCTTTAGAAAGACGTACTGATTTGGAACCGTCTCGAGGAATAAACTATCTTGAGAGTGGGGCTTCAGAAAGACGTTCCTGATTTGGAACCGTCTCGAGGAATAAACTGTCTCGAGAGAGGGATTAGAATTGGAAAGGGGACTTACCGTCTTCGGAAAGACATGCCTGATTTGGAACTGTCTCGAGGAACAAACTCTCTCGAGAGAGGGGTTGGCATTGGAAAGGGGACTTACCGTCTTCGGAAAGACGTGCCTGATTTGGAACCGTCTTGAGGAATAAACTATCTCGAGAAAGGGATTGGAATTGGAAAGGGGACTTACTGTCTTCGGAAAGACATGCCTGATTTGGAACTGTCTCGAGGAACAAACTGTCTCGAGAGAGGGGTTGGCATTGGAAAGGGGACTTACCGTCTTCGGAAAGACGTGCCTGATTTGGAACCGTCTCGAGGAACAAACTATCTCGAGAGAAGGGTTGGCATTGGAAAGGGGACTTACCGTCTTCGGAAAGACGTGCCTGATTTGGAACCGTCTCGAGGAATAAACTGTCTCGAGAGAGGGATTGAAATTGGAAAGGACAATGTCCCTAAGGGCATTTTGGTCATTTTGCCTTTATTTGGGCCTAGTGGGCCTGCGAAGCGATGGACATACGGGATTTAGACTTAGAGAATTGGTTTCGATTGGAATACGTCCATATTGACTTGAGTACAAGTCTAGACGGAGCGTAGACTGCCGAGCGATAAAAAATGGGGTGCTTACAAAAGGTGCTCAAAAGTAAACTTCATCAAGCTTCTAAAGACTCAATGAAGTTGACTTGAACTCGAAGAGATTGAAGTGAGTTGAACTAAAAGAGATTAAAGGTGATTCAAATGAAAAATTCATCATGTGTGCAAAGACTCTTTGAAGAATCCAAGAGAAGATTTAGAATGAACCAAAGTGAATTCGATCCAAATTAAATTGAAGATATTCTTGTATAATCTCATTGGATTGAAGACTTTGAAGTATTATCATACCCAAAAAAAAAAAAAAAGATTTCTTGAAGAACTTAAGTGTTTTTGAAGAATATCATAACTCAAAACAGAAGATCCCTTGAACATCCCCAGATTATTTGAAGCTAAACTGATCAAGGAAAGCATGAAGGACATTTTCTAGGTGATGTGTCGACACATGAGTTTGATGTGTCGACACATGAGTTTGATGTGTCGACACATGAAGACAATGGACAAATTCTGGGAAATGCAGACTTGATGTGTCGACACATGGAAGTCAAGTGTCAACATTTGGGGACTAATGGCTATATTTTTAAACATTATATTAAAGTGGGCGGGCATTTAATGAAACTCCAACAACCTTCAATGGATGAAATCAATTTAGGGCTTTATATATAAGCCTCCAAATGCATTTATGGACAAGAGATACAACATTAACTGATTGATTAAGCTGAAAAATCTAAAAATTCTCTTTGTTTTTAAGTTGGTAGTTAGTGAGCTATTCAATTCTCATTCACTCTTCATATAGAGTTTGTATTTCGTTTGTATGTCTTTCATATACTTGTAAATGAGAGTTGGAGTATTCTTTTATAAAAAAAAAAAAAAACATTTGTAAGTTGAAGTGGATCTTGGACAAAACTACTTGGTGGCTAGAAGGACTTGGGAAGAAGTTCTTGTGTAAAAGTGAGCTAAGCACTTTGGAAATCAATATCTACTTTGTAATTGGAGATTGCATAGTGGAAAAAGATTTCAAAGGGATCTTGGGTTGAGGATGTAGACCACAAGTTGTGATTGAACCTCGGTAATTCTTGATGTACTTTCTTATGCTTTGTTTTCATTTTATTGTTGATTACATTGCATTGCATATATCTTGAACTATTGTTCCATTGATTAGATTAATTTTGATCAATCATAATTGCTTTAATTTTTAATAAACCCAATTCACCCCCCTCTTGGGTTGCCTTTTTGTGCCAACAATTGGTATCAGAGCTTGTATTCCTGTTTTAGGCTTAACATCCTAAGAATAGATCCATGACAATTGGAAACTCTCTCGGTGAGAGTCAATCCACCAACAGACCATCTATGTTTAATGACACCAATTACAATTATTGAAAAAATAGAATGAGAATATACATACAATCTGTTGACTATAAATTATGGAGAATTATGTTGAATGGCCCCAAAATTCCTACAATGAAAGTGGATAGGGTTAATGTTCCTAAGCCCAAATCTGAATGAGATGAAAATGATTTAAAACTTTTGCAATCAAATACTAAAGCCATGAATATTTTGTGTTATGCTCTTAATCCCAATGAATTTAATAGCATTTCTACTTGTGAATCAGCTAAGGAAATATGGAATAGATTAAAGGTAACACATGAATGTACTAATCAGGTTAAGGAATCTAAAATTAATATCTTAGTCCACAATTATGAATTGTTTAAAATGAAACTAGATGAGTCTATTACCTAAATGTTCACAAAGTTCACCGATATTATAAATGGTTTGAAATCTCTTGGAAAGGTGTATCCTAACAATGAGCAGGTAAAGAAGATCTTAAGATGTCTGCCAAAGACTTGAGAAGCGAAGGGCACGGCAATTGAAGAAGCAAAGGACCTCAATACATTGCCTCTTAAAGAACTCTTGGGCTCTCTCATGACCTATGAATTAACTCAAAAGTAACATGCCCACCATGATGAAGAAAAGAAAATGAGGACGGTAGCATTCAAGTCCATCAACCAAGAAGAAGAATCGACCAGTGATGAGAATGATGATGAAGGCATTGCTCTCATCACACGAAAATTCAGAAGATTTATGAAGAGGAAATGAAAAGGAGAAAAAAAGCATGAGGCCAAAGGATATTTTAGTAAAGAATCAAACATTATATGCTATAAATATAAGAAGCCTGACCATATAAAGGCTGAATGTCCCCGGCTCAAAAAGAAAGGAAGGAAAAACTAAAGGAAGAGGGCAATGACAGCTTTGACATGGAGCGATGATAAAGAGTCTGGCTCTGAAGAAGAAGCTGAACCGCAAGAGGTGGCTAATCTTTGTCTCATGGCTCATGAGAAAGACAATGAGGTATCAAACTCAAACTCATCTCAATTTACTTTTAATGAATTACAAGATGCATTTGATGATTTACTTTTCGAATTCAAAAATATGGGAATAAAAAACGGACTCCTTAAAAAGATGATTTCTACTCTTACCAAGGAAAATGAGGACTTGAAAAAAGAAAATAAAGTTTGTGTTTTGAAAGAAAAGATTAAGAAAAACCCTTTTCCAAAGGATTCTTCAAAGGAAAACCAAAATTTAAATGATAAAGTTAAACATTGGAAACAACACTTTTTAGATGTGTAAATGGAAAAGAAAAATTAGATGCTATCTTGGAAAAACATGGATGCTCACTAGAAAAAGCTGAACTTGGTTTTGATCCATTTAAAAGAAGAAAGTTTTCAAAAGACAGATTTGTTTCTTTCACTGGAAAACCACAACTTTCATATTTTTATTGTCATAAACTACAACACATTGCTAGTAGATGTTATACTATGCAAAATCTAGTGCTCCTAACAATGCACGAGTCCCTAGAAGGCCATTAAGGACTAACCCTCAAGGACCCAAGATGGTTTTGGTACCTAAAGCCAAATGAACTCTTTTGTAGGTATGTCTTCAAGCCAAATCTAAGAAATGTCATTGGTACTTGGATAGTGGATGCTCAAGACATATGATGGAAGATGAAGCACAATTTACATCTCTCTCACCAAAAGATAGAGGACTTGTCAAATTTGGAGATAATATCAAGGGGAAGATCATCGGCATAGGTAGTGTTAGTAAGAACACTTCCACTTCTATTGAAAATGCCTTGCTTGTTAAAGGACTCAAACACAATCTTTTGAGCATTAGTCAACTTGTAACAAATGATGCAAGGTTGTGTTTGAATCCTCTAAATGTGAAGTGATTGATATCAATAGTAACATGACTATTCTCACTAGACATAGACATGGCAATATATACATTTTTTTTTTTATCTAAATGACTTATCTTTATGCAAAGTTGAATGCCTTACCGCTATGAATAGTGATGAAAATTGGTTGTAGCATAGAAGACTTGGTCACATTAGCATGAGCATATTTTCAAAAGTGTCTAAAAATGATTTCACCAAAGGACTTTTAAAAATAAAATTTGACAAGGATAGAGTTTGTGATGCTTGTCAATTGGGCAAACAAACTCGTATTTCTTTTAAATCTTTAAACATGTTGACCATTTCTAGACCACTACAACTATTACATATGGACTTATTTGGACCAACTAGGACTTTAAGTCTTGATGGGAAATAATATGCACTTGTTATTGTTGATGACTATTCTAGATTTACATGGACATTCTTATTAGCTCACAAGGATGAGACAATTGTTTTGCTCACAAAATTTTGTAAAAACTTTCAAAACGAAAAAGGTTTTTTAATCACTTTTATAAGGATTGATCATGGAAGGGAATTTGATTGCAAATCCTTTGAAATATTTTTGATGAAAATGGTTCTGATCACAACTTTTCAGCCCCTAAAATACCTCAATAAAATGGAGTTGTTAAGAGAAAAAATAGAGTTTTGGAAGAAATGGGTAGAACCATGCTTTGCAAAAATGATTTGCCAAAATATTTTTGGGTTGAAGCTATCAAGACAGCTTGTTGTATTTTAAACTGAATTTTATTTAAAAAAAATTTGAACAAAACCCCTTATGAACTTTGGAAAGATAAGAAATCAAATGTCTTATACTTTAAAGCCTTTGGATGCAAGTGTTTTGTATTAAATAACAATAAAGACAACCTCAGCAAGTTTGATGCAAAATCTAATGAGGGTGTATTTCTTAGTTATTCAACACATAGCAAAGCTTATAGAGTCTTTAACAAGAGGACTTTAGTGGTTGAAGAATTAGTCCATGTCACTTTTGATGAACATAACTGTCTTTCTTGAAATATTGTAAGTGATAATGTAAATGAGGTAGAGCAAAACATGAAAAGATTAGATATTCAACCAAGCTCAAATGAAGAACCACAAAAGGAGAAAGAAGTGCAAGAAGCCTTTACAAGCCAACAAAAGATCAATGAAGGTCTACCTAAGGAATAGAAGTTTGTGCATAACCATCTTACGGAACAAATCCTAGGTGATCCTTCACAAGGAGTAAGAACTCGATCATCTCTTAGAAATATATGTAATCATCTTGCATTTTTATCACAAATAGAACCTAATTGTTTTAATGATGTTGAAAATGATGAGTTTTGAATTAATGCTATGCAAGAATAATTGAATCAATTTGAAAGGAATGAGGTATGGTGCCTTGTTCCTTAGCCTAATGATTATCCTGTCATTAAAACTAAATGAATTTTTAAAAATAAAATGGATGAATCCGGAGTTATAGTGAGGAAGAAGGTAAGACTTGTTGCTCAAGGGTATAGCCAAGAGGAAGACATTGATTTTGAAAGATATCCTTATGACGTCACTGGTGACCCTATTGCTCATCTTCACCTGTATGCCGGGGCACTAAGTGGTCATGGTAACAATCTGAAGCTCCTCATACAGCTGTTCCAACATAGTCTCACTAGGTCTGCTTTATAATGGTTCGCCCGTCTAGACCTAAGGAGGATCACCACCTGGATTGAGCTGGTCAACGCATTTAAAGCCTAATATCGCCACAACATAGACCTCACTTCTGACTGTTGGTCCTTGATGACAATGAGTAAAGGAGAAAAAGAAAGTTTCAAAAGTTATGCCCTTAGAAGTAGAGAAGCAGCAGTACACGTTAATCCCCCTTTAAAAGATAAGGAATATGTTTAACTGTCCGTACATACCTTCTTAGGCATATACTACGAAAAGCTCTGCACGAGTGTTGGGAAAAAGTTTTCTGATGTTATCATGTAAGAGGAGATAATAGAAAATGGCCTAAAAACTAGAAGGATTGTTGATCCCTATGTTAAAACTGAAGAAGTTTCTGTAAGCTTAGTAAGGAAGGTGCCCACAATATTGGAAATGGGCTGGAAGGAGGGAGAAGTGTCTGCCATCTTGCTTGCTCAACCACCACAATGTCACCCCCAATACCAATCTCAGACCCCCGGGGCTACTCAAGCACTTACTCCCGGGCCCATCACAGCCCAACAACATCTCAACCCCAGGAAGAAGGCCCGCCGACCTCGTGCCTTTTCCCCCCTAACCTGCACCCAAACAAAAGTTTATCATGACCTTTTATAAGCCAACCTTCTGACCCCCATACCTGCCCCACCGTTGCCAAATCGTTTACCCCCTACTTTCAACCCGACTTTTGTTTGTGAGTACCATTCTGGAAGACAAGGGCATGACATTGAGCATTGTCTTTTCCTGAAGCACAAGATACAAGATTTGATTGACGCTGGAGTTATCAGCACCTAGGGGAGGAACTGCGTGATGAAGCATAGAAGAAATTGGTGTGATTCCGGGACATCTCTGGATGGTTTTTTCTAAAGTGCAATGAAAAAGAAAGTTCCCACAAAATTCATCTATTTTCTTTTCGGCTCTCTATTTCTCGCATATCTTCTTTAAATAAACATTGCATGCCATGTAATCATATTTCTAAATGAAAATAAGTAGTTTCCAGTTTATCCCCTTTGTCTCATACTCTTGTGGACGATTGTTGCATTTAAGGATTCTTTCTCATTCAGTAATGACTTGACTTGAAGGGTAGGATAGCATGGGCAACCCATTTAAAAGGGGTTAAAACCTTTGAGAGACAAAAAGAGAATGAGAGATAGGAGGAAGACAGTCTCAACAGAGAGGTGTGGAGTTCATTGAAGAGGCGACACTTGAGTAATATCTTGGCCAAGCGATGGGCAGCCGAGTCCTTAAAATGATGATAAGCCATTGTTCTATTTATCCTAAATAAACACTATCCTTTGCTCAGCCCACTAGAGCCATAAGTGATTTCTATTCAGATATCCCTAAACCAAGAACCATCCCCCACATTGGGGTATGCACGGAGTAGTTGATTTGACAGAATATGTAGGGGTTCACTAGCTGAAACACATCATCCCTAGGAATATTGTCTAAATTTTGGACTAAGCAATTCAATTTGAAATGATTAGAGGCCCTCAATTTTGCTACCATACACAAAATATCCCATTTGCTTAACCCATTAGTGTCTTGCAGAAAGTGAAAGATTCTTTTTCTTGTCAACCCCGATTCGAAACCATCCCCCACACTAGGGTAGACAGGCAGCAGAAGATCTGGCAGAGAATGTCATCAACCATCAAGCTGAAGTAACGTGAAGGCTTTATGGATCAAGCAATCTAATTCAAAGTGAAGAGAGTCCCTCATTTTATTTCCCATACAGTCAGAAGCAATTCCTTGCCAAACCCATTGAGCCATTTATCTTTTTGAGAAAACCCCAACCTAGGGATCACCACCCTCAATGAGTTAGATTGAGTTGTTAGGAAAAAAGTCAAAGGAAAAAGGATTGTAGAAATGTTCATTTTAGAAAAAGAAAACAAATAAAAGAAAAAAGAAAAAAGGGAGAAAAAAAGAAAAGAGAAAAAGTAAAAGGAAAAATTGCCAAGGGGTAAGAGGCCAAAAAAAAAAAAACAAACAAACAAAGGGGGGGGGGCCTGAAGAAAACCATGATTGTGCCATCTTGAAAAGCGTGGTAGGAAAGCTGAAAGATGAGTCATGTTGATCTCAAAGAGCATATAGAAAGGTCAAAGGAAAAGAATCATGGTCACCCCGAGAAGTGTATAGTAAGAACAAGGGCGGAATTTAAAGGTGACCCTAGGTTACAAAGAAGCCCAGTAGAAATAATAGGTTTGAGCCTTTACCTTTTCTTGTAAAAACCCGAAACCATGGCCTATATTACGACCCTGTTAAAGTCCTCTCTGATTGAAAAAGATTGCTTGATCTAAATGAGCCAGACGTGTTGCTGAAGCTGGAAGAGGATATCAAGGGACGAAACCCACCTGGAAGACTAACTAAGGATGGTGTGGATCTAAACCCTACTAAAAACAACATCAAATTTGAGCCTCCGTATCCTTTTCATTCATAAACCCTTTAACCTAGCCTATGTTACGGTCTAAATTAAAGTCCTCTTTGATCGAAGAAAATTGCTTAGTCCAAATAAACTTGAACAATGCTAAGACAAGTAGGATGAGAAAGGAGAACTAGAAGGGAACCCGAGGGCAATCTCATGCTTTAAGGTGTACTCAGATGGTTTTGGTTTAAACAACCCACTAAAAGAAGATCTTTGAGCCTAAATATCCCTTCGTTTCTTACAACCCTTAAACCCAGCCTACATTACGGTCCTAAAAGAAGTCTTCTCGGATTGTATAACCTGGGACATTCCTTGTAAATAGCTTATATACATATAATACTAATGCATCCATGATATGTATAACCTATACATCTATTTAGATTCCTGTGTAGTTTGTATCTATTCATGCATTCAACTGCATTTCTGAGATGAACGTGTTCATTCGTAAGGAAGTATGTCATGTATTCAATTCAATTCTTATATAAACCTGTGCATTCATAAAAAATAGGTCATGCATTTGATCCTGTGTGCATCCATCAAAAAAGTATGATGCGTGTTCAACCCTTACCAGGGCATTTTAAACTATTTTTGCACGAAAACTAACTCTTTCTCTCTATTTCTCTCAAATAGGAAACAAGGAACAAGGTAAAGTACAAAATGGAGCTAAAAAGCCACCCTGCGATCAAGTAACCTTAGACATCTCCAATATTGGCATACATGTCAGAAAGTTCAGACATCCCTAGTCGACAAGAAGCAAAGAATGGGGTAATGGCCCACCCTCGACCTCCCTAATAAACCTTGGACCTTCCCTAGAGGAGCAGTGTGTCGCCAGACGAAGTGCATGTTCAAGAAATATCATAAATTAACCTTGGACCTTCCCTAGAGAAGCAACGTTTCGCCAGACAGAGTGTCGATTCAAGAGGTATCAAAAGTCAACCTTGGACCTTCCTCAGAGGAGCAGCGTTTCGCCATATGGAATGCCGATTCAAGAGGTATTAGAAGTTAACCTTGGACCTTCCCCAAGGGAGCAACGTTTCGCCAGAAGGAGTACCGGTTCAAGAAATATCAAAAATCAACCTTGGACATTCCCTAGAGGAGCAGCGTTTCGCCAGACGGAGTGCCGATTCAAGAGGTATCAAAAGTCAACCTTGGACCTTCCCTAGAGGAGTAGCGTTTCGCCAGATGAAGTGTTGGTTCAAGAGGTATGAGAAGTCAACCCTGGACTTCCCCAAAGGAGCAGCATTTTACCAAACGAAGTGCCGGTTCAAGAAGCATCAATTCCCCCAAAGGAGCATTGTTCTGCCACATGGAGCGCTAGTTCAAGGAGCATGAATTTCCCGAGAGGAGTATCATTTTACCAGACAAAATACCAAGCATCGACCAGCTACTCGAGGTAACTGTTCTTTTGGATTCTAATTCTTCCAGTCCCTTCGATCGCCTCACGGTCAACATGAGACTCTTACTTTATCGTTTTCTGTCTTCGACAAGCAAAAACAGAAAAAGAGGGGCAGCTGTAAGTACCCCATTTTTGCCCGCTCAGCAATCTCCGGCTCGACTGGGCTCATTTTCACATATCATATACATATTTAAACTCTAATATGACTTCTAAACTCCAATTTAGTCCACCAATTGCTTCTTGGGCCCGTAGAGCCCACTTGAAGCTAAATGACCATTTTGCCCCTAGACATTCGAGCGCCCCTAGAACCACATCGGCTCTAGGTATCAAACCGGTAGTCTCCCAAGAATACTTTTTATAGTGTTCCCGACCTTCCATTACCTTTTCAAATCATTCCGAGTCAATTCCGGCGAAACCAGTACGAAATGACTGTTTTGTCCCTGGTAGGACAGTTGCCTCTTCTGACCACACCGGCTCTAGGTAACAAACCAGTAACCTCCTGGGACATTCCAAGTAATGTTTTCAAAGCTTGAGTCGTCTTCTGGGACATTCCGAGTCCATCTCGGTAATTTTCTAATTCAGTTGACCGTTTTCCCCTAATGGCCTGGTCAACCTTTGCAACACATCTTGTCATCATTTTTCAAATCCACTACCTCCGAGACACTATTCTAAGTGGTCCTATCCCTTTTTGGCCCTCTGGGCCATTCCCGGCCCTTTCAAATCATTCCTGAACTTTCTGGAGTCACTCCTAATGAAGCCAGACTAAAAATTGCATGATAGTCATTAGTACAGGCGCCTAAATCTTCTGAAGATACGTTGTTTGTCGACCTTAAAACTTTCTTAAGTGGCCGGCGCCACTCCTAGTGCCGCTGGAAGGATTTTTGGCCTAGCGCTATTGCAACAGGTGCCAAGTCATTCCTCTTTCTATAAATATAGAGCCTCCTCCAGCGTGAAAAGGGTCTACAAATTCAGTCTAAAAACCCTACTATTCGATATACAGGGCTAGTAACCTCCCTAAACCCTAGTCCTCTTTAGGTTTTCCAAACCTTAGCCACCATACACTAAACCCTAGCCTCTAATACACTCTTATACACCCCTATACACTTGTACACTAGCCTAAAAAAGCTCCATTGAAGACTTGGATTACTGCAACTGCGAAGTTTTTAAAGATTGAAGACTGACGCAAAGCGAAGCAAGGACTGAAGCGAAGAAAAGTAAACAAAAACTAAGCAAGTAAAAGAAGACACAAGGTAGACTTCCTATTTACGTTTCCGCACTTCCCCCTTCTCTCTTCTCCCTCTGAACCCACTTGGGTTTTCTTCTATTTTAATCCCCCATCTTCTTCCCCCCCCCCCCTCCTTTCTTTGCATGCTTGAAACGAGGGACTTCCCAGTCCATGTATAGGATTAGGCTATTGGAGGTCACCGTGTCGAGGGCTTTATCTTAGTTTAAACAGAGACCATGTGGGTTTGGCCCCCTTAATTATGTGGTGAAGCCTTTAACCTTGTATGTTCACGACTACCAACTTGCATTGTGCATATCATGATCTTACATTCTTCCAAAAAATGTTTTTAAACTCATTTTCAAAACTTGTATCAAAAATTGTTTTCAAAACTTGCATAAAAATTTTCTTCTTCAAAACTTATTTTTCAAAATCACAATCCTAAGGTGATTCTAGCCTTTCCATGGCTAGGGTTGCTTTAGGAAAGTGTTATATTTAAAGTGACCAATATGGTCTATATTTTCAAGTCCATGTTATTTTCAAAACAACTATCTTAAAGTGGTTCTAGCCTTCTTGTGCTTAGAATCGTTTTAGGAAAGTGACATTTTTATGAACTCTCCAAAACTCTCTTTTCAATAAACTCTCTTTCTAAAAATCCCTTTTCTAATATATTTTCTTGAAACTTTTTCCAATCTTCTTTCTAAATTTTTTTTTTTCTCAAAACTCTCTTCAAAAATCTATTTTCCAAAACTCTTTTTCAAAACTTTTTTCCAAAAAGCTCTTTTCAAAATCCACTTTCTAAAAACATTCCTTAAATTCTTTCCAAAACACTCCTTCCTAAAAGCTTTTTTCCAAAAACTCTACTCAAGTTCACTTTCCAAAAACTCTTTTTTAGGATCTCCTTCCAAAAATCTTCATCCCAAAAATCTTCTTTCCAAAAACTCTTTTCTTGGTGTTCAAGTCAAGCCCTAGAGCTAACAATTAGAAAACCCTAATTTTCCTTCTAAAAACATGATTTCCAATTCCCTATTTTGGCCTCAAACTCTAGGTTTCCAAATTCTATTTTCTACATCAAACCATATATTTCCAAATCCCATTTTCTAATCCAAAATCTAGGTTTTTTCAAAATCTCAGCTTCCAATTCCATGCTCAAATCCAATCTCCCCCATTTAGGAAACTAGATCCAATCCTCCATTTTTGGAAATAAAATCAAAACTCCTCTTTTTGAAAATAAGATCCAATCTTTCCTTTTAGGAAATAGGAATCTCAATCCTTCCTAGCTCAAAGCTTTCCTAATCCACTTCTTCCTAATCTCATACTTTCCTAAACCTTAAGTTTCCAAAATTTAAACTTTTAAATCTTTCCTTAAACTTTAAGCTTTCAAATCCTTCCTAATTTCAACATTTCTTAATTCCACACATTTCCAAATTTCGACTTTCCAAAATTTCAAATTTTCAAATCTTTCCTAAACTCCAAATCTTTCTAAAAACCCAAACTTTGAATCTTCCTAAAATCCTAAACATTCTAAAACTTTCTAATTTCAAATCTTTCTAAATTCTAAACTTTCCAAATCCAAAACTTTCTCAAGTTAAAACTTTCTAAATTCCAAATTTTTCAAATTCCAAATATTTCTCAAATCAAACTTTTCCTAATGCATAACTTTCCTAACTCGGACCTCTCTTAAATTCCAATCTTCCCAAATCTTTGAAGTCCAACATTCGAGTCCAATCTCTCTTAAATCTCAAATCCTTTCCTAAGTTCCATTTTTTCCTAAATCTAGGTTTTCCAAAACCGAGCTTTCCAAAATCCATCTTTCCTAATCTTCCAATCCAAATTCCAACTCTAACTCTTTTCCAAATCAAATCTTCTATTTTTAATCGAACTCTTGTCTGAACTACGACTGACCTGATTCCTCAAAAAGGATACGTAGGCAACCCTCATGGGTGCGGTCATAACCTTTTTCAAGCTTATATTTCCATAACCCTTTTCAAGTTTCTAGATTCACAACCTTTTCAAATCTCCAATTCCACAACCTCTTTTCAAATCTCTATTTCCAATCTCCAAAACTTTCTTTCCAAAATCAAATCTATCTTTTCAAATCTCTTTCAATTTCAAATCTATCTTTTCAAGTCTCTTTTCTAAAAATCAAATCAAGTTCTTTTCTAATCTATTTCCAAAATCAAACTTCTCTTTTCAAATCTATTTCCAAATTTGTTTTCAAACTCTTTTTTTCTATTGCATTTGCATATCGTGCATCATCTTTTCTAAAAACCTTCTTTTCTAAAGTGGATAGGTTTGGACATATGTTAGTTGAAGACTCTAATGGTTGAATCTAGGGTGAATAAACATGTAGGTACTGCAAGGGCGAGGTAGGGTGATGGCTTAATGCGTCTTCCCTACACATAAACAACCCCCGGATTTAGATCGCTGTTTTCGAGAGACCAAACAGAGTTATTTTCCAAAAAGGGGCTTAAGTATTTTTTCAAGGTTTTCAAACAACCTGTTTTCTTAAAAACCCTCTCTTGAGGATATTTTCTAAAATTATTTTTCAAAAACCTTAAGTGTAATATTCGGATTGTGCTTAGTTTTTAGGTGACCTAACTCACCTTAATCAAGTTAGGTGGCAACTCTAAATTATTTTTCAAAGGCCCTTTATTCAAATCAATTTTCAATTCAAACCTAGTCGCACTCACTCTTCTAGAATGATGAGTTCTAATGAGAGAGCACTGTGTTTTTCTCACTTGTTTTTTTCAGGTGCGAAAAATCGGGGCGCGACATGTATGCAGGGAGAATTCGAAATGAGCATGATGGGTGAACTTAATTACTTCCTCGGTCTTCAAATCAAGCAATCAAAGTAAGGAATCTTTATCAACCAACCCAAATATATCAAGAACTTGATCAAGAAATTTGGCATGGAAGATGCAAAGCCTATAAGTATTCCAATGAGTACTACAACACAATTGGATATCGATGAGAAAGGTAAGTCAGCAGACACTAAACTTTATAGAAGCATGATAAGTTCTTTATTATATTTAACTACTAATAGACGAGATATAATGTTTAGTGTTTGTTTGTATACTCGATTTCAATCAAATCCCACAAAGTCTAATGTGATTGTTGTGAAAAGAATTTTTTGTTATCTCAAGCACACACGTAATCTTGGATTATGGTATCCAAAAGGTACATCTTTTAATTTGACTGCTTATACTGACACTGATTATGTGGGGAATAGAGTTAATAGGAATAGCACAAGTGGCTTTTGCCAACTCCTAGGCAACATGATTGTGTCTTGGTATAGCAAGAAACAAAATTTGATTGCTCTCTCCACAACTGAGGTTGAATATATAGCCGTTAGTAGTTATTGTGCCCAAGTGTTATGGATTAAACAACCATTAGAAGATTATGATATCTTGTTTGATCATGTTCCTATTAGATGTGACAATACTAGTGCTATAAACTTGACTAAAAATCCTATTAAACACTCTCGCACAAAGCACATTAAAATTAAATATCATTTCATTTGAGATCGTATACAAAAGGGTGATATTGAACTTGATTTTGTAAGTACAAACATGCAATTAGCTGATATTTTTACAAATCCATTGAGTGAAGATAGGTTTTGCATGATAAGAAGAGAAGTGGGAATGAGTGATCCTATGTTTTAATTTTTGGTCAAAATTTAGTGAAATTCTTATTATTTATGTTTTATATGTGATCTTCATATTATTTGTGAACAAATGTATTGATTGATTGTATGAATTATATTGCTTGCTCTCATAATTCATTACATGACTCATAATAGAACATATTCTCACTCCCTATTGAAAAACCATCTTCTGGATTCACTTACACTCAATATAACCCAGTCTGGTTGCATGTGTCAACACACCATTTTTCATGTGTCAACACATCACAACAAAGGACTCAAAAATGATTTATTGGCACACATGTGTCGATACATCAAGTTCATGTGTTGACACATGAGTTAGGCCTATATATTTTATAACAGCCCACTTTACAAACACTTTTACGCACATTTGAATTTTCTCTCTCAAGCTCTGTTTCTTTCCCACTCACTCTGTTCGCACCTAAACTCAACTGTCACCTACGAACCATCACAAACCTTCTTTCAATCACTTTAGAAATCCTCATCAATCCCTTCTAAATCTCTTACTCAAACCCTAACCGTCTATCCCCAAAGCTCTTTATCTCTCTCAAAGCTTCAAACTATCAAAATGGCTCCCAAAATCGATCAGAACCCTACAAGATTTTCTACTAGAAGTCAGAAATGGAAAAGGGATGGAACACCGTCTCAAGAATCAGTTGAAGAATGTTCATCAAATCACGATGACTGGGATGCTGTACACTTTAGAGACGAAATGGCTCAAGACAGGTTTCTAAACACTTTTTCTCTCTGTAAAATTCTGGTTGGACGATGGATTAACTATCAGTTTTCTGAGAATGAGAACTTTAAATTTTCTCACACCCTCACTAACCTGGGATGGAAACCCTACATTTTGATTCGAGAGAATGTATACCCTGAATTGGTTATGCATTTCTACTCCAATATATTGAAGAAGGTTGGACATGCTGAATTGACTAGTTATGTGAAAGGAGTGCAGATCACCCTAAATGAGTACACTCTATCTGAAATTATGGGAATTGGGTATGGTGGAGAGTTGTGTTTTGAGAATATAACCAGAAAGGAACAAGTATACGTCCTTTATGGTCAAGATATGCCTGAAACCACCCAATCTGTAGCCAATGATCTACCAATAGAACTAAGGTTGGTACACCATTTTGTCTCCACAATATTTCTACCTAAAGTTAAAAGTTTTGAGTATGTGAGTGAAAATGATCTATTCTTCCTATGAGCTTTCCTGACAAACACCAGAATTAATATTTCCTACAACATCCTCACAAATATGGCCCATACCTCCACCATTTCTGCCAAAAACCTACCCTATGATATGTTGCTCGCCAAGATTTTCAAGCACTTTTAAGTGGACCTATCAGATGAAAACTACAAAAACCCGAACCCCTACAGTGATGAATACAACAAGTATACACTGGGCATGATGGGGTATAAGAAAGTGAATGGCCAATGGGTTCCTAGACCTTCAAAAGTTACACCTAGTAGCACTCCCCATGGTAGAGCATTTGCCTTTAGACCCAGGACACCCTTAGCATAATCTCTAAAGGCCACCCATATTGAAGAATTCATGGGAAATCTAATAAATATGATTCACAACATGAACCAGAAACTTAACAGTGGGCTGAAATAGTTAAAAAGTCTTAAGAAATATGAATCTATTGAAGAAAGCTCAATGAATTACTATTGAGGAAAAAGAAGAAGAAGAAGAAAAAGAAGCTAGTGAAGAAGAAGAGCTAGCGGCATAAGAAACTGGGAATGTTACTCCAACAGAAAACCAAGAAGAAAAGGATCAAGAAGAAGGTTAAAAAATGGACACGGAAGACGACACAGAGAATGAGTATGAGGATAGCATATTTGATAACAGAATAAAGGGAGCTGGTAAAACTAAGAAAACCACATCTACTGCACCTGTCTCTACATCTTTGGGAAGACTAAGATACAGTCTGAGGTCGAGATACAGACATGGTCCTTCCAACACTGCCTCTAATCCAGTTAAACTAACCCCCTCACCACCAACCTCTCCTCACTGACCTCTCCTCTCCATACCTCTCTCCCTATCCATCTTTTGTTTACACATTCATTTTGCATATGCATGATCTATTCAAGGATGGTGCGTCATTCTTGAAAAAAATTTCTTTTGTAATCTTTTGTAATGATTTTTGTGAATGAAATTTGACTTTGTTGTTGCAGCTTAAGGCCTTGTTGATTATATGTTTTGCTTGCTTCCCTGATTATACAAATTATCTTATTATAAGATTTTTTTGCTATTGTACCTGTCTTTGTTATATCTATATATTTTGTTCTTTTTGATGAATTGACAAAAAAATGGAAAAGAACTGAAGTGAAATGGGGAGAAGACCTTCAAATGCAGAGTGAAAATGCGGAGTGGAAACAATGAATATTGATTGTTGATTGCTGTTGAATGATGGATAATTGTTGATGAATATTTAAAACAATGAAAGTTGTATGATATAGCATATAAAACCTTATAGAGAATGTTCTTAGGGGGAGTAACATGATAAAGGAGTAACACGACAAATGAATTAGTTTCTTCAGCTTGTTTTGGAATTAACTGATACATATTTTTGTTTTTTTTAAAGTTAAGATCTGTTTTTGCTAATCAAACAAAAGAAAAGATATTTTTGTCTTGGAAGCATCAGTTGCAAAACAAAGAGGGAGTTTTCTCTTGTAAGAAATTTGATTATATTAATTTCATTTTATCTTATAATGCTTATTTTTGCAAAGGTTTTGTCATCATCAAAAAGGGAAAGATTGTTGACTCTACGCCTTGATTTTAATAATAGCTAAACCTTGTATTAGTTTACTAATACATTTAATTAGTGTACAGATTAACTCGCTCCGAAAACTACAAAATGGAGTTAGTACCCCGCAAGAATACAGGGGTCGCAATGAAGTATAAACCGGTAATCCGGTATCGTTCTCTCCCAAGGGACCTAGCCAAATATAGACTCTAGCACTTAACTCACACTAATCTAGCCTAGGATCGAATTGCAATTATGTGGGGAATTGGATCTAAAATAACAGGAAAAATAAAATGACCAAAAATCTTTAGGTTTTTTATGGAGTTAACTAGTGCAATGAAAATTAAAGCAACTAACTAGGTAATTGATTTAAATGTAAAGCAATTAAAATGGAAAACTTGGATATGATTGATTCAATCCACCAATTCACAACAAGAATTTCAATAGAGGATTTTTATAACTCAAATCAAGAATCACACCGTGGATTCTTAATTCGAAATATTTTGACCGTAAAACCTTGAGTTCATATTTAGTTGAGTGTAGGGATTAAACCAATTAATAGAACCCTAGAAGCAAACCTTATAAATGTGCAAGATTTATACCAATTGTTGAATTGTGCATGAATATTACCAAATGAGTTATGAATCTAAGTTTTCGAACAAATCCAACACCCAGCCAAATAGAACTATACAAATCTATGAATAAAACTTTGAAGTTCATGAATCCCCATTGAAATACTTGAAAATCCTTGGTGGATCTTCACAATCACACCCAAGAGATGTTTAGCTACTAGAATTCATAATAAAGAACATAAATGAAGGTAAATCTAACATTAAACTAAGTAAAACTAGTGTTTGGTTGCTAAGAAAGTGAGAGAAAATGGCAAGAAAGTGAAGGAAAATAAATTACAATGTAAGAAAGTTACAATTTCTACTCCTACATTAACATTACAAACATAAATCTAAGCTAAAATACAAAAAAACATAAAAACCAACCTTGGAGGAGCTTTTCACACCACCCCCTTCGCTGCTACAAACCCAAAAAATCTTCCTCCCCTCTATTTTTTCAAACAACATAGCTTTTAAGCTCCAGATCTGTATCGACCGATCGATCGGCACTGTTCACCGATCGATCGGCCTATCGAACGGCAACTGGAGCGTTCAATCGATAAAAAAACTGTTTTTACTGTTCACGGGCACTGTTCACAGATTGATCGGGTACTGTTCACCGATCGATCGGTAAATCACCCTCTCTGAAGTTTGCCAAGCCAATCGATCGGTTACTATTCATCACTCCACCTTGAAGCTTGATTTTGACCACTTTAGAGGCCGATTCAGCCGATGCACATTAGAGGACAAATTGTAGCTCTTGAAGTCTTCTTTCCAATGGCACAAAAATCAGCTCAATCGGACATTGGAGTAAAAAGATATGGCCCAAATACCAAGACAGGTCTGAATTTTCATGAACAAATTATTTGCCTTGAACCCGCTTTGATTATTCTTGCTTTCTTTTTGCCTTTATTAGCTTATATAACCTACAAAGCATACACAAAACATAATCAAACAAATATCTAACTAAAATAAGGAAATTAACACTAATATAAATCTAACAAAGTGCGGATTAAGAGCCTATGATTACACTTTTAGGGTGTAATCACAGATTAATAAGGATTATAATTTAGACTTAAATCTTGACTTAAAGTTTAATTCATATCAAATGAATGCACAACATTTACAAGTTCAAGCAATGCACCAAAAGTCAAGCCTTGTACCAAAACAAAGCAATTGCACCCATTCAAACTTCAAACAGATGTTTTACATTCGAAGATATTCAAGGTGCTTAAAGAAAGACTTCATTGAGTGTGAAAAAACTAAATGAAGATGACTTGAAATCAAAAAGATTGAAGGTGTTCAAAAAGAAAACTCATCATCTCTACAAAAATCTCCATAAAGAATTCAAAAGATGGCTACATCAAAGTTGTGAAGATTCATTAAAGTTGATGTATATTAAAGGTGCTTAAAAGTAAACATCATCAAGCTTCTAATGACTCAATGAAGTTGACTTGAACTCAAAGAGATTGAAGGTAACTTGAACTCAAAGATATTGAAGGTGATTCAGATGAATAATTCATCATGTGTGCAAAGATTCCTTGAAGAATCCAAGAGAAGATTTAGAAAAAACCAAAGTGAATTCAATCCAAATTGAATTCAAGACATTCTTGTATAATCTCATTGGATTGAAGATTTTGAAGTATCATTATACCCCTAAAAAAAGACTTCTTGAAGATCTTAAGTGTTTTTGAAGAATATCTTAACTCAAAGAGAAGATCCCTCGAACATCCCCAAATTATTTGAAGCTAAACTGATCAAGGAAAGCATGAAGGACATTTTCTGGGTGATATGTTGACACTTGGATTTGATGTGTTAACACATGAAAACAGTGGACAAATTCTGAGAAATGCAGACTTGATGTGTTGATACATGGAAGCCAAGTGTCAACACTTAGGGACTAACATAGGGTATATGATACCCACATCGAGAAGCTTTAGTACTTCTCCTCTAACTTCCTCTTTCATATTCGGGTTCAAATGTCTTTGCATTTGACGCACAAGTTTAGCTTCATCCTCCAAATATATATGATGAGTACACATGAGAGGACTAATTCCATAAAGGTCCGCTATAGTCTAACCTAAAGTCTTTCTATAAACTTTAAGCACTCTTAACAACGATTCCTCTTGCCTTTCAGATAGGCTAGAGGATATGACAACTAGATAGGATTTACCCTCACCTAAGAATGCATATTTTAAGGCAAATGGTAAGGGCTTCCTCTCTAGTATGGGTGGATTATGTTCACACAGGACTAGCTTCACGGCACTTGAGGTAAGGGGTTCAAACACAAGGGTCCAATGGCCTATTTACATGCAAGGTTCACTCCCTTCCCCTACTCTATGTTGGTTCTTAAAACTCATACACTCGGATTCCAGTTGGTCATTAGGCTCATTCCAAACTAGAGCCCTCTCAATAGAATCCTCCATGAACTCTCGGTCCACATGCTTCTGGACAATAGACTCAATGAAGTCTACTTTCTCAATGTTCTCTACCTCCCCCCTTTGCTTACCCACCGTAAATATGTTCATCTCTAGGGTCATATTACCAAAGGACAGATTAAGTAACCCATTCCTATAATGAATAATAGTATTTGCAGTTGCAAGGAAGGGTCGTCCTAGTATGACAGGAATATGACGCTTAGAGGACTCGCCCTCTACTAGTTGGGTGTCTAAAACAATGAAGTCAACTGGGTAATAGACATTGTCCACTTGAATGAGAACATCCTCTATGATTTCCCTAGGGACCTTAACCGACCGATCAGCCAATTCTAGCGTTACTCGGGTAGGGCTCAATTTTCCTAGACCTAGTTCTTTATAAATAGAGCATGAAAGGAGATTCACACTAGAACCTAAGTCAAAAAGGGCTCGATCGACTCTATGGCCTTCTATAATGCGCGAAATAGTAGGACAATCGGGTTCCTTGTACTTCGGTGTGGTTTTACATTGAAGGATGGAGCTCTAGCTCTCATTCATCATCACCATCTCTTTTACATGTTACTTCATTTTCAGTGTACACAAGTCCTTTAAAAACTTGGCATATGAAGGTATCTATTTGATGGCATCTAAGATAGGGATATTGACTTGAACCTGTTTGAATATATCATAAATTTTAGAATTCAGCGACTCTTTCTTAGGTTTAGTCAATCTATGTGGAAATGGGGCATGTTTCAAATCTTCAATGCCCACATTTTTAGATGTATCAATTGATTTTTTTGACAGCTCAAAATTTTTCTCATTCTCTTTTTCTTTATTCTCCTTGGTTTTCTTACTTGCGTTATTCCGTTCACTCTCTCTTCTCCCTTGCTCAGTTCCTAACCCTACAAACTCATCCTTTCATCCTTGATTATTTTTCTTAGGAGTTATGGTTTTATCTATTTGTTTTCTGCTCCTAAGGGTAGTGATGGTATGAACCTGTTCATGTGTTATGTCAACGTAATTTGCAGGTTTAGGGTTTGGTTGGGGTTGGGCTAGAAATCGCCCTTATGTTTGTTGAATCATCAACATCTTGTGAATATCTTTGACTATCATGTTGGTCTCCCCTTGTAATTGTTCCAGATTCGTGACCTTGTTTGTGAGTGATCTTAAGTCATTGATCACTTGATTGTCCTCATTATTCCTACTATGAGAAGGGTGATATTGTGCCGATTGAGGTGCATATGATTGTGGTACCGGTTGTGTGGGATAGGTCACTGTTTGACCATGGAAGGGTTGTGGTGGTGCTTGAAAGGGTTGTGGGGGTTGTTGGAAAGGTTAAGGGTTTTACAGGCCCTCTTGTTTCCACCTAAAGTTAGGGTAATTCCTCTAACCCGGGTTGTATGTATTGGAGTAGGGGTTATTCCCACTCCTTTGGTTTTGATACCCCCCTTGAAATTGGCCAACTGCATTTACTTGGCCGTGCAATGCTTCCCTCCCGGTATAATTAGACATGATGCAGTGTCATGGTCCTATGTATCACAAACTAAACATGGTGAGGGTGACTTCGCCGGTACAACAATGGTGGCCTTAGATGTTTCCAAAGCCTCTAACTTACGTGTGAGTGACGTGACTCTGGCTTGTAAATCTTCCACCTTCCCTAATTGGTGTTTTACTCCGACATGTGTGGTGGGCTTATGTATGGGGTTTTGAGTTCCTGTACTGGCCCAATCTTTTGCCATGTTAGCATTAGCCCAATCTCTAGTCAGTTCGGCCAGATAGTCGAAGTAATTGTATGCCTCTGTGAGGTTCTTATCTGGACAGGTCCCCGCGCACAAAGATTCTACAAACATCTTCAGTTGAGGGGTCAATGAAGAATAGAACGTGTTAATAATGCGCCATTTAGGAAAATCGTGATGTGGACATGCAAACAGTAGGTCCTTGAACCTCTCCCAACATTGGAAGAAAGTCTCACCACTATTTGGTGCAAATTGCGAGATGGCACGTCACAATGCCTCAGTACTATTTTTTAGGGAAGAATTTTTTCAAGAACTCCCCATGCAGTGTGTGCCATGAATGTATAGACATAGGCCTCAGTTAATTAAACCACCTCTTGGCTTTCTCCTTTAAAGTGAACGGGAAGAGTTTTAACAATAAAACTCCCCACGGACATAAATTATCTTGAAAGATGGAGCATGCATCCTCAAAGTCTTTAACATGCGTGTATGATTGCTCTAAGTCTACACCATGAAACTGGGGTAAGGCTTATAGCATTCCTGGTTTGAGATTTAGAGTGGCTTGGTGCCCAGGAAGTACTATGGCAGAGGTGGGTGTTTGCCTTTGAGGGTTCATGTAGTCTCTCATGGTAAGGTTTTGGACAACCTCGTCCCCTTGGTTACTCCATCTCTCGAGGTTGTCATTATTGCCATCATTTATGTTTGCCATTGGGATGGGTCCCAAGTCAACAATCAAGAAAAAACCAAGTACGTTGGTCTGGACAGAACGAGTGGGTGATGGAGACAAGTAACCGGGCAGAGGATTTCGCAAAGGATCAATTCGAACAAGGCATTTGTGAATATCTTTATAGTGATATGACATAAATATGCAATGCACACATTAGAGACTATCCGCGCCTCTATAACAATCAATTCACAATTTGTCCTTCCTTCCCTCCAATCTCCACATAAATATCAACTTCATTGCCCACAAGAAATTTAATAACAACCCAACCGATTCTTCAATCTCCACATGCAAAGAAAAAACATTAATAAGCAATTAGCACATAGCCAAACCGCCTCTAATTCCGCCTCCTAACTAAAATATGCCTAGACCCCTAAAAAGAAGAAAAAAATTAAGATCCTAAAATTCTAACACAAAAAAGGATGGACGAAGTTACCGAATTGGCCTTAGCCGACGATTCCTTTGTGATTGTAGGTAGATGGTGAAGCAGTCCGCCGAATTTCACTTTGACTGAGGTTCTGTTCTAGCACGCCTCTTGCGGTCACTTGTGCGAAAGCAAAGCTCCCCGGCAACGGCGCCAAAACTTTGACTCAGCCTCCAAATACGTGCTCGAGATACCCCAAGTGTAGGATGCCAGAGTAATATAACTCGGAAGTACGAGATCGATCCACAGGGAGCAGGTTACACAGAACCAGAAGAACTAAAACACTTCTTTCAATTGCTCATGAAAATCCTACAACTTGCTTTTAAAAGAAAAGAAAAATCTGATGGTTTGGAAAGATGTATTTATCTAAACTAGTCTGAACTCAAGAGCAATTAACTTGAAAAATATGTAGTTTTGAACTATTAGAAAAAAGGTCCCGGGATCAGTCGATCCAATCAATTGAGTCTCTTGGAACTTCGAAAATGATAATTTGATAACTCAAATCCTTTGATTACGTCGTGAGTCTAGGATTCAGAAGATTTAACGCTAAAAACAAAGGTTCTTCAAAACTTCGACTTCTAGAATAAATTATGTTGTTTGAGTCGAGGATGAGTACCATTGATTTGCACAGCATATATACTAAATATAAATTCACACATAAACATTACCGAACATAATCAAACGTCCAGGTTTTCGAAAGTTTTTAGAACGAAGAAGAAGAAGAAAGAATAACTAGAAAATTTAACTTTAAAACCAATGACATACCATCTTCGTTCATCCAAGATATTCAATTGATCTTCTCTTTTGATCCTGAGATAAAAAGATTTAGCTACTCATCTCCATAGTATAAAGCAATTGAATCAAAGTAAATTGAATATATTTAATGCAAACCTAAGAAACTAATTACAAGAATCACAAAGAACTATGAAAATTCCCCTAAAACAAGAATAATATATGTATCTACTACTGCTGCTACTCCTAAAATCATATAAAAAACGTTAACCCTAAAATCAACAACAACCCTAGCTTTTTATAGGTTTCCAAAAATCTGTATATTCGTATAATCGTTCGAACGCACTGGACAACTGTTCGAATGGTGCGCCAAACTCACCTCGAATGGGAAATCTACTTTCTGTATGTTTTGAATGCACTTCGGACCTAAACTTGACATGAACCTGTTTGACGTGGCATTCAAATGCAACTGTACACTTTTCGAACGCCCTTGAAGACCGTTCGAACTCTCTTCGAACACCTAACCTAATTCAGCACGAATTCACCCTTTTTAAGCTAGGATTTCTAAAAACAAACACAAAACCAAATTAATAATGAATTAGGATTAAAAATAACATAGTTAAACACAGTATGAGGCTAACAACTAACTAATTAAGGTATGTAGATTACATTTTTAGAGTACAATCAGGACGCAAAACGGATGAGTTTATCTAATATTGCAATGTTTACATGTGATTGAATATTAAGTTTACTTTGTCTCGTGACTTCAATGGATAACTAACGGCTCATTCATTTGACATCTTTTTAACATTTTACTTGATAGTCCATTAATATGAGACATTCAATTAAACATTGAGAAAACACCGTTGTGCCTTAGCAATATGAATTTGTATGACTTGCAATGGATCTAGAGGGGTGAATAGGATCTTCCTCAATTTTAAATATGTGCAACAATTATAACAATCACAGCAATAAATTAAAGCAATAAGCAATCACACAAGATACACACAATATTTTTAGCGTAAAAACCCTTTCGGAAAAAAATCACGGGACCTAATACAGACAACCAATTACTATCAAGAATGAATTCAAAAGAACTAACTTATAACCCAACCCTAGATAATCCAATCCTCAAGTGCCGAATCCCCAATCTTGCAGGTGCACTGTTCTGATATTAACTGAATCTCACGATCACATATCTATCTTTTGACACGGTTTATACTAAATTCCTTTTAGGACCTTCACTTTTATTTATAATAATTAAGTCCTTATACTTTTAATTTATTGTACTATTAACCTTCTGTTTGAAAAATAGACAAAAAATTAGCATGTGACAATAACGTGATCTTTTTTCAACGGACAAATATGTAAAATCTAGTTAACCATTTTCTAGCCCAAAATACTCGAGTGTATTGCACATACGTGAGTCGAATTGGGTTTTTTTTTTTTTTTACATAAAGCCTAATTGCATCATATATAACACAAAGTTGATTACACTCATTATTTTAGAGTGATTCGAGATGAATTTGGGATAGATCACAAGGAAAGAGGCATAATTTTATAATTTTGCCCTTTGAAAAAAGTAACGTGATTGTCATATATAAATTTTTTATCTATTTTTAAAAATTAGCAAAAAGTTTACATTACAATAAATTAGAAGTGTAAAGATTTAATTGTTACAAATGAAAGCCAACGTTCTCGAGTAAGATTTGGTGTAAAGTACAATAGTACAAAGTATAAGTAACTATTCTTTTAATTCAAAACTTCAAAGTTCATGCATGTTTATTCTCACACTCCCAAAAGTATGACCTCATACTCATCATTTAATTTTGACTTTCCTTACTGCTAATGTTGGTAGCCATCAGAAAACTCCTGTGCTCTATGGCTGCTATAAATAAATGCATATTTGTAGCTGCTTGATGTATAGTCTTGAGTGATTACTGGAGTAGAATCATTGCATTCCAAAGTCGGTGATGGATAGGATTCCAAAAGATGTCACAAATGGACTCAGCTGTATGAACCAAATTGAGATCGCAACTCTCCAGTGAAGACTCACAACAGAATAGGCACGGAAAATAATATTGATTGCCCAGGGGGAGGGTAGATGAGCTCCCACTTGCTGGTCTCCTCGTTCCAGAGGAAGCAACCATGTTTCAAGACTAACACTAAGCATTTGTCCTTGCATTTGTTGTGGTCTTTCTTCTCTGAGTAAAGCGTTATTTCCCGAATTGGGTGGGTGTAATATTGTATGCAAACCCCCGAGTCATTAATAATGCTTCGTGGCATCTCGATTTCGGCCACTTCATGTGGAGCAACTTTTCTGTAGACTGAGGGGGTCTGGAAAGCCATACAAGTAACACCAAGCACCTTGCTATCAAATGAATTTTTCACAACCAGAGTCTTTGCAGCACCAGATTTGGACAATGCAAACAAAAAGAGGAATAAGAGACCATTGAAGCCTGATCTAAACGTCAACATTGCTCCTTCTTTCCTCTCCAAAAAGCACCTAGCTAGGCTTGTTTTTTCCAAGTTAGGTCAAATGCATTTATTCCAATTGGTTTCCTTCTGAAATCACCAAGGGGTTTGGTTAATGTTATAGCAGGGATGATTTGGCGTTTTCAACAGTTACCGCTTTTTATACGTAATGCAGGATCTAACCTTTGATGCAAACCCTCCCCCTGCACAAACCGTGGCTTTCATTAATAGTTTACAATGCCTCGTGACTTCAATAGATAGACAACTAATGGCTCATTTCTTAACATTTTACTTGATCGTCCATAAATTTTCGGACATTCAATTAAACATTACAAGAATGGCATTTATTTCACATGTTGTGTATTTCGGCACTCAGGTGTGGTGGATGAAGGGTTCTCATTCTCAAAGTACAATAAATGGAAGATTTTCTACGTACAAGAGAATTTATAGAAATAAAGCCAAAACAAAATTTGCAAAACAGGAAAATATAACCAGCTTCGCAAAAGGGTTTGAGCCAAGGGATAAGAAAGGCATCATAGTGATGACAGTGACCACATGATGTACTAGCCAAAAACTTCAATTTCTTGTCTTATGCCAACCAATTCTTAACCTAGCATTCCTTTTCTTTTCTTTTTTTTTTCTTTTTTTTAGAATGTTCGGTTTGAACCATTGTTACTGACGCTCAAGAGGGAGAGCTTGTCAACGCAGGCTCACTGAAGTGCGAGTAGATATTAAGCCCCTTTTCCAATAGCATCTAGTTCAGTCGACTATTACCGCAAGCGAATTCTAATATGCGACCGTTGAAAGAATAGCGTGTACTAATTTCAATTGCTTAAGCCAACTCGACCACCACCAAGGTGATCCTTAATCTAGCATTAAACAAAAGAAAGAAAACGTATGTTATGAGAAATTGATCTAGATCTACAATCTGCACTGTACTTCTGCACATAAGTGTGCCAATACTTGAAGTCTGATAAAATGTATATAAGAAGCTCTGATAAAGTGTATATAATCAGCCTCAAGTTTTAATAATCTTTTTTTACTTTTCTTTTCTTGTCCTTTTTTTTTTTCAGAATAAAAATGCTTATAAGGTTTAAATTTTAAGCACTCGTAAAGCATCCATAATTTAACACATAATTTGATTTAATCCTTTACAATGAAGCCAGTGTTAAGAATTTCTACCAAAATAAATGTTTTGTGTAATGGTTTAGCATTTATTAATAAATTAATTATTTCATTTAACGAGAATCTGTATGAGCAATATTTGTCTTGCATTATTTATTTAATGATTATGCGTGTGTGTCTCTTATTCTACTTAAAAGAAAATACAGTTTAAACACGAAAAATTAGATTATCGATTCTTATGGAATATAAGCTTATAGATTACGGTCTTAGATAGAACTGGATACACAATCAGTAGGACTGTAGCATAAGGTTTTAATAGGTCTGTCTTAACTATAGAGAATGGCATAGTTCTAAATTCTTGCACTAGTACACTTAGTATGTATTAAACATGACCATGATAAAGTAATTATTTTTATACTGACTATATAAAACAATAAATATCTCAATGATTATTATAAGTGCTTATACTCTTATTCTTAATATAATTATTAGATACATGTATGTAGTGTTTATTGTTTTGATTCACAAAAAGTGAGAAGTTTTTAGTGTTTATTGGCATATATGAGAGATACAGCAAAAGTCTGAAGGTTGAGTTCGATCAGTTAATGCATTCTTATTTTTGTTCCTTGCTCTTCGAGATCAAAGTAGAGGGACTTCAAAAATCATACTTATTGCTATTCAGATCAAATCAGAGAGATCTCGAAAGTATGATACTAATCACGTAAATTAGATCAGAATTTTTTGATATCATATATCGTAAATTAATTTTTGTTAATTAGATCAGAATTTTTTGATATTATACATATACACTATAACCGGGCCAACAGCCAAATCAAGGCTTATCCCAGCCATCTCCATAAACCGTTGCCAAAAAGATAAATGTAGAGTTCTATATTGGCACAATTTTCATGCACAGATAAATTTATACATAACGCAAGAACCACTGGAAAAGCCAGCTGATAGTTTAAGTTTACTTTGTGTGTTCCTTGAATTTTCAAGCTTCTTCAGCAAATGAACAATGAATAGCTGAATTTGAAAGTGCTTTTGTAAACATCTCCACCAGCGGCTGATTAATTATTTAAGAATAGAGTATTTGCAGAATGAAGAAATTCCTACAAATAATCAGCTAGTAAATCTTTCCATAATGTTTCCTTCTCCACTCCACATAATAGTGTTATCCAACAGACTGCAAAAACAATATTGAGATTTGTTTGAGATTTTGTTCCCTTTACAAAAGACAATGAAAACCCAGCTAAGTCTGAAATTACAAAAGAACAATGTTCCCTTTACAAAAGCCAAAAAGCTTGAAAAAAGCTTAACCAAATGGGCAGTTTAACCAAATGGCCCTAAGTCTGAAATTATTTTCATCATCACTAAATGACATCTAACTCCTAGCAAATTGAGTATTACTTGGGAACAACTTTTTTTTATTAAATAAGCTGCTTAAAAAAAGCATAAAAAATAAGTTGACTTAAAAAAAAAAAGCTTGATTGGGATGTTTGGTACTAACTTAAAGCTTTTTTTTTTCTTTTTTATACAAAAATAATTAAAGTTATATTACATATTCATAAAGTTATGTAAAGTTAAAACAAAATTCAATATTAGTTATTTTAGTATACTAATTTATTTTTAAAATTTTCAAAATTACTACTACAGTAAGATAAGCAAAAAAGCTTCACATTGTTTGTTTTTTGCTTTTTGGCTTATCAGCTTAAAAAGTCCAAACAAAAAAAGAAGAAACTAGCTTATTATAAGTTTAAAAAAACTTGATACTAAACACCAAGTGCTTATTTTAAACAAAAAGCTAAAAAAAAACACTCAAAAAATAAGCTGGTCCCGAATGGGCAACTTGAGATTCATCAAAACGTTATCATCGATGTTTTTAGAGATTGTTCACTCTTCATGTTTTCCTAAATTGTTTTCTTAATTTAGTAGAGCAAATCTCTAACTGTGAACTTTAACCTGGTTCACAAGGAAAAGCTCCATTTTGCTGCCTTACTTCCCAAATTCAATTCTATTATTCACAGTTCATGTTTCGTCTTATACTCTCAAAGTATAACCTCATATTCATCATTTAATTTCGATTTTCTAACTGCTAATCTTTGTAGCCATCAGATGCTCGTAATGGTTGTATTACTCGAGACTCATATGTATATATGGACGTCAAATGTATATGGACTCTCAACTGCATGAACCAAGTTGGGATCGGAACTCTCCAACGAAGACTCACGACCGAATTGTGGCGGCAACTATGGTTCGTAATAAACGAAAGGGTTTATGCGCTCCCATTTCCTGGTCTTCTCATTCCAGAGGTTAGTACCATTTTGCAAGGCTACAATCAAGCATGTGTCTTGCCGTTTGCTCTTGTCGTTCTCTTCGGAACAAAGTAGCATCATCTTGTGTGGTTGGTCATCTAGTCGCCCTAAGCAATACCCTGAGTTCGTAGTATGGCTCGATGGCATATCGATTCTAGCCACTTCATGTGGAGCGACTACTTTGTAAACTGGGACCGTCGGACTGCTATAACAAGCAACGTAAAACGCCTTGCCAGAATCAAGTGAATTTTTCACAACAAGAGTCTTTGAGGTGCCAGAATTGAACCATGCAAACTGCAAGAGTGCTAAGAAAGCAATGGTGCCTGATCTAAAAGCCAACATATTATTGTTGCTCTCGAAAAGGCACCTTTGGCTTTGGTTTTTCCTAGTTGGGGCTATGCTATATTCATATCAATTTTCTGCTTCCTTCTGAAATCACCAAGGGGTTACCACTTGTTTATTACTCATGCAGGATCTAACCTTGATGCAAGCACCTTCATTAATCGATGCAAAACTGATGTGTCCAGCTAATATTTCAAAGCTTACTCGTGAAAATTAAGTCTACTGTATCTCATGACTTCAATGGATAACTGATGGCTCATTCATTTCCCATCTTTTAACGTTTTACTTGATAAGTCCATTAATTTAGGACATTCAGTTAAACATTCAACAAGAGACTAAATTAATGAGTACCAGGCAGTCCTTTATTTCACATGTTATGTTATCCGAGAAACTCATCCGGTGTGGATGAATGAAAGCTTCCCTTTCTCAAATTACAATATGTGGAAGGTCTTCTTGGTCGGTTTGGGTCTTGAATTTATTAATTTGTGAAAATTTAGACTCGAAATCAAACCCATTCCCTTACAATTCGAAATCAAACCAACATGTTAGGTCATATGTTAGTTGGTGAAATTCCAAAAACTAAAACAGTTTTTTTGTATCATGCAATTCTTACATGTAATCATAATTAAATGTTTAGGAGAGTTGTCAGTCACAAGAAATCAAGGCTAGTATATGAGGTGAAGTGTTTATCATCCAAGCATAGAGTTAAGAAATGGTTGGATGATCCATTCGAAAACTAAGCAAGGTTCGGTAAGTGGCCACCTTTGGCCACCTATAGTGTCACGTCCTAATTTTTCAAAAGCTAGTTTTTAAGAAATAAAGTTTCAAACGTTAAAAAGTCTAAGTCAAAAATAAATGATCCATGTCAGATTTTGGTCAAAATCATTTCAAGAAAAGTTTTTTCAAAAAACAGTTTTTATTTTAAAAATTTATGGAACAAAACTACGTTGGTCCATTGATAAACTGGACTAAAATTATTTTAAAGAAAAACCTATTCAAAATCCCAAACAAATAT
The DNA here is from genome assembly GCA_033060915.1 of Euryodendron excelsum. Lineage (NCBI taxonomy): Eukaryota > Viridiplantae > Streptophyta > Magnoliopsida > Ericales > Pentaphylacaceae > Euryodendron > Euryodendron excelsum. Next base: position 6,642,637 of record CM065392.1, on the reverse strand, counting down.
TCTTACAAAAATCAAGCAACTAACCAATAAATACTTTAAAATGTATGATAGTCAACCACCCAAAATATGAACTAAACCTCCAACACATTAACTTGTGAAATCTGAATATTTAAGGTCTCAAAGATAATAATAAATGGCGTACAGTTATCCAAATAAAATCCAACAGAAAGACATAAAATAAAAGTTATACAATCCCACTGAAAGTAAATTAAGAATAGAGTAACCCCAAAAATATAACAAAAGTGGGTCAAAATAAAATCAAAGGACTCAACTACTACATCATTCGGGCCACCAATCTTACTTGCTCGGGGTTCCACCTGCAACTGTGGTGGAGTGACCATACAATGGCCCAGTAAGAGATTATGCTATAAAATTAATAAACATGAGATAATATGTGAAAGTAAACTGTTAATAATGCACGAGAGTATAGAAAATACAATCTCAAACCGACCTAATCTCTAATGCCATGAACCAGGCACATAAATGGATCAAATATATGAATATCAAACACTTACAATTTCAATCTACAAACAATTGCATCACCAACATCAACAAGATCAAGTTAACTTTATAAGATTAAAATTAAAATGATAAATGAATAAATAAATAAAAATATTAGGACTCATCTAAGTCCAACTCATTACAAATTCATGCACAACCAGTCATATTAAGAAGGGAATACCAATCCACCAACAACCACATCTGCACTTTATCGGATATCATCCAAAGAACGCGCGAATTTAAGTAATTTCGCACTTTATGGAAAGCACACAAAGGACGAGTGATTCCCGTCAAATGAGGTATCAGACCTTTATTCTAATGCAACTCCTAGGGTCAAGGCTCCAAGCCCATGCCTGACCATGCCCGGTTACAAGAAGACTTTAACCTAAGTCTAAATCAATATTAACACCGCATAAAAGTAAAATCAATAATATCCAAGTCATTAAATTATCCATAATATAATCTCTCATAATCACTCCTAACATACAAACATTTTAATTATCTATTTTATGTCCACTTCACATCATATTAAGTAGCCAAAATTATCCAATTAATTCATTTCAGTTGACCAACACCTTAGGTATAATTCACATTCACATGAATCACACAAATATCAAGTCAAAGGTCAAGGTTTCAAATCAAGACTGATAACACCCAATCTTGCATAGGCTTTAAACTCGAGCCCAAACCATCACAACAACCAATCCAAGGTCTAAAACCAAACCTATAATTATTCCAAAACCTAAACTAAGCATCCAACAATATGGAACAAGTGTGCAATCCATTAAAGTAAGTAAATACCTCACTATAACTTACCATTTTCATTCAAACAATCTCACATTATTATACTATTAATGCCATATAAATTCTAAGAACAAAGCAATATCTTAAGCATGTTCAAACTCCATTTAAATTACAAAACTCAATATACCAACCTACTTATTTTATCCAAATAGTATACATAAATTCTCTTATGCCTTTAACGTCAATTCTAAAAACGTCTTAGGCATAAAATTATATTAAATTTCATATATCAATCATCACATTTAAAATTTCTAAGTTTTATCTAATTTTCATCATGGTATAACATCTCATTTTAACTAAACAACTCAAATAATTAAAGAATCCTCAAATTAAACATCACAACAAGCCAAACATATTATTAATTCCTCAAATCAACTAAGAATAAAACATCGCAACATTTCAAGTTTATGTAAAACCCTAGGTCATACATCAAATGTTCTAGAAACATAATATCTATCATGGCTTCATGGATAACTCAAACATTTTGACTCAATAGCAGAATCCCAAGTGAAATATCCCTATCACTTGAAAATTAAACCTAGAGCAAGAATTTTATTTCGCCGAAACCACACACCAAAATCACTACTGCGTAGGCTTTGCAGAGTAAAATAAAAATCTCTAAAGGAGTAATACCAAAAATTTACTCGAAGGAGATGAAAATGGAGGAATAAAGGAAGAAGAAAAGAGAGGGAGAGAGAGAGAGAGAGAGAGAGAGAGAGAGAGAGAGAGAGAGAGAGAAAAAGTGGGTCTTTAAACCCATTTATGTGTAATAACAAAAAAGACCAAAGTTTTATGTAATTTTAAAATAAAACCCCACTCCCATTTTGACTTTTGTTTATTAGGTCTTTACATCGTCTCTAAGCAAGAAAATAGTTTCGTCCTCGATGTTGACTCAAGGTTGATCCCCATGTTGATTTTGATGATAATTAAATCTTGTGTTATTTTACTAATACATTTGTTTAGTGTGCAAATTAATAAAATTTATAATTTAGACTTAAAGTTCAACTTAAAGTCTAATACATGTCAAAGTGAATGCACAACAAGCTAAGATCAAGCGATACACTCTAAAAGCCATGCAATGTACCAAAATAGAACAATGACACATATTCCAACTTTAAACAAATAATTTGCATTCGAAGAGATTGAATGTACTCAAACAAAGCTTTCATCAGGTATGCATAAACTCAATAAAGTTGACTTGCATTCGAAGAGATTAAAGGTGTTCAAAAGAAGACTTCATCAAGTATGCAAAGATCAATTGAAGATGACTTGATTAAGGGTGTTCAAAGAGAAAATTCATCTCAATTGCATAGTCTCTACAAAGAATCCAAGTGAAGATTTCATTTTGGATATGAAGAGTTAATGAAGAGGATATATACTCAGAGAAATTGAAGGTGTTCAAGAATAGAATTCATCAAGCTTATAAAAGTCTAATTGAAGTGATCCTAAAAAAGAAAGAAGAATTAGTAGCAAGAGAAGAGAGCTCGGCAATGAAACAAAGAGCTTGGTAATGAAAGAAATAGCTCAGCAATGAAAGAGAGCGCTCAGCAATAAAGAAAAAGAACTCTGCAATAATGGAGTGAAGTTCTGACAGTATGGAAACCAAAAAAAAATTATTATCAAATGATGAATTCAATCCAAATTGAATAAAGAACAACTTTGGTGAATTGAAGACTTTGACTGATTATCATACTCCAAAGAGAAGACTCATTGAAGATCTCATAGTATTACTGAAACTGAACTTGATCATTGGAAAAGAGAATAAAGATTTCTGGGTAATGTATCGACATATGAAAATGAAGAACCAACACATGAAGACAGAAGCTAAAAGTATAAATACAGAATGATCAAGTGTCGACACATGGAGTCAATGTGTCGACACATGGAAACAGTGGACAACATTTGAAAAATACAAACCAGATGTGTCGACACATGAAACCTAGTGTCGACACCTGGGAAATAACGACTAGTTTTTCTAACGTTATAACGGGCGGGACTTGCATTAAATGAATCCCAACAACCTCCAACAGATGAAATCAAGACAAGGGTTTATATACAAGCTTCCAACTGCATTTATAAAACAAGAGAGATAAGAAAAACAAGTACCACTGACTAATTAAACTGAAAATTTTGAATATTCCTCTTGTCTTCATTGAGTGAGCTTTTATTTTTGTATCCACTCTAGATAGAGAGTTTGTATTTCATTTGTATAACTTCATACACCTGTGAGTGAGAGTTTGAGAGTTCTCTTGTAGAAGAAAAACTCTTGTAAGTTGGAGTGGATCTTGGACAAAACCACTTGGTAGCTGGAAGAACTTGGGAAGAAGTTCTTGTGTAAAAGTGAGCCGAGCACTTGGCAAATCAGCATCCATTTTATAATTGGAGATTGCATAATGGAGGAAGACTTCGAGGGGATCTTGGGGTGAGAATGTAGACCACGAATTGTGGTTGAACCTTAGTAATTCTTGGTGTGCTTTCTATTGCTTTGTTTTCATTTCTCTTTTGATTACATTGCATTATATATATCTCTTGATCATTGTTCTATTGATTAGATTAATTTTAATTAATCTTAATTGCCATTCATTTCTAAAAAAAATCCAATTCACCCCCCTCCTTTGGTTACCTTTTGGGCCAACATTTGGTATCAGAGCTTGTATTCATGTTTTTAGGCTTAACATCCTAGGAATAGATCCATGGCAACCAATTTTAGAAACTCTTTCAGTGAGGGTCAATCCACAAACAGACCACCTATGTTCAATTGCACTAATTACAATTATTGGAAGAAAATAATGAGAATCTATATTCAATCGGTAGATTATGAATTATGGAGACTTGTAGTAAATGGTCCCAAAACTCCTACAACCAGAGTATAAAGAACAGATGTTCCTAAACTTGAATCCGAATGGGATCAAGATGATTTGAAAATACTGCAATCTAATGTCAAAGCTATGAATATTCTATATTGTGCACTTGATCCCAATGAATTCAATCGCATTTTCACTTGTGAATCAGCTAAAGACTAGAGGTTACACATGAAGGTGTCAATCAAGTTAAAGAATCTAAAATCAATATTTTGGTACATAGTTATGAATTGTTTAAAATGAAACCTGATGAGTCTATCACCGAAATATTCAAAAGGTTCACTGATATTATTAATGGCTTGAAATCTCTTGGAAAGGTGTATCCTAACAATGAGCAGGTGAGGAAGATTCTAAGGTTACTACCAAAAGCTTAAGAAGCTAAGGTCACGGCAATTCAATAAACAAACGACCTCAACACATTGCCTCTTGAAGAACTCTTAGGCTCTCTAATGACTCATGAGCTTACTCAAAAGCAACATGCCCAAGATGATGAAAAAAAGAAGAAAAAGGCAGTTGCATTCAAGTCCACCAGTCAAGATGATGAATCAGCAAGTGAGGAAGATGAGAATGAAATTGCTCTCATCACTCGAAAATTCAGAAGATTCATGAAGAAGAAATGGAAATGTGAAAAGAAGCATGAAGCCAAAGGAGAATCTAGTAAAGAATCCAATATCATATGCTATAAATGCAAAAAACCTAGGCATATAAAGGCCGAATGCCCTCTACTCAAAAAGAAAGGAAGGAAATATCAAGGGAAGAATGCCATAACAACCATGACATGGAGTGATGATGAAGAATCAAGCCCCGAAGAAGAAATCGAACCTCAAAAAGTGGCCAACCTCTATCTTATGGCACATGTGGAAAACAATGAGGTATCAGACTCCACCCAATTTACAAGATACATTTAATGATCTACTTTCTAAATTTAGAAAGATGGGAATGAGAAATGGATTTCTTAAAAAGATGGTCTCTACTCTTACTAAGGAAAATGAAGATTTACAAAAAGAAAATGAAGTTTTGAAAATAAAGTTTGTACTTTGAATGATAAGATTAAGAAAAATTCTTTTTCAAAAGATTCTTCAAAAGAAAATCAAATTTTGCTTGATAAGGTTAGAAGCTTGGAAACAACTCTGTTTAGATGTGTAAATGAAAAAGAAAAACTTGATGCAATTTTGAAAAAACAAAAATGCTCACTAGACAAAGCTGGTCTTGGCTTTGATCCTTTTAAAATAAAGAAATTTTCAAAAACAGATTTAGTGCTTCAACTGAAAAATCACAAATATCATGTTTTTATTATCACAAACTAGGACATATTGCTAGTAAATGATATGCTTTACAAAAATATATTGCTCCTAGCAATGCATGAGTCCCTAAAAGACCATTGAGGATTAAACCCCAAGGACCCAAGATGATTTGGATACGTACCTAAGGTCAAATGAATTCCTTTTGTAGGTTTGCCTTCAAAAAAAATCTAAAAAAGACTATTGGTACTTGGATAGTGGATGCTCAAGACATATAACAAAAGATGAAGCATAATTCACATCTCTCACACCAAAAGATAGAGGTCTTGTCACATTTGGTGACAATAGCAAAGGGAATATCATTGGTATAGGTAGTGTTGGTAAGAATTTCTCTACCTCCAACGAAAATGTATTGCTTGTTAAAGGACTCCAACACAATCTTTTAAGTATTAGTTAACTTTGTGACAAAGATGCAAGGTTGTATTTGAATCATCTAAATGTGATGTAATTGATATTAATGGTAACAAGACAATCCTCACTGGGCATAGACAAGACAATATTTATATTTTCAATCTTAATGATTTATCTTCATGTAAAGTTGAATACTTTGCCGCTATGAATAGTGATGAAAGTTGGTTGTAGTATTGAAAACTTGGTCACATTAGTATGAGCATACTTTTAAAGATTTCTAAAAATGATTTAGTCAAACGACTTCCAAAGATAAAATTTAACAAAGATAGAGTTTTTTATGCTTGTCAATTAAGTAAGCAAACTCAAATCTGCTTCAAATCTATAAATATGCTAACTATCTCTAGGCCACTACAACTATTGAAAACTATTGCATATGGATTTATTTGGATCAACTAGAACTTTAAGTCTTGGTAAGAAACAATAAGTAATTATGTATTGAAAACTTGCTGGAATATAAAAAAAAATATAAGCGAACTACAAATCTTGAATTAATTGCAGCAACTATGGATTCTTGAACAAAATCTTGGATTAAAGCAATAAAACTTGAATTTAAAGGAAGTAATTACAAGAATAATGAAAACCCTAATTATTCCTATGAATCTAGACAAAAAAGCATTAAAAACCCTCAAGAAATCGTCCTCCTTTCACAGAAAATCGAAGGGATATATATAAAAATCACAAACTGAGTCCTAGCAGAAATAGGAAACTCAACCCAAAAATCCTTCTTAGCGTTCAAACCCTCCTCAGGGCATTCGAACCCTCAGAGCAATGTTTCTCTATTTTTTCTTCTTAGAGTTCAAACTCCCTATTTCCCTTTATAATCAGGGTTCAAACTCCCAAGCCTGTATATGCCTCTTCTATTTTCCAAACCTCTGAGCGATCGAACCCTCCTTAGGGAGTTCGAACCCAAAAGCCAAAATACAATTTTTCTTCAATTTTTGCTAGCCACCGTTCAAACTCTCATTTTCTTCTTGTTTTCACCGTTCGAACGCTCAATGCATTTTTCCACACTTTTCAACTATCTTCCCTTATCTCTTTGCAGCTTCAATTCAAGGCTTTTAAAGTCTATTTCTTGCAATGCTCGTTAAACGTGAACTTGTATAACTTTGCAAGATCTTTCCAACGACACATCTTTCATTCCATTCCGAGCTACAAATAAAAACTTCCACATTTCCCCAGACAAATCCCAACAACAGCCCTCGATATGCATGCCCGCACTCCGGATCGCTTTTATGACTCCAAATCCTCTTCGTTATCAACATTTACATGCAATGAACTCAAAATACGACTCTCATTACAGAATACGTTAAAGAGCGTATAATTAACCTAATCTAAAGCTAACTTAAGTCAGTTTAGTTGCATTGAACTTCACTTATGCAGCTCGATCAGACCCCCCAGCTAAAATTTTGCTAGTCCTTAGCAAAACTAAGAAAACAAAATATAATTTCTCATTTCAAAAGAATCTCGAATGCATTTAGCGTATACTTCAAGCCTTTAAACCCCTAGGTTACCCCTAGTGGACAAGTGGTGTCTTGTGAGGGTTTACAATGATGAATACCTACAAACAACAACGTTAGTGCAGATCAATAAGAAAATATATTTTACACCTAAAGTTTAATGAATGTCAAAATGAATGCGCAACAATTCAAGGATCGAGCAATGCACCAAAACATAGCCATAACACTTATCTAACTATCAAACCAATGATGTGAATTTGAAGAAATTAAAGTGCTCAAAAGGAGAATTCATTAAGCCTATAAAGACTCAATGAAGTTGAAATAAATTCGAAGCGATTGAAGGTGTTCAAAAAGAGAATTCATCATATTTGCAAAGATTCTATAAAGAATTCAAGAAAATTTTTTGAAAAAATAAAAAAATGAATTCAATCCAAATTGAATTGAAGAATTTATTGAATAACCACACTGGATTGAAAGCTTTGAAAAATCACTATACCCCAAAGAGAAGATTCTTTGAAGTACTTGAAGTGTTTTTAAAGCTAAACTTGATCAAGGAAAGCATGGAAGAGATTTTTTAGGTGATGTGTCGACACATGAATTTGATGTGTCGACACATGAGGACAGAGGCTAATGCTTGAAGAATGGATAATCAACTGTCGACACATGAGTTTAATGTGTCGACACATGGAGACAAAGAACAATTACTAGAGGATGCAGGCTTGATGTGTCGACACATGAAGTCATGTGTCGACACCTAAGGACTAACAGCTATATTTTGAAACATTATACTGAACCGAATTTAATGAAGCTCCAACTACCTCCAACGGGCGAAATCAATTCAGGGCCTTATATACAAGCCTTATATACGAGCCCCCAAATGCATTTATGGATGAGAGATATAAGATTATTCCAACATTTGATCATCATAAGCTGACAATTCCTTAAATTCTCTTTATCTTCAAGAGTTGGCATTTAGTGAACTATTCCATTCTTACCTACTCTTCATAGAGAGTGCATATTTCATTTGTATATCTCATTTACATTTGTGAGTGAGATTTTGAGTGCTCTCTTGTGAAAGAAAAACACATGAAAGTTTGAGAGAGCTTAGACAAAATTCTTGTAGCATTGAAGCTTGGGTGTAAGCTTCAAGGAGAGTAAGCTAGGTACTTCAACTAACCTCTACTTTGTAATTGGAGATTGCATACTGGAAGAAGACTTCAAAGGGATCTTGGGGTGAGGACATAGACCACAAGTTATGGTTGAACCTCAATAATTCTTGGTATCTCTTTTTGTGCTTTGCTTTCAATTCTTGATTGATTACATTACATTGCATACACTTGAGTTACTGTTACATTCTCTAAATTAATTTTAATTTATCTTGATTGCAATTAGTTTTTAAAAACCCAATTCACCCCCCCCCCCCCCCCCCCCCCCCCCCATCTTTGGTTGCCTCTTGGGCCAACAAGGGTTGCCTACGTATCTCTTTGCTGGGAATCAAATCAATCGTAGTTTGGACTCATGGTCTAATTGAAAATAGACACTTTGGGGTCTTACTTAATTGGAAAAGAGTTTGATTTGAAAAGGGGTAGGTTTGAACTTTGATTGAAAGATTGAAAATTGAACTTTGATTTGAAATCGAACTTAAAATTGATTTTGATTTGAAATTGGACTTGGACTTCATTTGGAAAGATTGAGTTGAGCTTTGACATCATCTTGACTTAGATAGGAGTTTAATAACCATCTTGATTTAAAAAAGAGTTGAAGCTTTCTAACTTTAGGGTTAGAGTTAAACTAGGATTTTGACCTCCTAGGGTTTATACAACCTAGGGTTGAAACATGCACTTCATATCGAAGGGTTTGATTTTAGAAAGCTTTGATTTTAGGAAGTTTCGAATTAAGGGAGTTCCATTCTAGGAAAGTTTCGAATTAGGAAGGTTCCATTTTAGGAAAGTTTTGAATTAAGAAAGTTTCATTTAGGAAAGTTCCAAATTAAAAAAATTTCATTTTAGGGAAGTTTCTTTTTAAGGAAAGAATTGATTTTGAAAATATTTGAATTTGCAAAGCTTACAAATTTAGAAAGATTTGAAATTTGCAAACATTTGAAAGTTTGAAATAATAAAGATTTGGAAGTTTGAAATTAGAAAAGGTTTGAGAGTTAGAATTTAGGAAAGGTTGAAATTAGGAATTGTTGAAATTAGGAAGGATTTGAAATTAGGAAAGATTCGATTTCTATTTTTCCAAAGTTGAAGATTGGATCTTATTTTCAAAAATAGATAATTTGATTTTGTTTCCAAAATTGGAGGATTTGATTTGATTTTTTTAAATTAGAATATTTGATTTGACATGAAATGAGAAAGGTTGAGTTTTGAAAATCTTGAATTTAGAAATCTATGATTTGGTGGGAAAAAGGGTTTTGAAAATTTATGATTCAAGGCAAAATAGAAAGCCATGATTTTATGTGAGAAAACTAGGGTTTCCTAAACATGAACTCTAGGGCTTGACTTGGACTTCAAGATAAAAAAATTTTAAAAACTAGATCTTTGAAAATAGTTTTTAGAAAGTAGATTTGCAAAATTATTTGAAAAAAGGTTTGAATAATGGCCTTTCACAAGTCTCTTGAATATCTCACATTCCTAAAACAATTCCAACCATAAAAAAATTAGAACCATTCTAAAGTTGCGATTTGACAACAACTAGGGTTTGAAATATGGACCATAATCATCACATTGAATGCAACACTTTCCTAAAACTATCCTAACTATGGAGTGGCTAGAGTCACTTTAGGATTGTGATTTTGATAAAAACAATTTAGAGTTTACACCCAGAATTTGAACATTGATGGTCACATTGAATATAACACTTTTCTAAAATAATCATAACCATAAAATGGCTAGAATCATCTTATGATTGTGGTTTTCCAATACAAGTTTGAAAGAAGGAGATTTTGAATGCAAATTTGAAATCAACTTTAAATACAATATGTGAACATGATAACCACAATGCAATAGGGTCGTGAACATACAAGATTAAGTTTCACCACATAATCAAGGGGGCCGAACTCACACCGTTTTAGGCTGAACTTAAAGAAAACCCCCAACACAGTGACTTTCAATAACTCTTCCTAGACACGAACCGAGAGGTTCCTTGTTTCAAATATGCAAAAAGAGGAGGTAGAAGATGATAATTAAAATAAAAGAGAACCCAAATGGGTTAGGAGAGGGAATAGAGAGGGAGATTACATAATCTAAATCAAAAGCCTACCTTGTCTTCTTTTTACTTTGATTGCTATGTTTGACTTGTTTTTTTCACCTTGAGAGCTTTGAAGATGCAGCACTTGGTTTTCAATGGATCTCTGGAGACTTGTATTTGAATGTATAGAGTGTATGGAAGCTAGGGTTTGAGTGTATGGAGTCTAGGGTTTGAGGAGGCTTGAGAGAATTAGGGTTTTGAGGGAATTCAAGCTCTATTTTCAGTGAGGCAGAATTTTTGGACTGAGTTTGCAGACTCTTTTTATGCAGGGGGTTTGTATTTATAAGCAAACCGAACAAGAATTGGCACCTGTTGCAATGGCGCCAGTGCTTTTTGAAGCTAGGCGCCACTAGGAGTGGCACCAGGCCATTTATTGGCTTGGCACCACTACTAGTGGCGCCAACCACCTAGGCAAGTTTTAAAGCGGCAAGAAACATATTTTTTGACCCTTAAGATGCAAGGCAAAAGATTTGGGCGCCTATCCTAGTGACTCCTATGCAATTTTTGGCTTGGCTCTCTTAGAAGTGACTTCAGAAAGTCCAAGAATGATCCAGAAGGCCAAGGATGGACGGGAACCTCTAAAAAGAGTATCCTAGAGGTAATGACTTGATAACCAGTACCGGAATAATTAAAAAGGGTGACTAGCCTACTAGAGGCAAAACAATCATCTATAGTGGAAAAACTCTGAAATGGACTCAAAGTGACTCATGAGAATGCTTGAAGGTTGAAAACACTATTGAGAATGTTCTGGAGGATTTTTGGTTTGATACCTAAAGCCAGTGTGGTTGGAAAAGGCGACCGGCCCATCAGGGGCAAAACGATTATTTTGCACCAAGCTTACCGGCATAGACTTGGAATGGTCTGAAAAGGTGCTGGAAGGTCAGGAATACTATTAGATACACCCTTAAGAGGTTACCAGTTTGATATCCAGAGCCTGTGTGGTTTCCGGAGGCGATTGGATACCTAGGGGCAAAATGGTCATTTTGACCAAATGCTCACGGAATCGATCCAGAAGCGACTGAAAGGCACTTGAACACGCTAGATTTTCTTTGGAATAATCTTGGAAGGATAGACTTACCGCTCTTAGGACATAGGTACTTTCTTGAAAAGCATCCCAGAAGGGCCTAAGGGGCAACTTAGTTATTTTTCACTGAAATGGGCAAGCAGGCACTGGTATTGACCTGGGTTTGAGTGTCTCCATCACTCTAACAATGTGTAACGAGTTGGTTTCCAAATGTATCACATCCTTCAGTAAACATATCATACCCAAGAGGCACGTTCATTCCAAAGACTGCCTGATCTAGGAAAGTTGCTGAATGGTCTTAATGTCTGAAGGATCAACTTTCTCAAAAGATGTGCTGCATAACGGACATTCTACATTCGCGGACTAGTAGGCGCCAAAAGTGAACCACTCTACCATCTCGAGAACTTGAGTTCTGTCCCGGTTGACAGGTTTGAAGGGACTTACCATTTCGAGGAGTTTTCTCAATAAACGTGTCAAACTAGATAAACTTATTATTTGAGGGATTAACTTTCTCGAAAGACGTGCCAGATTGAGTTTGACTGGTTTAGATTTGGAATTGGAATTGGAATTGGAATTAAGGTTGAACCATGGACTTACCGTGTTTAAGAAGACTTGCCGCCTGAAATTGCACCGAGCAATACGCTAAAGGCATTTTAGTCATTTTGCCTCTATTGGGCTTGGCGAGCCCACGAAGTGGTTGATTAACTAGATTGAGTCTAGAAAGCCAACTCGAGCTTGAATACGTCTGTGTCAGTTTGAATATGAGTCTGGCCGAGCCAGAGATTACTGAGTGTGCAAAAATGCGGTGCTTACACCTCTGACAAACATTCAAGTCTTTCTGGATGAAAATGTGCTCCAATTTTTGTGATCAAAAAACACCTCAAACTTCTCACTATGGAGATTGTATCGCGAACATTTCGAGGCAAAAACAACTGCTACAAGATCCAAATCGTGTGCAGAGTAGTTCTTCTCGTGTGTTTTTAACTACAGTGAATCATATACCACTACAAACCCAACTGCATCAACACACAACCAAGGCCCTCTGTCAATGCATCATAATAAGCCGAGTAGCCAACCTATTTCTCGAGAATCACCAACACTAGTGTCGTAGTCAACTTCCCCTTTAGTTCTTGAACTGCGTGCTCACACGAGTCATCCCAAATGAATCTAACTCCCTTTCAATTTAATCTCATCATTGGTGCCACCAATCGTGAAAGTCCAACACAAAACGTTGATAGTAACCAGCCAAGCCCAAGAAGCCACAGATTTCAAACACATTCTGTAGTTTCCCCCATTTGGTAACTGAGTCAATCTTAGAAGGATCAACTGATACTCCCACACCTGATACCACGTGACCAAGGAATTTCACATCTTCTAGCCAAAACTCGTATTTCTCAAACTTAGCAAACAACATGTGTTTTGTAGCACTTGTAAAACAATACGCAAGTACTCCTCCTCCGAATGTGAATATACCAAAATATCATCCCTAAACATAACTATGAATTGACCAAGTACTCATGAAAAATCTAATTCATCAAAGCCATGAAAGCTATTGGTACATTCATCAACCTTAATGGCATCACTATGAACTTATAATGCTCGTACCATATGCGAAAAGTTGTCTTTGAGATCTCCTCCTCCCTGACCCGCAACTGGTAATAATCCAACCTCCTATAAATCATCAAGAAACACCTCGAACCCTTCAGCTAGTTGAATAAATTATCAATTATCGGTATAGGATACTTATTCTTTATCGTGACCTAATTCAGCTTCCTGTAATCGATACATAACCATAATGAACCATCCTTCTTTTGAGCAAACAATGCAAGTGCTCCTCAAGGCAAAAAGCTCGATCGAATAAAACCCTTGTTTAGTAGCTGCTACAACTAAACCTTCAATTCTTACAACTCTGCAATTGCAAAATGATATGGTGCCATCAAGATGGGTGCCGCTCCAAGCATAAGATATAACCTAAACCCTACCTCCTAAACAGGTGGCAAACTGTATAAGGGAAAACATCTGGATACTCACAAACAACCAAAGGAAATTCCTTACGAACAGCAACCTTATCGTCGGCGAACAAATTGGCCAAGAAAAAGGTAGGACTAACCCTTTGAAACAAGTTAAACAAGGAAGCCAGTATGGGATCACTTCGCTCCCCTACAAACCAAAACAAATCTCCCTCAAGAGTACAGATCAACACTTTAGGGTTGAAACAATCTATAACAACCCTAAACATAGACACCCAGTTCATCCCTAAAAATCACGTGAAAACTTGACATGTCTAACAAAATGAAGTCGTGAACAAAGTGATCATCAATTCTCAAAACACAATTCTAGAAAACCTGATCCAAATATGTTCCACCCCTAATCGGGGTGTCTACCCATAAGCCTAATTCTAATTGGTCTACCTCTAACCCCAATGCCTACACAAACGATGTGGCAAAGAATGAATGTGATACCTCTAGATCTAGCAACACCCTAGCTAACACCCAAACACCAAAAATGTACCACGTACCATTGAGGGATCCGTTGGAGTTCTTAATGGCCAACCACCACCTACTCACTGCCCTCGTCAATTTCAATGATGCAATCTTAGCTCTAAGGTCATCCTCCACAATCTCCAACATCTCAAGTAGTTTGATAGCCTCCACCAACCACTCTTCCACCACCACTGCCCCAATCGTGCCATCAAACTAAAGAGACGACATCCGGTTGTACTCCCTAACCACATACATCACTGGAGATTCCCTCTGTTGTTAGTATACCTCTTCTTGTGCATTTCAGGCCATCTGTGTCACAACATTGGTTATCTCCCTCATAAACTAAGCCCCATCAAACGATTCTTATGGAGCACTAGTCAACACTCCACAAGCTCACCCTATCTAGGTGGCATCGCTCTAACATGATGCACAAAACAACCATTCAATAATATATCATACTGGTGTGCTTCACAAGCACTTGTGAATCCAACATGCTTCAACAAAACATATATCCAAACCATGTAGTCAAATATTAGCAAGCATAGTCTCATATATCTCTTAACCCCAGTAGTTATGTCATGCTAGACTACCCGTTTTATCACATTCCCAACACGTATAATAAGACAGGTATATCATACCAAGCAACACATCAAAGCATCAATCAAGCTATGATGTTACCCAAATATATCACATATACCATAATCAACCGTGTATAAAAATCTCTTAAACATGTCATAAACAGTCATCCAAATCAAATCTTTTCTCACAATTCTTATGACATGTAAACCAAACCTTCAATGTAACAAATAAAACATGTTCTGTAACCAATACGCATATGTAAATCGAAATTTGAGGCAAAGCCTCTCCCACGGTAATCGAGTATTCGAACATAATGCTTTAATTCTAAGTTGTCTAGCCTTAATTTTTCAAAAGTCAATTTTTAAGGAATAAAGTTTCAAACGTTGAAAAGTCCAAGCCAAAGGTGAAGGATCCACGTCAAATTTTAGTCAAAATAGTTTCAAGAAAAGGTTTTTCAAAAGATAGTTTTTATTTTAAAAATTTCTAAAACAAAACTGCGTGAATCCATTTGTAAATTGGACTAAAACCATTTTAAAGAAAAACCTATTTAAGATCCCAAACAAATATTCTTTCAAAAATTAAGCAACTAACCAAGAATTGTTTTAAAATGTCCGGTAGTCAACCACCTAAAATATAAACTAAACCTCCAACATATTAACTCATAAAACCCAATTATTTAAGGTCTTAAAAGATAATAATAAAGCATGTACAATTATCCAAAATAAAACCCAATAGAAAGAAATATAATAAAAGTTATACAGTCCCACTAAAAGTAAATAATAGAGTAACCCCAAAGATATAAAAAAACAGAGTCAAAATAAGATCAAAGGACTCAACTGCTACGTCGCTCGAGTCACCAATCTTACTAGCTCAGGATTCTACTTGCAACTATGGTGGGGTGAGCATACAATGGCTCAATAGATGGTTATACTATAAATTTAATAAATATGAGGTGACGTGTGCAAGCGTATAGTAAATAATATACGAGAGTATAGAAAATGTAATCTCAAACCCAAGTATCAACCCGATCTCCAATGCCATAAACCAAGCACACAAATGAATCAAATAAATGAATATCAAACACTTAAAATCTCAATCCATAAGCAATCCAATCACCCACGCCAACAAGATCAAGTTAACTGTATGAAACCAAAACTGAAATGATAAATGAATAAACATATAAAAATATCAAAACTCACTTAAGTCCAACTCAATGCAAGTGCATGCAAAACTAACCGTACTGAGGAGAGGATACCAACCCACCAACAACCTCATCTGCACTTTATGTGGTATCATCCAAAAAATGCGTGAATCTAAATAATTTCACACTTTATGGGCCACATCCAAAGAACGCATGAATCCCGTCAAATGAGGCATCAAGCCTTTATTCTAATGCAACTCCTAGGGTCAACGCTCCGAGCCTATGCCCGACCATGCTCAGTTACAAGTAGACTTTAACCCAAGTCTAAACCAACAATAACACCATATAAAGGTAAAACCAATACTATTCAAGTCATTAAATGATCCATAACATAATCTCTTATAATCACCCAAAACAAACAAACATTTTAATCATCCATTTTATGTCCACTTCACATTATATCAAGTAGCCAAAATTGTTCAATTAATTCATTTAAGTTGACTAACACCTTAGGCATAATGCACATGCACATGAATCACACAAATATCAAGTCAAAAGTTAAGATTTCAAGTCAAGACTGATAACATCCAATCTTGCATAGGCTTTAAACTCAAGCCCAACCAACCCAAGGTCTAAAACCAAACCTATAATCCAACAACACGCAGCAAGTTCCATTAAACTAAGTAAATACCTCAATGTAACTTACCATTTTTCATTCAAATTATCTCACATTATTATACTATTAATTCCATATAAATTCTAAGAACAAAGCAATATCTCAAGCATGTTCAAGTCCATTTAAATTACAAAACCCAATATGCCAACTTACTTATTTTATCCAAATAGTTTACATAAATTCTCTTATGCCTATAACGTCAATTCTAAAAACATATTAGGCATAAAAGCATTTTAAATTTCATATATCAATCATCACATTTAAAGCTTTTAAGTTTTTTCCAATTTTCATCATGGTATAATATCTCATTTTAACCAAACAATTCAAATAATTAAAGAATCCTCAAATTAAACATCACAACATGCTAAACATATTATTAATTCCTCAAATAAACTAAGAATAAAACATCGCAACATTTCAAGTTTACGTAAAATCATAGGTCATACCCCAAATTTTCTAGAAAAATAATATTTATCATGAATTCATGGATAACTCAAACATATTAACTCAA
This sequence comes from Euryodendron excelsum, assembly GCA_033060915.1. Classification (NCBI taxonomy): domain Eukaryota; kingdom Viridiplantae; phylum Streptophyta; class Magnoliopsida; order Ericales; family Pentaphylacaceae; genus Euryodendron; species Euryodendron excelsum. The sequence goes on along the minus strand of CM065392.1, from coordinate 6,625,639 downwards.
TAGCAAAACTCCAAGTGAAAACCCCCTACGTCTTGACGATTGAACCTAGGGCAAGAATTTCATTTCGCCAAAACCACGAACAAAACCACCACCACGTAGACCTTGAAGAGTAAAACAAAAATCTCTAAAAGAGTAATACTAAAAATTTACTCAAAGGAAATGAAAATGGAGGAAGAAAGGAAGAGAGAGAGAGAGAGAGAGAGAGAGTGGATCTTTAAACCCATTTATGTGTAATAACCACAAAGGGCCCAAAATTTTATGTAATTTTAAAATAAAACCCCATGCCCCTTCTTGACTTTTGTTGATCGGGTCTCTATACGTGGCTCTAGCGATAAATAGGTTCTGGCAAAATAGTGTAGCTCACCACTTTCGCCACCTCTTGCTCCAACCAACTTTGGCACTTTGGCACCTCAAGCTCCAATGAAGCGCATAAGACCGTTGTCATTGGAAACTCAAGAAAGTCAGTTTTGACAAGGATTTTGACTATTATGGAAATTCAAAAACCCTAGAATGACTCCACTATAAATATGAGGTTATGGGAAGACTAAAAGACAAACTTTACAAGTCTAAGCAAACAAAAACCTCTGAAGGAATTTATTGCATATTGCTTTAGATTTTAGAGGGTTTTCTATGAGAGTAGAGTTGCACAATTTTTATACCTAGAAGAAGCTCTCAAATTCTTAGCAAAATCAACTTTCATCCTTTGTTGGTTGATGTCTTGAAGGAGTTCAATATGGTGGTAGACTTTAGACTAGCTCCTAGAAGATTCCAGAGGTGTCGTGGAGCTCGATACTCAATCAAGTATTGAAGAATCGTATCAATAGATAGATATGTGATTATGGGATTTGGTCAATACAAGAAGAGCACATCAGCAAGCATGTAGATTTGGTACCCAATGATTGGAAGAATCTAGGGTTGGGTTGTAAGTTGACTCTTTTGTATTTATTCTTAATAGTGCTTGGTTGGTTGGACTAAGTCCCGTAATTTTTTATGCAAATTAGCCTTTTCACACTAAAATGTTATGTGTCTTGTCTTGCATGTGATTGATTTATTTTTTCTTATACATAACATGGGTTTGTGAATGATAAATTATATATTACTTAATTGAATAGCTGACCATGTCACCGTCCTATGTAAATCGATATCCGGATAAAAGGGTTTTTTTTTTTTTTTCACTACCCAAAAAGGCAGGGTTTGTTCAGCTCTCAGTTCTTTTATCTCATGGCTAGAATCTTTCCTTCCTGCTCCAAACCCCCTCTTTTTGTAATAAAATATAGAGTAGATGATTAAATATATGGGCGTGTGTATCTCTAAATGAGTGTTTCATGTATAATTCACATTCAGCGTAGAACCTACTCTTGAGTCCAATGCGGGCTTGCTTATGCGTCTTGCAACTTTAAACTGATTGGACTAGCTTTGTAGCTTTTTGTCTTCTGGTGGTTTGGAAAAGTTTCTGTGTCGTCCTAGTTATCATATTGTTTAAATTGCATGAAAATTATTTCTACAATAATACTATTTGTCTAAGAAGCACGAACACTTCTAAAAAATATCATACCTATATCGGACCCTTCCCAATGCATGCCGGACATGCATTTAAAATTTTTCTATTACATTATTAGTTTTTTAGAACAGGACATGTGTCTGTCATTAATGTTAGGATACTTATATCCATTACTTAGACACACATGAAACACGTAACATGTTTGAAGAAAAGAACTTTGTATGCAATTGCAAAATAAAGTAATGTAATTTTATACATAATTAATGTTTAAACTATGGAATACATAGTCTTTCATTTCAATTAAAATTATCTTGCATTTTTTCATTATCGTTGAGTAAATTATTTTGATATATGACATGTAGGTATAATATAAAAAATACATATTTTTTTTCCGTGTCTCTGCCATATCGTGTCCTGTATTTTTTTATAATCATCATGTTGACGTGTCCAACACATGTCGTATCCGACACATGTGTCTGTGTCCGTATCTATATTCGTGCTTTTTAGCTGTTCATTTTAATTTACTAAACTAGAAATTTTCAAACCTAGAATACCAATTTTCACTCATATATTGGCAGTTTAACTGAGATGAACAGATCTATTTCCAATTTCTCATACTTATTCACTTATGCTCCGCTTAGAATCCGAATTTTTGGTGGAAAAAAAAAATGTGAAGGAGGAAAATCCGAATTTTTCCTTTACTTTTTTCACTAAAAATCTAGTTTCCAAGCGAAGTTTAAGCGTTATGGACTGGACTACTCGGTGGCACATATTTGACAGTAAAAATTCATAATAGTTTAAATAGACTCTGTAAACTTTAGGAATCGACGATGCTGAGCGACATGTTGACTGCATTACTGTGATGTCGGAAGAAGTTCACATTTCGGGAATAGGTTACTTCGTAGTGCTAACTTATATTGTTCTGCTAGGTGGTGGCCAAATGGAAATTTTGAATGGCCGCAAACTTGTTGAATCAGGTTTTGAAAGAGGAAATGGTCTTGCAGTCTATCTGAGTGACTTCAAATGTCACTCGACTACTCGCAAAATGTCAGAATGCTTAAAATTTCTGTTCTACGAAACTGGAGTGTAGATTGGTGCAAAAAAGAGAAGGTTTGTTCATTATATTCTTGTTGAGTTGCATTAATTTTGACTTATTTTTTCTTCCTTTGTAACCAATGCTGTTCCTCGTCTGCTTATGTTTTCTTGTTGGTTGTGATCCATTCCTTTTGGTAGATATGCCATTATTGGTTGGTCTTTAGGTTAATTCTTGATGATTTACTTTCTTTTTCTAATGGTTTAACTTGTGATCCATATCAAGAAAATCCTGGAACGGTTCCAACACCTCAATATAGGGTGGGTGCCGAAGAGGAATGAGCACAGCCTCTTCCAAAAAGTTTTGTTTGGCTATACTCTTTTAAATTTGTGAAATATCTATTTCCGACACTTATACTCGGACAAGAATATGAAATATGTGTCTGATGTAATTAGTTGACATGCATCAAACAATTATATATAAATAATTGAATTTATTATAGAACTATGCATAAGACTTCTATATTTTACATAAAATGCTATATTTTAATTTGTAAACACCGTTTTACCTTGAATAAATAAAAGAAGTATTGAAAAATTATGAAATCTAGATATGTACAAGTGTTTTTTAATATGAAAATTAAATGAATCTGATTCTTAGTAACATACAAACACCCGACATCCATACTCGAGTCAGGTAACATGAATGGTAGCTATATCCCCAAGGAAGAATGTCACACCATTTTGGGGAAATGCTGGTGATTATCTAACTGTGAACGGACCAAAGGTATGTGCTACCATCTTTAATGTTGATTTTTTTGAACTTCTAGATGCATAATTTATATGCAAACAATGGTGAGTTTTTTATGTACTGGTTTGAGCCTAGAACAATTCTATTTTTTTACCTTCTTTTTTTTAAAAAAAATTTTATGTTGAACTTAGTTTGGAGAGTAGAAATAAGCTTGCAGAAGAACTAAAGCGAGAGATTCGGTGGCACTAACCTATGCATGTGATCAGCCTCCAACTTTCGATTACCTGTGTGCTTTATCTTCATGAAGTTCGTCAACCAGTGTTTGGCAATTCACAAATTTTAAATTTTATTAACAGTCCATATTCTTCTATATGAACTTCAAGTGCGTGTATGCTTATATAACTTTCAAACAAATGCGAATGGCTTATATGAGGTGTTTTTTGCCCCTGTTTTTTGATAGATGGATATTAATGGCTTTTCTTTTTGAGTTAAAAAACTTGAAAAAGATTATTTATTTGGACAAATTCTCTTTCACTATTCTGGGTTTCTCTTTCTTTTCTTTCTTGTTCCTCTCTACCTCCTCCTCTAGAGTCTAGGGCTATTTCTGTCGAGTGGGGTGCTCACGTTATCCCATCCTGCAAGTCAAGGTGTAACATTTCGGGGAGAAATTTATAAAGGAAAACATCATTCATGGAAAGTAATGAGACAAAGATATAGACACAAGTAATTGGTTTTTGAGCTTAATACTCCATGTTGGCATTGTGATCCTAAAATTCGAATTTGAGAGTAGTTCTTGATAACTCGTCATTCTTGTTTCTAAGCTGCAATATGTTGGACACTTCAATGGTGAATGCATCCTTTTTTTTATTTGATTTTAGGTCCCTGAAGTATTTTATTGTGCTAAAAAAAACAATGCTTCATCCCACAGCTCCATATTTGATCAGGAAACACAGGTTTTCAAACCCCCATGCTTGAGAGCATTGAAGTGGATAATCATTTCTATGACCATGAGATGGATGGTACCTTAAATGATACAGAGCACAGTGAGTTGTATTCTATTTCTTTCCCTATCTATGTAATGTTATATAAATAAAAAAATTCATACAAAATTTATTACCAAAATGATGTGATTGAATAAAAAACTGGCTGGTTGGCTAGTGCCCTCAACTTGCAAATGCGAGTGCACATTGGATAGCTTCCAAAGTTTTGGTGGATCAGCTAGGTCTTCCAGGTCTCGCTTTGCCGCAAAAGATGCTGGAGTTAATTCAGTTAGACATGCCTTCTTAGTTTGCAGATTAGCTTTGTATTTTCCTTTCAAAAAAAAAAGATAAGAATCATTCATTTTAAAACTAAACTCGATCATGATGATTTTTAATAATAATAATGTCACTATCATATCATTCTAAGAGGATTTTATGTACTAAACATCGAGCATTATAAGTTTACCCACGGTCTTAAATATTGTCAATGTAAGGCTAATTAATACTAAGTAACACTGTCATAAAAGGAGTGTCATTTATTTGCGAAAGCGAGCGCAAAGTTTTAAATAGTTTTAGCGATGGCAAGCAATTTTCTTAGGATCCTTTTAGCGACGGGTATAGTAACGGCTGATAAAATACCGTCTCCCCCTAGCGTCATTTTTTAAAATAACAATAGCATTTTTTTCCATAGTATGATAATTTTATCCACGGTCTTAAATATTGTCGATGTAAAACTTGTTTCTTTTTTAATCTTTTTATTTGGCTATTAATTACACCAAATTAGTCCGTGACAAATAATATTTTTCTTGTACAGTTTGGGCCTAGTCTCAATTTTGTTATTGTAATTTCAATTTCAACAAAAATATCCTTTAACTTTACAATTGATCTCTAATATGTCCAATTGAAAATGGTCATTAGTCAAATGGATGGAAACTGTGCATGTGAGGAGTAAAATAGTAAAATCACACTGCTGCTTCTCTCTATGTTCTCTCTCTTCCTCCCTTTGTTCCTCTCCACGCCCAACCTCTTCCCCCATCCCAAAACTGCCACCCACTCTTCAGCCCTATCCCGAACACCCTTCACCCACCCACCCGCTAACTATTGGAGGAGGTCAGCGTTCTTCAGGGGCTTATCTTAGGTTTGCGACTGGGGAAGGGGGTTGTTGTGTCTGCGGCAGCGATGGGAATGGTGATGATGATGGTGGGGCAAAAAATGTAAATAGGAGAGACTAAGAGCACCAAGTGCAGTGTTAATTGTATTCATACACATGTATGTATGTATATATATGTGTATCTACATTTATGAATTGGCATCTATATATATTTATATATCCTCATACCGTGAAATTGAATTGATGTATATCCATATTCAGGAAAAAAGATGTGTCTCGAGCAACACATTTGTTATAGTACCCGATTTATTTTTACTAATTTCCTTCTCCTCAGATATTGATTTTCTTTTCAAACCGAGACACTGTAATAGGGTGGCCCATTTGGTGGCCGAGCAAACCCTAGTTATTGAGACTGATCATTGGTAGGGTGGGGATTTTTCAACTTGGCTATCTCTAGCTGCAAAGGATGATTGTATTGCCTTGCAGGCCTAATTTATTTATAATATGATCTCTTTTCGTTGTGGTAAAAAAAAAAAAACATATGTATATATATATCAAATTGATCAATCATTAAACCGCGACAAGGTTCTCCAATTTGCTCATTTTTTTAATATTTGAATTTTAGCACTCAGAAATTTGAATTGATCTTGGATTTTTGGCAACAGTGATCCACCATGTTCTATTTGATAAACAAAGACCATTTTAGGGGTAGACCAAATTTGAAGTAGTTAAAAATCCCATGATACATCTTATTTTTTGCCACTAATTTGTGGAGAGGATCTAGGAATTGGGGAGGTGGGGGCAGTGGGTGGGTGATGGCTGGAGGGATGGGGGAGCTGGTCAGGGGAGGGGGACGGTACCAGGGCTATGGGCGGCTGGGTGGGTGTGTGTGGTCGGATAGAGGTTGGAGGGTGGGAGGCAGTGTTTTGGTGGGGGGAATAGGTTGGAGGTGGAGGAGGAACAAAGAGGGAAAGAGAGATAAAGAAAGAATAGAGGGGAGAGAGAGAGAGAGAATCAGAAAACAGCAGTGAGAATGAAACCATGTGATTATACTATTTACCCCTCGTGGGCCCCGCACGTGGCCGATTTCCATTTATTTGGCTAATGGTTATTTTTTATTAGACCTATTAGGTATTAATTACAAAATTAAAATGTAGTTTTATTAAAATTGAAATTAGAAAGATGAAATCAAAACTAGACTCGAAGTACATGGGCTACCAGTGTAATTTGCCTTTTTTTTTCCTTTAAGACACAGGTGGTTCCATGTCGTGTTTTGGTATTTTACTTTGTGAAATGATTTTGTACTGTATAGTAATTATAATCAAATTCTACTTGTTCTTACTTGTATGATATATGTGGCTTGTTATTGATTTGACGGAGGCATGTGAATAGGTCGGGTAAAGTCGTATTTGTGCTAAATTTAGAAGCGACGCAATTTTGAACAGTTTTAAAATTTTAGACTTAAAATCGAATTAATCTTTCTATAAAACTGAATCGAACCAATTCATTTAGATTGGTTCAATTTGGTTTCAAGTCTCAAATTGGTTCGGGTCAATGTCATGTTTGATCAGGTCGATTTAGTTTTATTGTACAAAACATATTTTATTTATTTAAAAAAATTGGCTTACTCTTGTATTCTCAATTTTTTTTAAAATTAGAAAAATAACATTGATTACACTCCAAAAAGTGCAATCTAAAGTCTCTAAATAGTTGTTGTTAGTCCAATTAGGTTGTATATATGTTCTATTTTAGCATAATAATTGTCTTAATGAGTATTTGTGGGTATTTTGCAAGTTTCAAGTGGAAAACGGGCAGAATTGGAGCAAAAAAATTGTCAAGTTGCACATTAACCGTACGTACAGTGGTCCAACCGTACGTACGGTATCTTCCACCGTACGTATGCCTGCAGCCCCAGAACCCAACTTCAAAGGATGTGATTCAGTGTAGTCCTTACCGTGCGTACGATATGCTCGCCGTACGTACGGTGAATAGTACCGTACATACGGTACCGGTTGTTTTTACGCGAGTTTTGCAACTATATCTCTCAAAGATGACGCAATTTTTGTATCTAATATCAATTATAGCTTATATTTTCTGTTATGACCAGATATAGAGAGAGAAAGTGGGTTTGTTTTATATTTTTTTAGCTTTTTTTAGCTTTTCTTTGTACCCAAACATTACTTTCTTCATCAATTAATGAGCAATTATCAATTCTTCATGCTTTCTTATATGGAATCAAGTAGGTAGACCCCCCCTTGGATGCAGTTGTGAAGATCTACCAAGAATCTTCAAGGTCTTCAATGGAGATATTTACACTTCAATAGTTCATCTTATGAAATCTTCAAATTCATCACAATTGTGTTATAATTCTTTAGAAAACTTAGATTCATAATCACTTTTGGTAATTTCTATGCACAATTCATTGATTGGTATAGGTATTGCACAAATTATGATTTGAACCTAAAATTCTTAACAAACGATTATCAATTACAACCAATTGAGTATGAATCCCCGCTTATATAGTCTAAATCTTCCGAATTAAGGTTCCACGGAGTGAATCCTTAATTTGAGTTATAAAACCCTCCATTGAGATACTTGCAGAGAATTGATAAATTTGATCAATTGTGTCCAAACTCTTTATTAATTGTCTCAAGTTTAGCATAATTGCCTTCTATTTTGCTTGTAGTTAGCGTATTTGAATAGTTCATAATCTTTCACCACCCAATCAATTTTCGGTCTATTTTTAGTTCAATTTCAATTTGTTAAGCAATTCACCAATTCATCCCATTTGAGTGATTGTATCGTCCTTTTGCCACACTTATATTTGATTCGATCCTTTGGGAGAACGATACCGGTGCTTACCGATTTATACTTTGATCGACACCCATAAACTTGCAGGAAGCTCAAGTTCAACGTACATTTGAGAGCGAATCAAACATACAAACAGAAGTTAATAATAATTAAGATCAAACAACTATGATTTAAAGACATCTATCCAATATATATATATATATATCGGGTCTCCATCTCCACCTTGGTTCGATTCTCAAGTTGGGTAAGATAAGGTCGGTCGGTCGGTTATCAATTCGATTCATGTCCAAAAAGTACAAATTTGAGAATCAAGCCAAAATAATTGGATTTTTATTTTTTAAATTTAGAATCAAATTGAATCTTTGGTAGAGCCAAACCAAATTGACCTAGAGAGATCAAGTTAATTCAATTCTCAAATTTGTCATCTTTTGTACATTCTGAATTTGACGTGTTGCATATTTTATAAGATCAGCTAGACATGATTAGCTATGTGATATTTGAGAGGCATGCTACTGGAGGCTGATATATACCTTACTTCCTTCTATTTAATAAAGAAGAACGGTTTTTTTTTTTTTTTTTGCAATGTCTAGGAAATATATTTGGTTACAACGGTTCAGATTTACTTTGGTTTTAATTCAACGGTCCAAGATCAGCCATTCACCTCATCTTTGCACCTTGAAATCCCGCCCAAACACCTAACGCCAAAATCAGTGGTTCAGCTCAACGTCTCTCAGGGGCCGTTTTGATTAAAATTCTTTGCGACAACTTTGCCGTTGCAAAATCTCGTCGCAAAAAATATTTTTTGCGACGGCTAACATCCGGTCGTAAATAGTTGTCTCAAAAAGTTATATATGCGACCCCATATATCTGTCATCACAAATGTCCGTAGCAAAAAGTTTTTGCGACAACCTTTTGCATCCGGTAAATTGCCGTCACAAAAACAGACATTTGCGACGGCAAAAAAGCCATCGCAAAAACTTGCGAAGCAAAAGGGCCATTTTTTAGTAGTGACCAATCAAGAACACATCTCTTATGTTCTGTCTTACATAGTTGGCAGTTATATAAATTCTCACTCCACCATTCTTTCACTGCAGTTAGAAAAGTTTCAAAGTCATGAACTTGGTAGATGTCCATACTACAAATGGTGTTGCTGCCGTTTTGCGGAATGATGATGATAATGCTCTTCACCCACATCTTGAGCAGCTTAAAAATGAAGTTGATAGAAATGAGGGGTATGTTTCAATAAAGACTGCCATAACCCTTTTTTTGTTCCTTCCCTTTTTTTTTTTTTTTTATTTTGTGAGTACCATTACCTTAACCTTTCAATTTCCGGATCATGTAAGTTTATGTAAATGGTATCATATATGTATAGCTCTTTTATGTATCAGATATTTATTCTTAGTCTACAAACTCATAATATCTTCATTCTTCATCTTCAATTCTACAAAAAATTGAAATTAAAACTCAAATTATATGAAATGGGTGCCTTTCTAGTCTTTCAAAATGGCTTATGTTGCCTTTTTCTTGTTTCTGTAATTGTTGCTTTAATTTTCTTACCCTGTGCAGACTGGCACTGATACCTGCAAAAAGAAAAATGCTATTCTTTTAAAATTTGTGTACAGAAATTTACACCAGAATGATGTGGCGATGACAATTTTATAATTAATAAGCATCTAGGTGGGTTCTTTATTTTAAAATGATAGACATACAATTTAGGCACATATATAATTTTTCTAATTACATAGCATTATCCCTGCAGAAAAGCTAAAATCACAATCGAATTTCCTTCTCTTTCAAGTATTAAAAGCGGTCTCTGTTTAGGTATATTGCATTGCACATGCTGCCCATAAAAGGTATTTACTGCTATGGCATTAACTGTCTGGATCCTGTGGTTCTCATCTCATGGTAAAATCAGATCACAGGATTTACATCTCTCAGCTAAAATTGTTTCTCCTACACAAGTGAAAATGACAATGCAGGTGCAGCAACGGTAATCTCAAAATCAATACGTTTCAACAATCCTAACTTATTAACTCAGTCGGATGGGTCTATGTTGCAGATAGCACTCAATTGCATTTCTGATTTTTTTTTTTTCTTTATTTGGATATTAGTGTTTAGTGTTTAGTAGCTTTGCCAACTACCAGGGTCAAAGCCAAATCTGATTCCTGTTTGCACAATCTTCTAACTGCAGAGTGCGGGCTATCAAAACATTTTTTTGAGTTTACTTAAAAATGTTTGAACCTCATTAGAAAGTGTTAAGAGTCGAATGCTATGCATAAATGAATTTTTTTAGTCTAAAAGTAACATGCATAATTCTATTAAGTTATGTTTTTGATCATGGACATGTTGAGAAAAAAGAGAATTAAAATTGTTGATACGTGTACAATTTTTGTGTTGGTAACCGAAAATAAAAAATAAAAAAGAGAGTAAATTTTCTGTCAAATGCCTATAATTTTCACTTCAGTTTTCTAACCCAACTAAATTATGCTATTTTCCTTTCATTTTACCTTTCTTTTCTTTCCCTAATTAACTCAAGAACAAAACAAAGGGCCAATATCATCTCATAAGGAGGCTATTCAATGCATTGAACAGAACCTAGAAAGCCAAAAACATCGACTTCAACAGACCCATAGTGAATTCAATGAATTCAAATCTGTCCCTCCAAACCTCTCTCACCACCTCTCCTATCACTCTCAGTCTAAGAACCCAGCAAGCTCACACTGTGAAGACCCACCATCACCATGGCCGGCCACCACCTTTGTAAACCCACTGCCACCATCATTTTCCTCAGTACTCTAGGATTAGACTCTTAAGACCCACCTCCCTCCCTCTCCCTCTAAACACCACAGTAGACCCAGCAAGATCACACTGTAGAAGACCGTCGGTCTCTCTCTCTCTCTCTCTCTCTCTCTCTCTCTCTCAACCTCACACACACAAGAGACCACGGTTACTTGTTGAAGTGAGTCAAGAAAAGTAGATGCAGTTTGAGTTGGGCAGTTTGGGATATGATTGGCAGCAGACCTTCAAATGAACTCCTCTGGTTTTATGTAAAGTGTTTTCTTTCTTGTAGGCTCTGAAAGATTCGATTTGGTATGGTTTATTGAATATTTCTTCCTTGCTGTCTTTCTAAGAGCTATGTGCTATCCACAGTAAAATCATTTTAGATATATAATTTGGTACTTGTGCTTACATGTACTGATGTTTAAAATATATGGATTTGGCCAACACTAGTGTAGTTCAGTACTGGGGTGGTGCTGCAGGAAAAATGGAAGATAGCTCTTGACACAGACTCTACTACCACGGTTACTTGGGTTCAGTTCTTTTGACTGAACACAAATCTGAATCTGGATATTTTATTTTTAGCTCCTTTTGGTATGGGCAATGGTAGATTATATACTGCAGAAATTTTGGAATCTAATTTAAGTGCAAATCATTTGCTCCAACTCTTATTTTATTCAATTTCTTTGTTGTTATGGTGTCAAAAATTGGTTTGTTTGTCATGTTATTTTAGTTATTTACAATGCGAGCAGTCTAAATTTGGTTTATTTGCCTGGACTTATATCTGAATCTGGAAGTCATTTCCTTTTGGATCAAAACAGAGTTTATGGAAAATACTTAATTTATTGTAACTTTTGTTGTGAAATTCTCTGTATTTTTGTTTGTAATGGCATTTTGAATTGGTTTATTTTCTGTAAGTGATAGATTAAACCACCTAGTGAGTTGGGTTTACATTCTGGAGTGAGAAATGGGGTCACTGTTTGAGGGGTTATGCTGCTTGACAGGGAAAAAGATTATCATGTCTTCTCCATTTACACTCTCACACTCACTCAAAAAAAATCAATTATAATATCTTCCCCAAGCAAATGCAAAGAGATGGATATGAAGACACTATAAATCTCCAAATGTTTTTTGTACTTGATCAAATCTTTTTCCTAGAGAGTTTTTTTAGGTTTGGATTTTAATTGTTGGGTTTTAATTGTTATGAAACAGGATCATGAGTGACTATAAGGTGGAGATGATCAACGATGGCATCTGAGCTGTGAGGCTTCACTTTGGCACCGAGTTGAGTTGGACCTTTTCTTTCCATTGGTTTCTTTTTAGCCCTCTGTTTTAGTCATTTTAACACTTGGTTGAGCCAAGACCATAATACTTCTATCGTATTATGAAGATTTAAAGGGTAAATTTGTGCTCGATTTTCTTTTCTATAATCCATTGTTCTTTTGTTATTTCCTTGCATCTAAATCTAGAGTCACTTATAATTGATTGCTTGAACGAGGTAGTTTGATTTATGGTCTTAAGGTATAGCTTTATGGCTTGCAGTTTTATCATTTCATTGTTTCTAACTTGAAGGCATATAAGATTCAATTAAAAAATTCATGACTCTGAATTAAAGCATTTGATCAAAAGGGGTTTGGTTATTATTATTATTATTTTTGGAATGAGAAAAGAACATTATCAACTACAGAAAATAACAGAGTGAAGCCATTACATGTACCCGATTAACAAAATCGTTAAGAAGTCACAAAGTCCAAGAAGTAACCGACGGAAACTAAATATACGAACTTTTGAGTCAAAAGGCACATTTAATTTTTGATGATCCTGCAGCAAATTTTTTGAGCTAAACACTGCCACATGCATTGCAAAATTGGAACTGGTGTCAACATTTTCCATCTAATACAGAGTCAGGACCAGGCCTGTGGACTAATTTTCCATTTGATAGTCTAGCGATGAAGACTTTCACTTGCATTACAAAAGTGGTCACACGTTGATTCAATAAAAAAAACAGTAAGAGAAATTAAATGTCAAATCATATAATACAACCATCTTTGGATTATTTTCTTAGTTTTAACTGTAGAAGTTTGATGTTGTAGTGACTACTTATCCATTTAGGAAAACAGCGTTTACGGTTTTTTTATTTTTTCTTAATGTAATTTTGTAGTAAAACAATGTGGCCCTTGATGTATTAAATTAATCATGCTATTTAGTTCTTTTGGTTAATAAGAAAGGATTTTTTTATCTGTGATTTCAATTTTTTAGGATTTGATAGTTATGAAGTGTATTGTTTAGGCAGCCCCAAATTTTATTCACCACAGTTATCTCTTTCTCTAATGGGATCCACTACCAATTGAATGCAAGTTTAGGAGTTGTTGGGGAGTGACGTAGGTACTGGTTATCGTAGTATCCAAAATAGCTTGTGTTGTCTTTTTGTCTCAGTTCTTTATTGTTTTCATTCTCCTTCTCTTTGGTCACATTGTGGCCGATAGTCCTAGAAAGATATAATCGCAATTGAATTTCCTTATATCTTTAAGCAAATAATTATTTTCATTATGTGTTATTATTCTTCTTATGGTTTGGTCACTAATACTATTCATTTGGGTATTTAAACAGGTTTATGTTGTCTATATGGGGGAACTCCCCATTAGACCAAATTATGATTCACTTGCGGTCCACAAAAATATTCTTCAGCAAGTTCTTTAGAAGAGGTAAATGATCTATTTGCATCTTATCATGCATTTTCTTCTTTCTATGTACATATATTTCCAATGCGGTTGTTGATCTTATCACTCAAACTACATGTGTAGTTCTCCATCTGAATCTTTAGTTTATAGCTATGGAAAAAGCTTCAATGGATTTGTTGCTTACCAGTGAAGAGAAGGGCAACATAGCCAGTAACATATTACATCCATTAGCCTATTCTTTTTCTTTGGGTGTTCTTTTCTTCAATTTTGTTAGTTTATTGTTATTCATTATGAAATAAAATTGAATTACAGATATGAATGGTGGTGGTGTTGTGTTTCCCAGCCAAGTGCACTATCTTATGACAACTAGGTCATGGAATTTCCTTAGCTCCCCTCTCATTGTAATGTGAATGCCTAAAACAAAAAGCAAACTCATAATTTGTGAAGAAATAAATAATTAAGTTAAGTTTCCTCTTTCTCTAATAGCTTGAGTTTTTAGATAAGTTAATGGTTAATAACTCAATATGGTATCAGAGCAGGCAAAGGTTCTGAGTTCAAATCTCATTGCTTACCTGTGAATATTTTCACGTGTTTGGCCCGCTTATGATCAAGAGATTGACTACACGTGAAGGAGCTTGTGAATAAATAAATAATTACGTTGCCCCTCTCTCTAATAGCTTGAGCTTCTAAATAATTTGGAGCTCAATAATTCAACACAGTTGGTGTCATCGACTCCGGCATTTGTCCATATTCTAATAACTGCAACAATGAGAGACTCAGTCCTCTAGACAAATGGGGAGGGCGTTTCCAAAAGATGTTGTATAAAATGTATGTTCAGAGACTTAACATAAGGTATCAACATTTGCTAACCATCTTCTAGACTTTTCTCATTTTCATGAAAATTTCAATAAAATCATAGGTGCAATATTTTGGTTTCACTTAGAGGATCAATTTTTTCACTAAATGTTATAGCCATTGGACCATTCCATGTTTTCAAGAAGAACATACATACTTTTGAAGCCCGTGGAAATTCAGGCCCAATCCTAACTACCATTAGTAATAGTGCACCATAGATCTTAACTGTTGATGCATCTAACACAAATAGAAAGATATCTTCCAAGTTCTAGTTCGCCGGTGATCCTTCTAGAATTAGCTTGCTTTACTAAACCAGCTAGTAATCACTCTTCACTGGATCTTTGCTCAAAAGTTGAAGAGTGATTACTAGACTTTACTAAACAAGCTAATTCTCTTAAAGTCTACTAATAACAGATGCATGGTTCTGATGACATTATTAACATACCTAGTATTGTTTACATAATCCTCTAGTGCGCTACTTTGATTAGGAGTTAGGCACACACCTGCCAAGGGAAGGTTACATGAATTGCCTAGGAACTCATCTGTAATCCCAATCACTCGTACAGCACCAGTGCTGGTGATGTTCATCATGAAATCCAATGATCCACAAAGAATAATCTTCTCTTTTGTATCGCCTCCATATACAATAGGATAAAACGCCGGTTGCGTCTTAAAGTTGTTGATGATATTTCCCTAGTAGATGAAAAAAATAATTAGTTAGTATTATACTTGCAATTTTGTAATATACGATTAGAAACTTTTCCACTAAGTTGACTCACCACTAAGCTAACTCCATTTCCAAGCTCAAGTTCGCCCTTTATCGTTTTGTCTATGCTAGTTGGGGCTACAGTTAAAATCCATAGGACACTATTACTAATGATAACTAGGTTTGGGCCTGAATTTCCACCAGCAGCAAAGTAAATATGTTCTTCTTGAAAACGTGGAATGATTCAATGGCTGCAGCATTTAGTGAGAAAATTGATCCCCTAACTGAAATCGAAATCACGTCGATGCCATCCTTAATAGTATCATCAAAGGTAGCTAGGATGTCTTCATCATTGCAATCAAATTCCAGACCAACTTGCTAGCATACTTTGTGAGTGGCAATTCTAGCAGAAGGAACTGCACCTCTAGCAATTCCTTCATCTAATCCAAAAAAACTTGCGTTCCTCACTTCACAACCTGCTGTGGTGGATGTAGTGTGAGTGTCATGTCCATTGGTGTCTAATGGAGATGCTTCTTCACTGAGAGATTGGTTTCCAGAGTACTAAAACCTTGCACCTATGATTTTACTGGAATTTTCATGAAAATGAGGAAAGCTAAGAAGCTTGATACATTATTCCAAGTCTCTAAACATACATTTTATGCAACAAAAGAATTGGAAGGCTTATTGTTCAAAATGATAAGACTTAAATAAAGAGAATGAGAAGCAAATTTACTTGTTACAGGTAATCTTTTGGTGACTCCCTCCCCATTTGTTTGGAGGAGGATAGAGTCCCTAATCGTTGAAGCTATTAGAATATGGCCAAATGTCGAAGTCGATGACACCAACTGTGAGGTTGCTTTCTGTTTTAGGCAGTCACATTACAGTGAGAGGGAAGCCAAGGAAATCCCATGGCCCAATCATCATAAAATAGTGCACTTGGCTGGGAAGCACAGCAATAACACCATTTATATCTGCAATTCAATTTTATTTCATAATGAAACTGAAGAAAAGAACACTAAAAGAAAAAAAAAAAAAAAAAGTAGGCTAATGTATGTAATATGTTACTGGCTATCTTGTCTTTCTCTTCACTGGTAAGCCTTGCAGCACATCCATTGAAGCTTTTTCCATAGTTATAAACCAAAGATTCTGTTGAAGACCTACATATACAGTTTGAGTGAGAAGGTTAGCAACCCCATTGGAAATATTAGTACTTAAAAGAAGAAAATGAATGAGAAAATGCAAATAGATCATTTACCCCTTCTCAAGAACCTGTTGAAGAATATTTTTGTGGACTGCAAGTGAATCGTAATTTGATCCAATGGGGAGTTCCCCCGTATAGACAATATAGACCTATTTAAATACCCAAACGAACAGTATTAGTGACCAAAGCACAAGAAGAATAATTACAAATAAGGATAATAGTTATTTGCTTAAAGACATAAGGAAATTCAACTGCGATTATACCTTTCTGGGGTTATTGGCCGCAATGTGACCAAAGGGAAGGAGAATGAAAGCAATAAAGAGCTGAGATAAAAAGCCAACACAAGCCATTTTGGATACTATGATAACCAGTGCTTATGTTGCTCCCAAACAATACTTAAACCTTCATTCAATTGGTAGTGGGTCCCATTAGAGAAAGAGATAAGCGTGGCGAATACACTTTGAGGCTGCCTAAACAATGACTTAATAACTATCAAATCCTAAAAAATTGAAATCACAGATCAAAAATCCTTTCTTATTAGCCAAAAGAACTAAATAGCATGATTAATTCAATACATCAAGGTGCCACACTGTTTTATTACAAAATTACATTAGAAAAGAAAAAAAAAAACTGTAAACGCTGTTTTCCTCAATGGTTATTAGTCACTACAACATCAAACTTCTGTAGTTAAAACCAAGAAAATAATCCAAAGATGGTTGTAATATATGATTTGACATTTAATTTCACTCACTGTTTTTTTATTGAATCAATGCAAGTGAAAGTCTTCATCGCTAGACTATCAAATGGAAAATGAAGAGAAGATTATTCTTTATGGATCATTGGATTTGGCGATGAACGTCACCAGCGCCAGTGATTGGATTACAAATGAGTTCCCAGACCATTCATATACTCTTCCCTTGGCGGGTGTGTGCCTAACTACTAATCAAAGGAGCACACTAGAGGACTATGTAAACAATACCAGGTATGTTCATAATGTCATCAGAACCGTGCATCTGTATTAGTAGACTTTTAGAGAATTAGCTTGTTTAGTAAATTCTAATAATCACTCTTCAACTTTTTAGCAGAGATCCAATGGGAAAATTTTTCAAAAGCAAAGCCATTGAAAACCCAAAAGCTCCAATAGTGGCTTCCTTCTCTTCCAGAGGTCCCTCCACTGTTTTTCCTGACATTCTTAAGGCATTGAGTACATGAATATGTTGAATACCTTTATATATTATGGAACTGTTTTGCAAAATTAATGAGATCAAAACTACGTACTCACAGACTTGCATGAACATGTAACAAGGTTTTTTATATAAACCTAAATATGCAGCCAGATATCAGTGCTCCAGGAGTTGAAATCTTGGCTGCTTGGTCTACTAGAGGTGCTTTATCAGAGATTCAAGGAGATAATCGTTCTTCACTGTTCAACATTATCTGAGGAACTTCGATGGCCTGCCGGCACACAACTGGCGCTGCTCTGTATATCAAGTCCTTCCATCCTTCTTGGTCGCCTTCGGCTGTTAAATCTGCTCTAATGACAACAGGTAAAATGTCTTTTCTGATTTTATCATTTGTATATCAAGAAAATAGAGGATTAATGTTAACTAGTAAACACTGACTAGGTGATTCTTGGTTCTTTCTGGCTTCCTTTGTAACTTTGACAAGTAGTCATCATGAAAGAGAATAACTAGTATTTGCCACTCTTCATCTAGCCTCTAAGATAATGAAAAGTTGTTCAATGAATTATAACAAACAGACCAGTATCTGAGCCAACGCAAGTTCTTTCACATTATCTTCAACATTTAGCAGTCTAGGATAAAGGAGTTACTTTCGAATTTGTTTTTGAACTGACTAATAGAATTGAGAAAGTTTAAAATCTGGATTTATGTACGAAAAGGGAACTGTTTAAACAAATAAATTGTTTGTTGTAAAGTTTGTAGATGACCTATAGACATGTTCAATGAAAAGGTTCACCATATAATTTTCTACAGGGTAAAGAAGAAGAAGAATCAACTTTTATTTTGTATTTCAAACTTGAGTTTACATGCATTTTAGAGAAATGTGCAACATCACCAAATCACTTAATTACTATCCTGCTTCTTTTTTTTTTTTGCAGCTTCACCAATGAGTGCAGATACTCACTCTGAAGATGAATTGGCATAGGGGGCTGTTCAAATAGATCCGATGAAAGCTGTAAATCCAGGTTTGGTGTATGATGATGGAACAGAGGTCTATGATCCAGGTTCAGGTTCGCCGGTGTCTACATGCGAGGCAACTGTTTCTGCCCCATCCGGACTTTGGATTCAAGCCAATCCAAGTGTCCAGTCATTCGATTCACGTGGGCAGAAACTATCCTTTGTTGTAACCGTTAGCGTAACAATTAGTCCAAATGTGACTTTGGGTTACTTGGTGGGACGATAGTGTTTTTCAAGTTAGCAGCCCTGTTGTAGCATATGCTACTTCCATGAAATTTTCCTGGTACTTGTATGAACATCGTAATTAAAGTATAACCATGTTGTTTCTTTCAAAGTACTGGAAATATAAGTGAATGTGGTTCTGTTTTCATTCAGGTTTGATTATGTACTTGTTTCAAAATATCAGTTGGGGAGTTCCCAGTTTTGTGATCTGAACAAATATGGGTTTTGAGCTTACTATGCTATACTGTTTTTTTAAGTGAGAACAAGTAAACCCCACAACCGGGTTGGCTGATATGTCAGGAATCTGGATAGCTACATGGTGGGGTCTTATAGATGGCAAATTGTATAAACTATCAAGAAGTTAATACTAGAGCTTTTACAGGATATAGAAATTTCTACAAATAATCAGCTAGTAAATCATCCCCATACTATTTCCTTCTCCACTCTACAGAATGGTGTTACTCAACTGAGTTAATACAAAAACAAAAAAAAAAAACATTGGTATACTTACATATGTGTATGAGGTTTTGCTCCCTTTACATGAGAACAATTGGAAACCAGTTTCGAGAATAAATGACATCCAACTCCTAGTAAATTGAGCATTGTGGCCCTCGGCGCTTATATAAAACAGTATAGAGAATAAGTTCAGTAGAGACAAGTGAATCAAACTTGAGGTTCCTTTAAAAGATTAGCCTCGTTTTATTTTTATTTCCTTATTTTCCTAAGTGGTCGGAGCACAGCTCGTATGGTTGTATTAGTAAAGATTCATGCTTTGAACTGCTTGATGAAGTCTTTTAATTGAGGACTGGAATAGAATCCCAAAGTCGTCAGCTAGCTCCAACCATGCATGACTCAAATTGGGATCCGAACACTCCAACGAAGAAGACTGAATCCTTATGACCGAATTGGGCCGGCTACTATTGTTGAGTAGCCATCGATGCGCTCCCACTTGCTGGTCTCTGCTCATCATAGTGGTGCTATTAATATGCTTATCTAAACGTCGACATATTAATTGTTGCTCTCGAAAAGGCACCTCAATTGGCTTTGGTTTTTCCCACTTAGGGCCATGCAATATTTATACCAAGTTGCTTCCTCGTGAAATTGCCAAATGGTTGCTTAATTTTATCTCTTTTGTAACTTAAAAGGCATTGATTTGGGATTTTCACCAGTTACCACTTTTTATACTTGCGGAAGTTCTAACCTTGATGCAAGCCCTTTCATCCCTTGCACAAACCGAAGCTTTCATTAATCGTCGCAAAACCAAGGCGTTTAGCTAATATTTCAAAGTTTAATGGATAACTAATGGCTCACTCATTTTACATCTCTTAACATATCTACTTGACAGTCCATCGATTTTCAGACATTGAGTTCAACATTCGACAAGGTACTAAATTAATGAGTAGCAGATTGTCCTTTATTTCACATGTCATGTTTTGAGACAGAAAGCTTCCCATTCTCAAGATACCATAAATTGATATCTCCCCGTGTAGGGTCTCGAGTGCTAACCCAGAATTGAAACCAAATTTATCAGTTTACGAAAATTTAGACCTAGAACTGAACCGATCCCCTTAAAACCCAAACCAAACCTACCCACTTTTATGCATTGATAGACCACAAGCTCCGGAAGGGCAAACATTTCGACATATTACAAACATAAAAGCAAGACAAAATAATTTAAATGGCTAAATTAATGAAAAAAATACTTAACTTTGCACTGGGGCTCAAATTTGCTATGGCAATGAGTTTCCTTCGAAACACATAGTGAGCTGTTATTAGCATTGGAAACCAGTAATTTGCAAGAAGCTAGCAAGTCAGTGCAGGATTTGTGAATCAAGAAATTACATTAGAGGCAAATACACACAATATCTTCGAATGGTAGCTGGAACATGTAGTATGGAGGAGACAGATTCTTTTCCATGTCGCAGAGAATCAAGGGCTGTGAGTGGCTCAAAAATAATTTACCATAGCACTCCTTGGCATCCCAATTATTTGGTAGAATCAACATCACACAATTAACATTCAGCTCAAATTGGTATCAAATTAAACTCAAGAAACTCCTTTGCATACATTGCACCATGTTTTCACTCTTATAACAGGATTTTAATAAGGAGAGTGAGAGGGTATTTTGTGTGAGAGGCGTCTGATCTTCGTGACAACTCAGCACATGATTTGTAACAACTCAGCACATAATTTGTTCTCGTGGTGGTTAATGGAATGATACGCATATTAATATTAATTTCATTCCATACATCATCCAACAAATTTAGATCCTTCTTCTCAAAAGACTAAATTCATTCCGTAGATCTACACATATGCCGTTACCGGTGAAATCCCGCTTCACAACATACGAATTCCCAAGGCCCTCCATCCCGAAAATTAGCGTTGTATTTATTCTGACAAAAGCAGATTCATCTGGGAGCACTACTTCAACAATCTCCCCTTTACCTTTCTCCCAAACCCAAAAGCAAGATCCATCAGATGGTCCCACTGGAACACATCTTTCCCCAACGACAACATCATTCAACCCCAAGTCACTCCTAGTGATTTCTTCTAATTTCACCATTATGTCAGAACTACTTGCACAATCTATAGAGAAAACAGTAGTTTGGACTGAGACAAAGAAGGAATCAGATCTAATACCTCCACATATGAAACTTCAGATCCCGACCCGGCTGCTTTGATTCTGCTGCTAACTCCATCTAGATGTCCCTTGGCTTTGCAACCCCAGCAAAATGCTTTGAACTCATCAAATCTGAATACTCAGGGAAAGGAATCAGGAAAGTCTATTGATATTGAGAAAGCAGGACACAGGGTGAGCCGATAGCTGATAAACGTTGACCTCATGTACTAGCACTTTTACTCTAGCACCCCCAAGCTTTACAGGTAATTGTATTATTGCCATACATTTCGGTGTGCATCTTCAACAATTTCGTATGGATACGTGATAAGTGATTTAAAAATATTATTAAGGGAGTGTTTTAATGTAATTTATTTAGTAATTTATAAGTTATACTTATATTTTTTTAAAATATACTTAAATAAGTTGTTTAAAAAAATAACTTCTATCTAATACGTTTTTTAAAAAAAGTTATTTTTAAAAATAATTTTTTAAAAATAATTTTTTAAAAATAATTTATAAACTTATAACTTATTATATATAAACTAAGTACTCAAACACTCTCTAAAAAGCAGAGAACACTAGGAGACAAAAAAAATTAAGAATCTTAATATAAAGTATTAAGTGGCAACTAGAGCTTCGTAAAAAAGTGTTTGGGTCACCTAATTATAAGTTATAAACTATAAGCTACTGTCAAAGAATTATCTTTAAAAATAATTTTTCTCAAAAAACGTAATTAAACATAAACTATTTTTTAAACCACTTACTTAAATACATTTTTAAAAAAATTACTTTTAAAAATAACTTTTCTCAAAAAAATTTAATTAAATATAAATTATTTTTTTAAACAACTCACCCAAATATATTTTTAAAAAACTACAACGATAAGCCATAAAGTAGACGTACGTCAAGCAATTCCGCTTTCTCGGTTCGAGAAGTGCCTGGCTTTAGATTATAGGTGTGTCAACACCATCTCGGCCAAGTGGCTACCTTATTTTTTATACACCTATATGTATAAATAAGTTTTTACTTTTTTTTTTTCTTTTTCTTTTAACGTCAGCTTTCTTGGATAGCTTTCTATTCCCACCTCAAGCTTCCAAATGATAGGACCTCAAAAGTAGCACAAGAGGCACTGTACTTTCAGTAATGGTCTACTCCCATGGAAAGGCATACATCAGAATAAGCTGCTTGAGATCACTTCAAATTGCAATATAAAGCAATTCGTACTTAAAACTGGCTCTAGAGCCTACCTGTTTTCCAAAGTCAGTCAAAGCACCAAAGGCAAACTACCATCCAATTGAAGCATCAACATCACATAAGAGTCACAATAGTCTGAAGTCATTTAAGGTTCTACATAAAAGATGGAGACGTGTTTGGATGTGATGAGAAACCGGACTATAGTCACAATTGAATCCTTTCTAAACAAATTAAACTTCAGGCTCCACATCTGAAACCAAAATGCCATGGATCAGTATCTCCTCCCTGGACTCCTACGACGTCGATGTGGCGGTCTACAGAGGAAGAAAAAGAATAAATATTAATAGGACAATACCTACAAAATTGAAACTAACAGAAATTTGGTCACTCAACAAATTAGATTTTTTTGGGTCTCGAGGGAGTATGCAAGTGGGGTTTGCATACTATTGGGAAGAGGTAGTTATGAACTTCACATTCTAATTGAATGAATAGACTGGAATTAATCGGCATAATGTCAACAACAAAACAGGGTCGACCAAATAATCTATATTTTGTTTTTTGTTCTTTTTTTGTTTTTGTTTTTTTAGGGGGGTGGGTGGGTGGGGGGCCCGCTTGGTTTGCAAACTGAAGTCACTATCTGCATGCAATCAGCCAAAAAATTAGAGAAAACCACACCTGCTTTAGTCAAACCTAAAAATTTACTTCAACAGGAGGCCAGCAACAGAACACCAAATGAACCAGAAAAATAAGCCCAAGACTAACGCATAACATAATACAGGATAGTTCACAAAAATAATATACCTCCCTCCGGTGGGACCCTTGCCAAAGGCCCAATCAACAGAGACGACTTGGGTTAAAATTTCAGCCCCATTCATTGTAGATATTGCATCCTTAGCTGCTTGAAAGTCCTCGTATTCAATCAGTGCATAGCCCTGAACAACAAAAGCTACTATTTGGAAAAATTAGCGATTGAGATGAACTACCTAATTTTTCAATAAAGGAATATAAGAACCAATACTGTATTTCGCTATAAATATCCTAAAAGATACTAAAATAATAGACTCGGTCCTTTTTTTCAGCAGCATCGTTCCAAACTAATTACTGAAAGAAATTATATGCAATATTTGGTGTTAAAAAAAAATATGTCAAACAAGATTTATGAGAGTGGAGAAAGGGGAAGAAAATGTAGCATTACAATGATAAGCATAAAAAGATTACTATGCATAGCGTCACACAACATCAAGTCAAAGATATATATATACATATATATATATATGTAAATTAACTGGAAGTACTGGAGGCAATAAGGAGAACAACATAATCAACTGCACAACTTTACAATATTTCACATTTGGCATTCTTAGGGGGCATACGTACTAATGAAATATTATAAAACCATAAAACCATCATTCACGAGGTTTAGAAAAATATGACTTTTAAAACTTGAAAACCAAGAAATGCCTGTGTGCAATTCTCAGATATTGGCTTGTCTTGTTGATTTTCTTAGTCTTGGGAAATTGAACTTTTTATAACGTTGTTTTGTGCCAAAGTCATTGTAGCACAATGGTGCAAGCATGGCACCAGAAAGGAAGAGGCAACTGATTTCTAATGTTAGCCCAAACACAGAAGCATTATTTCAGTATGTGCTTAATTGCTCTCCTAAAGGTCTTTCATGTGACTAATAAATACAATATCAAAGTAGTTTTCTTGTAGACTTCAAAAAGCATATTTATATTCATATACAGGCAACAAAGTGCTTTTCCTCCATTCAATACATATCTTCTACGTCATACAAGAGAGGGAGGGGGGGAGAACAAATAAATGTTGTCAAAAGACCAAACATCTAAAAGAAAAAAATATTGCATTGAAAAACTAAATAGAATGAATCTTTTATAGAATCTGAACCTCCAGTTTATAAAATCAATGATAATTTATCAGGATCACATAAGCAAAGACCAACAGATAAAAGTTATTAAGTCTCTCTAGTACAGCTATAAATGCCAACGTAAAATGAACAAGTTTCATCTAAGCATTGCTTAGTACGTTAGGCATGTAAGTAACCATGAACATGAAACACCCTATCTGCACCAACAATAAATAAATTAGTTTGGATGCCAGGTATCCCTGCTTGTAATACTACTGCAGTCATGGAGTAGTTCAGATAAAATTTACAGATATGTAAATCAGGCTGGTTATATTGCTAAAATAAAAAAAAATATTCATGATTGCTTGCCTTGACATAACCTGATCGACGGTCAAGATTTAGATGCAAATTTTTAACCTCTCCAAAATCAGCAAATACATTATGGAGATCATCCTCTTGTGCCTCAGCTAGTACTCCAGTAACCAAGATAATCCAACCTTCAATAGCTGCAGTTATTTATCAAAGTAATAAAAACATAGTTTCCTTGAACTTGTATAAAGGCATCAATTAAATGCTATCCCATTCTTTTCACCCAATCATGAATTCAAGAAAGATAGTACCACAAATAGCAAAAAAATTGGCAGCTCAAAGCAGTCACTTCTGCTAGGTTTGGGGAAATAAAAAATCCACAAAAAGCAAAAACCACAACAAAACCAAGAAGTGTATAGCTCAATAATGAAATTTTACACTTAGTACAATTTTTAATTTTTTTTTTTTTTTGACGGGATGTCAAAAACTATGTCTATTGGTAAAAGCTGGGAGGAATAAGATTTAAGCACGCCAATTTTTTCTGACAGAATGTCAAAAACTATTTCTAATGGTAAAATCTGGAAGGGATAAGATTTAAGCACACTCAAAACGATGATGACCAATGACAGAAAAAAATCACAAAGTAGACCTAGTGCAATAACAAGAAATATAATAACTTTGAGATCAATACTCTTTGTGAACGTCTTAAGAAAAAATTGGTGTAATTTTAGGATAAAAGAGATCATAAATTCAGTAGTGGTGCTACTTGACGGTATCTTGGCTACAGTAACTGAAAACAAAATGAAAGTAAAGGCCAACTAAAGAATGTGGAAATATTGTGGCAAGTAGACAAAGCATACTTTAGCTTAACAAAACAACATATTAGATTGTAGGAAACTAAATTAGGAAACTGAAAAGGGAAAGCTAATGCAACAATCCAAATATAAAGATAGCATAATCAGGGTTCAAATCCTAAACTTGTTTTCAGTTATTGACCAAAATACATAACCACTTGCCTACCCATCATAAATAAAGCAATGTAAGCCATTCATCAAGATATAACAAAAGCAATTGTGGCTACACATCACTTAATTAATAAGAGAAATGCTGATAATCTCTGATACTCACCAACAATGTTTCACAATCTCATCTACACAAATAAATATAGCTACAAGGAAGAAAATCCCACCCTCCTATCTTGAATTGAATGCAATTATCTGTCCAGTTTGCAGTTTGTTGATCACACCATCATGTCCAAAATGTTAAGTGAGTCCATTCTATTACAAAGAAGACTCCTCTGTCAGCCCAAATGCAGATGTTTAATAGATTCCACCACCACTGTAAATTTCTGGTGTCATTATTGCGTTAGATAGAAGAGTACAATACAAAAACGAGCAAGAAGAGGAGTCGTACCTATCCTCACTAAGAAATGGAGAAAATATGAGAAAAGAAGACCAACAGTTACAAGGTTGAGAATGAAACAAACAGAGGAATCAGGGAAAAGACAGCATAACCTGCAAAGTGCAAAACCTACCATATTTTCTTATTTGTATGTGGTGCTAGACTGCTCAATAACTTTTATTCAGATGAAAAACAGATTTTTATAAGCAGACAAACTCACAACATATTTATTTATCCACTATTTATTTTCCGCCTTCCAATCCTAATCAAATTGTACAAATTCCAAAACTTTGTAAAGAACTTGAATACCCAACTTATTTAAAAAGCTCCATCAATATCACAATTTCCGAAATTGTTAAATTTCTTTCAGCCACTTACGGGCAAATCATTGAAAGCTTCTCCATATTCCCAATAAGGAGGAGTTAAGCATACTGAGTGTTGTCCAACAAAATTTACTTCGTCAGTAAAAACACTGAAATACATTTGATCCAGCTTCAACATACAAGAAAGCCCCCAGAATTATAAAACCGGTAACAACAATTAAACACAACAACAAAAACAAAGTATACACGTTATTCATAAATCCCAAATCAGTTAAACAGGTTACAGAGGATTCACAAACCCTAGAACTTACATATAATGAACAGTAAAATGAACTAAATGAGACAAACCGTATAATTGATTCAAACAAGCAACCAAAAACAAAAATAAAATGACAGACCCCAAACAAGTCACGAGCTCCAGATTGAGAACAGAAAAACTTAACAGAGTGTAAACGACATATATACACAGAGACGTGTATAAAGGCAGAGAGTATAGGGGTTAGGGAAAATG
Organism: Euryodendron excelsum; assembly: GCA_033060915.1. Taxonomy (NCBI): domain Eukaryota; kingdom Viridiplantae; phylum Streptophyta; class Magnoliopsida; order Ericales; family Pentaphylacaceae; genus Euryodendron; species Euryodendron excelsum. The sequence continues at coordinate 6,598,590 of CM065392.1, read as the reverse complement.
TATTCGTGTATGTGCACGCATTTATATATGTATAAAGTTAATAAACCTAAATTTACATATTCTCACTTTGCATATATATATATATATATATGGATATATATACCCTTGCAGATACATAAACATATACGGATATATTCGTATTCTCTCTATGTTCACTCTTCTGTGTGAAGATGCCTGCATAATCTCCCTCTCTCTATATATATACATAAACCTACTCTGCTATATATAAATTAGACAGACGAGAGAGAGAAACTGACATTTTTGGGGACCTCCGTAGGAGTACTCAGTGGTGGCGGTGGAGGTGCAGCCGAGGGTTTGGATTTCTCGTCTGAAACCTCTGCCTTTGGTTCTCCTCCAAGGGACACCGGCGAGGGCGGTTCTCGGCGGCAATGGCTCAGTGTCTTCTTCCATGAGATCGTCCTCAAGAAGCTCTGCGTCCAATGGTTCAACATTTACGTAGGCCTCTGCCATCTCTGCTCCGCTGTTGGTTTCACGGAATGGACCCTATTTATGGTGAGCTCTACCAAAAACTTTACAGTGACTTTGGCCGCATCATTTGGTAGGTAAGAATAGTGGGTCCGGGTGATGACGTGGCGTAATCAATGACCGTGGGGTCCACAAGTGTTTCATTCCTTTTCTAATATTTTCGGTAAATAAGTTAAATGAATAAACTAAAACTCCATAAATATGGTATTAACGAAATGATTAAAACTTAGGACATGAGAAGTTTGCTCTTTTCAAAATTTTAGATTAAAAATTTTTTAGATGTTATTAATTCTTTAGAATTATTTCTCGGGTCTGTAACCTGGTACAAATTTTGGTTTAAAAAACCTAGTAAATAAAAAGAACACTAGTTTTTTTGGAATTGAAAATGTATAATTATTAAGGAGCTAATTAGTTTAACTGATAAAACATTTTAATATGATATTAGAAATATAAAATAGAATGCCACCTTCACCCAACTTGGGAAAAAAAATTACAAGGAGAGAGGTACTTCTATTGTGTAACTATCACATTTAGACAAAAAAATAAAAATGAGAAAAAAAATCAAAATAACAGTGTTTTTCAATTTGATTGCCCTGACAAAATAAAAAGGAAAATAGATTTCAATTTAAAAAGACACAATGACTAAAATCCACAATATTTATTGTAGATTTGCTAATGGCTAAGGCTCTATTTGTTTCACTGAAAAATATTGGAAAAAATCTATTAGCTTGCTTGCTCTTCCTCTAACCTATAGTTGTCGAAAAACTTATTTGAGAGAGAAAAACACATTTTCCCGAGCATGTGCTTTCGGTACATGTGCGAAATTTATTTGAAAAATTTTGAAAAAATATTGCAAAAACTCTTAAAAAATGATTAGAATACGTTTTGAATATTTAACAGAAACTCTTGAAAAACTAATGAAAAACACTACAAAAAACTTGAAATAGAATTTTTTATACATTTTTTTCTTAAGTTCTAATTAAATATTTATAAAATTATTTGTATAGGTTTCAACTAAATTTGGCAAAAGTCTCCTTTAAGTTGAATGTAAACTTCTTAATAAGATTTCTATTAAATTTCTTAATCATTTCTCGCTTCCCGTTCTTCTCTTTATTTTTTTACTGTGTTTCTTGTTTCTATTTTTCCTAACGTCTTCTACTTTTGTTTTCTATTTTGATAACTATGCTTTAGATTTCTTTTTTTTTATGAGAGAATCCAGATATTATTATCTCTCGTTTTTCATTTGTAAAAATGTTAAACAAAGAAAATTTTAACAGAATCACTTTTTTTTTTTTATGCCAATAAGCAATGGTGGCCACGAGGGGAGGGGGCGGGGGCCCGCAACCCTTCCAATATTCACTATACCCCTATAGTTCTTCACTTCTTTGGAATTTTAAAAATTATATTTTGGCCTCTCAAAATTTTAAAAAATTATATCCTCACCTCTCCAAAAAGCTCGTTTGTTTCAATGTAAAATGTTTTACTTTAAAAAATATTTTTCATTGTATAACTTTTTACTTGAAAAATATTTTTATTCTTCTAATTTTTGGTGTTTGGTTGTACACGAAAAAAATTCCTGGAGAAGTATTCTGTAAAAACTTTCTAAATCCTATAACATGCCATTAAAACAACAATAATAGAAAAGACTCAAAAGGCAATTCAAGAACCAAGTTCCTAAGTCAGTATTACTTGATTCTCAATTTAAATTTCTTTGAATTCGATGTTTAAAGTTTGAACAAACTCATAAATCTGTTCAAAGCCTCAAACTACTACAAAAGTATATCTTGAGTAGTTCAAGCATTTTATCAAACAGTTGACGAACAAGGGGACATCGAAAGCATATGAACCCCATCTAATTAAACTATAACAAAGAAGATGTGCATCAACACCAGTAACTATCTATTCAAACCCAAAATAAAATACAAAGGAAAAGTTTAATCCATTTAAACACTACCTACATTTATAAAATTGGAGCAAAAAAAACACCTGCAGGTTGATGATGATCACTAATGAAAGAAAGTGATTAAAGATGTCTAAGAATGGTAGCTAGTTGAGAAGGGAAGGGAAAATGCTGGTGTTAGAGAGTCCAATGGTGAATCCTCAATCATTTCGAGTAAGGTGAGACTCATTACTCAGATGGAGATCCAAAACGGTGCACTCAAGTCGGTCCTTGATGTCGACCAGCGGTGGCTGGCGAAGGAGGAACAAAGATTGTTGTCATACCCTCATTTGGTAAAGTCTAGATTTCTGAAATCGAGATGGGCCCTACAAGGCCTCTCTGAATCAGTTGAAGGGGTGAGAGTCAATTTTCAAAAATGACTTGGGGAAATTTGAGATGTGAGTCAATTTTAGGCATTGCTTACATTTTAAGTCGAACCAAACCTAAATAAAAACTTTTTTACTTGGCCCACCCAACAAAAATCTTGTTTCCGGCCATTGGCAATGAGATTTTTAAATTAAAAACATAATAAATGCATTTTGTTTTAAAGTGATAAGAGTCCAGTGAATCAATCATTCTATACAAGCACATAAAGAAAATTTAAAAAACCCTCTTCTCATTGCACCAAAATAATTTTCTTTTATGGCAGTACCATTCTTTTATTTGGTGATGCTATTATTATTTCTTATCACACCTACCAGGAAAAATAAATGGAGAGAGGGAGGGGGCGTCAACGGATAAGCTGCACAACAGGTGACCAAAACAATTTGTTTTTGCTAGAAAAGACAGGCAAAAGAAACAATGTGTAATTTACATTAATTTAAAATTTGATCTCAGTTTGTGCTGCTAGTTCAGGGATATAATCCATGACTCAAAGCTACAAATGCTTCGCATCTCCTTCATCACAACATCCAATACAATCCGCTCCCGCACCAATAAAATGATAGTTTTCCCGCTCAATCTTTCAAGGACTGCATAGGTTCTTAAGGTCCTCCTCCTTGGCATACCAACCTGGTATTATCTTTGAAATATGGGGATACAGGTCCTTGTAGGAATTTCTGATTGTCCCTTCTGCAACTCCTGTTGCAATTGAAACATCTGCATCCACACCGCTATATATAAATATATACAAATGTGTATAGGATAACCAAAAATCTAAAAATTAGTGGTACAGTGTCTAGCATGTCTATTCTAGTTGCAGTATCAGAACCCAACTACATGCATCAGTGTGAAGAAATTTATTGTCACCCCAAAAACAATTTAAATAAAATAAAATAAAAAAAAAGAACAAATTGAAGGGTAGGGGGAAAAGGATGAGATTATCTTGTTTAGACCCACAATATAAGCATCTAAATATTCTGGGTTTAGAAAGAAAAATCAGGGAGAATCTCCAACAATCAAATGGCCAAAATTCTAAAGAGCATAGGGAAATTTGTCATTAAGTGTTTTTTAGCACAGCGCAGCTGGAGGTGATGAGAGCTTGCCATGGGACCGACATGATTTGTACAACCCCGACATTAACTCCAAAGGTTCTTATATATGTCTCTATAAATGAGACACCATATGCTTTACCTTTAAGGGGCTTCTTATCATCTGAAAGCTGTGTTATAATATAAATCACAGCAGCTGCAATAGATATAGGGCTCCTCCTGCAAGTATCAAGATGGTGAGGAAATTAAAATAAGTCCATCGCCATTGGGAAATCCATCCACCAGTCCCAAAATAAATGATCACTCAAAAAATTTGGGTAAATTAACATGCAACATGATGCAAGAGCAACTTCTAAAAAAGATCAAAAAGAGGATGACTCCCGTGATTAAAAATTTTATTTATGAAAAAAAGAGTCCCACTATGAAATCACAAATGGCAAGATTTTTCTCTCTGCCCCTCCTCTCAATCTTTCCTTTGGGTTCTTATATTGAAAAAGTTCTAAATTCAAATGCGATCCAACACACAGCACTTTCAAGGTGGAAACTAAACAGAATTATGTACTCAATTCCCACCAGAGAAATGGGAAGGAGATGATCTAACGCTACAATAGAGAAAAGTCCTTTCATAATTCACATTTAAAATGATTATTTTAATTTCACTATATCAATTATTCAATATCCTCTGTGTCTCCTGACTCCTAAAAAACCAGCAAGTCTCACAAACTGGCTTCTTCTCACTAGTAGCTTGCCAAATGTCATCAGACTAATTGTAGCTATAATAGAAAACTCAAAATAATCAATGCGCTCTCCTGTGTTCCATATGCTCGAAATTTACTCCTAAATTTTCCCAACTCTTTCATATCCTAGCCACTGACAAGCGATCCGTTCAAAATTCCAGTTCAAACACTGACATCTTAGTAAATAATAAAAGGGAACCAGCAAAATATGTGGACGGTACCTTATATCAAACCCTTCCGACTTTTGGACAGCTTCTTGGGCGGCTTTAACTGCTTGATTGTTCATACCAAGATTTGAACAAAAGCGCCTCTAAACATTTTACCAAGATTTGATGTTAGTGGCACAATAACAAGAAAAGATAAAGATCATCAAGAAAAATATGAAAACCTGCCCATAAGAGCCATAACAATACTAAAGTAAGTGTTTTAAGTTCACAAAAACCTCACCATAAAATCCCCAGCATGTATAGTACCCATCTCCACTGATTGACCCTTCTCAAGCTCTAGTTGTTTCACTATGTATTCTTTGGCCCGGCCAATTTCCTTCTTTGTTGCTCCATTGGCAACAGAGCAGATTTCTAGTTGAAATCCATAGGTTCAGGGAAAGCTCGTTTACATGAGTGATAAATCAGGAAGCATCCAGATGTTTATGAAAAAAAAATCTTAGGTTGTACCCTTTACAGTGCGTGGCTTGTCTTCTTGACGACAAGCTATGTAAAGGCAAGCAGCCAAAATTGCATCCTGGTTTCTTCCTCTACTAGATTTCTGATCTTCCACCTTCTTGTATATCTCATTAGCCCGATCCTTCAGAAAACAAATCACAGAGAACCATCAACATAAAGTAAATTATTGAAGTCAGTGTTGACATTGAAGCAATAAGGAAAGAAAAGGGAGTGGTAAGAAGTATATTGCATAAGCATCTTGGGGAGGCATATTGAAAAAAGGTCACTGGTAAAACCTCGTACCTTCTTGAAGGCATGGTAACAAATGATGGACAATATTTCACATGTACGAAAGAAGAAAAATGAAAACAACTATCTTCAAGATAAAAATAACCACTATCGATAACATGCATCACCATGATAGTATTGAAAGTCAGCAAAAATCTAAGGGTAGACGAGTTGCAGAACTTATTACATCTAAAACCACAGCTTGGGAACCGGAATATTTCAGATTTTGTATCATATATATGAAGATCATGCCTTCCTTTTTGCTAAGTATTATCACAAGTTATCACAAGCATCCTCAGATAAAGAAATAAATAGATAAAACAGCTTACAAGGCCACCACATGTATGAGCCATATATTTTAAAAGGAAAAAGTCACGACATTGCGGATAACATAGGCACTAATGTTCATGTGCCTGCATGTTGTTGTCCGCGGGGGGGGGGGGGGGGGGGGGGGGGGGGGCCATGCTGTGATTGTTTGGTGGTCCATAGGAACATGCTACCTGAGGTGGTGATGCCACATTCCGAAAGCACACGTGAAGACCGCCATTTGTGGTACCACCATCTTTGACTTCATTGGTGCCAACCCTATGTCCCTATCTTAACAGTTCTAAACCATACAAAACGGATAGACTCATGGAGATAGTGGGCAAGTGCCTTAGAGAGAATAATACAGTAGATGCCTGCCCCATTCCAATTGGAGCTTCTCAAACATCACATAATATGGGGCACGGATATTCGTCCCCCTACCCCGCCCCCACATGGTTTTGGGACCAGGGGCTGTATTCTTTGGTGGGTCCATACGAACATGCTAGCTAGGTGGTAATGCCACATTCCAAAAGCACACGTGAAGACCGCCATTGGGGGCACTACCATGTTCGACTTCATTGGTGCCAACCCTATCTAACAGTTCTAAACAATAAGGAAAGAAAGGGATAGCATCTCATGGAGATAGTGGGCACTTGGCTACCTTAAAGAGAAACAATAATACATTAGAAGCATGCCCATTCTACTTGGAGCTTCTCAACCTTATATAGGCCACGTGTGGGCCTATATATGGATAACCCAACCACTTATTACTTATTGGAGCTTTTCACTTCTTTCACTTCACACGGCTAGACGTGGGGCTATCTTCTTTATCCTCTCCTCCACCAACCACTATCCTCTTTCTCCAATATGATCAGTACTACAGCTCACCCCCAACAAGATAAACTTCAAAATTGAGGTTAATAGCACTTACCGCTACTACAAAACAATAATTAACAAATGATGCAAAGCATATCCACAAGTTTGGGTAAACTGCAATTGTGTACTCTGATCTAGGGGTGCACAAACAAACCGAAAAATCCAAGAACCAAATTAACTCAGCCTCTTTGGGTCGTTTTGATTCGGGTCTGTCAAATGATAGGTTCGGTTCTGGGTCTAAAAAATGTCAAACCGATCTATTTAGTTCAATTCTCGATTCCACATTTTCTAGACCCGAATAGAACCGAGAACCGACCAGAACCGAGAACCGACCCAAAAATCGAACCATGATCCGATCTTTATATCTCATAAAAATTTACATATATTTTATATATGCCATTAAATCATTGTTATTTATATTTAATTATTATTGATTTGTGTTTATATGCCCTTTTTTATTTTTTTGAAAAAATAATGATGCAAGGACAATCCTATTATTTTATTTTTTTGAATAAATAAATTAAATAATAAACAATAAAATTAGGACCGACCCGACCCGACCCGACCCGATTTGGACTCGAACCAACCTGAGGCATGAAACTGAACCAAACCAACCCGAACAAACTCGGGTTGGTTTGGTTCAATTCCATTAAATGATTGGTTCAGTTCTGGATCCAAAATTTTAGAACCGATCAAAATTGGGTTGGTTTTAGGTCTAGCACAGATCCAACCCATGCACACCCTACTCTGGTCATAGTCACACACACAAAAACATAAGAAAATAAAAATTGAAACAAGAACAAAAAAAGACATGACCAAAGTTGAGACTAATTTTGCTTGAACTGTTGCTTTTTATTGCTTGTGAAATGGGTGGGGGGTGAGAGATTATTAGTTATAAATTGACAACCTCTTGCCATATTGATAGTTTTTATGCAAATTAGAGGCCTTTTCCTTTTACAATTTCTACAAGGCTCAGTCATTTGTTGACATTAACCCGAATTCCTTTCATTTCTTAAGGTTGTAACCAAGCGCTAATAATATAGGATTTCCTTATGTTCAAACAAATTGTACTTTAGAAAGTCTTTGCTTTGTACAGTGGTGCCCCTTGGCACCTTCTTTTACTTTACTTATAAAAAAAAATGTACTTTCGAAAGTATTTTTCCAGAAGTTTTATGGAGCACAGCCTACTTCCCTTTTCATCATTTTAAAAACGCTCTTACTGATTTTACTTAATATTTTCTCTAAAATCAGAAATCAATTAGAAACACGAATGGCTCAGAAACATAATGTAACATCTTTTCTATGGTATGGAACAAGTAGTTTTGATCTCTTTGGTATGTCTTGGTCTGTCTTCTGGTAAAACATTGCCCTTTTTTCATTTGAAACAAATAAACAAATTCAAACAGGTAAAGTTCATAAGTAAAATAAAACAAAATAAAAAAAGAAAAGAAGAAGATAGTCTCAGACTCTCAGGCAACCAAATGGATGGAAGAAGCAATTACAAAGAAAAGGAAGGAACATCAAATACCGTGTATTCTCCCTCCACAACTAATCCTATCTATACTGTTATATAATAAGTCAACACTCCTTTCATACATTTGGTATGTCTTAATGGGCTTTTTTTGGAAAGGTGCCACATAACTATACATAAAATGCTAATGGGTAGAAAGATAACTGAAATGATACAGTAAGAAATAAATGTTGAAAAGGAAAGGAATACACCTACATCATCTGTCCGGTCTTCACATGAATCCACTGGTGCCAACAAATATTCAGGGCACGGCTATCCTTTAAATTATTTTGTCCCCTAAATTATTATTGATAAGTTTAGAGTTTTGTCATAAGTTTATAATTAAAGGTGGCCCTGTTGCAGGGGGGAAAAAAAAAGAGTGAATGGAAAAAAGTGACTTAAAATCCAATACGTGCTCGATTTGGAGTGCATTTTTGTCCATTCCCAATTACTTGCCATGGCAAAGCCAGGGCTTCCCAATCATAGAACTGCTCTAACATGTATCAGTTGTAATAACCATCATGTTATAATTGAGCTTGTAATGGCAATGAAATATCAAATTATTTAACAGCATCCTATTGATAAATGCTTTAGCCCGCATATAAGCTCAATTGTCAAACACCAACTGCAACTATTTGGTCACTCCAAAATAGCACCTACAAGGCCAAATTTCTATCCAAATACCAACAGAAACCTTACGCCCTCCCATCCTTTCCTTTTTCTCAACACAAAAGAATTTTATTTACACAGAAGAACAAGAAGAAAGCTAAACCACACATAAATCAACACAAAGAGATGCACAATCCCCAATTCACAAAACTCATTTTAAGTAACTGAACCTCACAACACACTGCTAATACCAACCAAAACTTCGGAAAACAGGGAACCTAAATGAATGTAAATTAAATCTTATACAATTGTCCTACAGATTCTACTCAATCCCTTAAGTTAAATAACACCAAAGCAATCCATATAACTCCCATATTGTAAGTGCAGGTACTAATTTAATATATCAACATAAAATTGATGCATGTCACGGGACCATTTCCAGCAGGTCACAAGTTAAATCTTGAAAGAGTTTATTATTATAACCATTCCATTTCAATCAAATTACTTTGTACAGCGAAACACATCCAAGATGCTTCATAAAATGATGCAACTAATTGTTTTAAATTCATTTAACCCAACTAGTTTATCACTTTATCTAGTAACTGAGATTTATGCACCAGCAGGTCCCATTTCTTTTTTCTTTTATAAAATCATGGGACGTGTAGTTCAAAATTTTGTTCAAAAGAGATGGATCATGAGGAAACTAACACCAGGCAAATATGTTGGGAACTCACCAGCTGATAATACTCAGATCTGGATTTTCTATACTCTGGTATAACCATCACGTGTTAGACAATAAGATAGACTGAAATGTGGAAGGGGTATATTGGTAAAGACCAAATCTTAAACACTTTCTCCTCCTGCGGCCCTGCCTTACAGTCAAGGCTTTCTAATAACATAAATCTATAGTAAGAATTTCCTGGTAATCCATTCTGTATACAGTGGGGAACCAAGTATATACAATGAACAGACAACCAATTAATCATTATCTACTTAAACAGTAAGCTGAAAGCCCAAAAAATGCTAGCATTCAAAAATTAAATAGTTTGGAAGGCTATGGCCCAAGGTCACATCCCTGAAATTATTAACAAAGTCATCCTTCAAAATTCTGCCTCGAACTTATATCTACTCTATGCTCACAAGTGATACAAGGAAAGGATGAACAAAAAACCATGTCTCAGATTGACTAAGAACAGATCAAGACAAAGAACTCACTAAGATAACCTTTCTTTCTTATTTCACTGAAAACATCTAAAAATTCCTGAAGTCTGTTCATTAATGCTACCCATAAAACAAAGCAAATGTATACATCTATAATCCAGGATAATTGTAGGAGAAAGAACATAATGCCCTCACTGAAGTATGCATTTCTGCAGTTGGGCACGTGTGCAAGAAAGTTCTCAATTGTCATATAACCAGACATGATTATACATAATAAATAAAATACCTTTATTGTTGCAACCAGGCCCAACCTGAAACAAAAATTTTCAGAATTAGCTTTATGTTTGCAATTATCATATATCAAGATAGGAATCTACGACAACAGGGAGAAAGAAAGAAGAGAATAGTGAACACATGTAAGAAAAAAATTAGAATGTACTTTCTTTTAAGTTATTGAGTTAGATCGAGAGTTCATCAGAATTCAACTGAATGCAAATTAGCATTTGTCCAGATTCTACATTAAAATAATTTCAAGATACTTGCATACCACAAAGCATTAGACTGAAAAACAAAAAGGCTCTAGATGGGAAATCCCTACATTCGAAGTAGCCAACTATCTGTTCAACACCCAACCCCCCACCCCCCCCCAAACAAAAAAAAAACCCACACAAAATAAACAAATAAATAAAAATCTAAGCAGTCAACTGAAGATGCCAACAGAGGGAAAGGTTAGTGCATATAATACTAAGCTAGGTTCAAAATCATGACATAACAGATCAGGATTGACCAAGAGAGAAGGATACACTACCCACAACTCAAAATCAAAATTAGAAACAATACAGCAACAAAATAAACAAATTATAATACACCATCTAAACCATGTTAATAATGTCTCAAAGGTTAACACAGGGACTACAAAGTTAAGTCTACTGCAAATCAAATATGGACTTGAGTCTTCTCCAAATCAATTATGGACTTCCACCCATATGGTTGAAACCAACAGTTACTTTCCAAAAAAACCATAATTAAAACCAACTATGCAAGTCTAAGAATTATCAACTTTATTTCAGATAGATAATTACTTTCCCAGGACTTAGGTATATCATTTTTTTTGCTAAGTAGGATTTAGGAATATCTATTAACCAAGAGAGAAAGATACACTACCCACAACTCAAAATAAAAATTAGAAACAATATAGCGACAAAATAAACAAATTATAATACACCTTCTAAAACATGTTAATAATGTCTCAAAGGTTAACACAGGGACTACAAAGTTAAGTCTACTCAAAATCAAATATGGACTTGAGTCTTCTCCAAATCAAAATTATGGACTTCCACCCATATGGTTGAAACCAACAGTTATTTTCGAAAAAAAATAATTAAAACCCAACTATGCGAGTCTAAGAATTATCAACTTGATTTCAGATAGACAATTACTTTCCCAGGATTTAGGTATATCATTTTTTTTGCTAAGTAGGATTTAGGAATATCTATTGATAGATGAATGTACCCAGGGTATAAGATTGGAACCCACTGTCCATGTTATCTTTCGTTATTTCTTGTAAGCAACAAATATGAAGAAACTTAAAGTCTGTGTTTCAGAAACCAACACATACAATGTTAAGATTGGGATCTAAACACCAAGTGACTTCTCCATGAGGTACACTTTACCATATGAACCTTCACATTTTTTAAAAAATTTTAAAGGATCTCCATCTATATTGAAACCAATTAAAGCTCATAAGTGGCATTCTAAACGGGATCTAAGACAAATAAATAAATAAATAAGAAAGATATACAACACACAAACATATATCTAGGATTCTAGAGGGCGAGCGCAAGAGAGCAAAAAAGAACTAGAGAACCTCTTTCTTCTTGTATAAGTAAAAGTAATCTATAGAAGACATCTAAAGGGACCCAACCTTTGCACAAAGAGACTGTACAAATTCAAATAAGCTCAACATGCAAATTAGCTCTCTTATAAAATCTAGAAAAGAGAAGGAGGATTTACAAAAATCTCCTTTACACCAGAAATGAAAACAATACAAACACATCTTTAACTTTTGCACCACCATCTCAATATCTTCAAAAGTGTGCCGATTCCTTCTCCTCTACAAGCACCATATGACACACAAAGATGCCATCACTCAAGCTTTCTTTGTCCTCTTCAACCAACATCCATTCTCCCAACACTCCAGCTGCTGTAGAATGGCAGCCAGCATCACCGTGTGAGCATAAAAAATTGTCCAAAATATTGACCATAATTATTTATCAAAATCAAAATGTAGCAACAGGTGATCAACTAACTCCTCTGCCTTTTCGACACATGCAATACCAATTAAAAAATTTAAAGCCTCCCTTAACCAACTTGTCAATGGTGAGAATATAATCCAAGCAAAAAAATGGCACCTCTGCCGGCATACCAAATTTCCAAATGCTCTATTAAGGAAATTATTTCCTCGCCTCACCAATGATCATAGAGCAATAAGAACTAACCCAGAATTTCCCACTACCTCGTTTCCAACTCATCCTATCCACCTCATTTTGGGAACCTTGACGCCATAAAGAAGTTCACAGAACTCATCAATTACCTCTAATTCCCAATCCTGAAGAGGTCTAATAGAAAGGGTTCCCATGCCATCCCAAAATCAGAGAGTCTCAAATAATCTGCTACCAAAGTATTCTTATCGGCTGCAATGTTATACAAATTCGAGAATGCCACCAACAAAGGAATGTCCCAACACCATATTTCATGCCAAAATTGTATCCTTCGAACATCAACAACAAGAGTACTTGCACCAAAATGTTTCAACGAACATGAGTTGACTCACCAAGAGTCACTTGAGATTAGAGAGATTTGGCCAATTCGGGCCATCCATCTTGTCATCCAGACCAATCCATTGAAATATCAGTCTCTGCCCATGCCAGCATATGGAATCATATAGGTGCTCATCAATTCTAACCTGACTAGGCCAAGTCAACTCAAGAACCAATAGGTTGAATTACATAATAGAAAGCTAAGTGGCATAAACTTGCTGTCGAAGGAAACATTTGCATGTTGGACACATGGAAAAGACAAAAATTGGCCAACCCCAACACATGACATGAAGAAATGGACAACAAAAGTCAATGCATATGACCGATGCAATTTAATACAAGGAAAAAAGACGAGTATAGAAGAAAAACAATAACAAAATATGAGAATAGGAGTCATTTTATACGTGATACAATTATGTATAAGATATTTTCTAAGCTTTATCTTCTATGCTCTAAGTTCGAACCTGTACAGTATTTTTACTAATATAAAAGCATATAGTTAACTTAAAATTACCTTGTCATCAGTATGTCCAACGTTTTAAAATTGCCCTGCATATTTAGAAGTTGTTGTACCATATCCATTCCTATGCTACATAGCTAGAGAGTAAAGAACTAGGTTTAACTCTTCCAAGGAGCTTGCATACACTTCCACAAGGACCTATATTTCTCTAGGATAAAAAGTCTATTCTTACTAGCTAAGAGAGCAAATTGCATTGTAAACCTGTACATCATTTACTCTTTCATTATCCAGAAATTTTATACTACATAAGTCATTCAGTAAATACTCTTTATGTAGCCATAACAAAACCTCACCATGATACCACCTTAGTAATGCAACAAATGTCTAAAAGTTTGATAATGAGTATCAGAAACCCAATCAAGGGCACGAGAAGGCATGCTTTGACCAAAGTGGGACTCAAATCTACTGGCATCTTATATTAATCCATACCAATTTCACTACTTCTGTTTCAAGCAAATGTCAACATCTATTTATCTAACAGATTTAGCATGACTGGGAGTCTCATCCATTAGTTATAGTACATGAAATTGCTAGATTAGTTCATAAACAAACCAAGAAATGCAGCAGTCTCGCCCTAACAGATCTCCACTGTCTATAATTAGTTTCACGCACAACACAACTATGGCGTAATAAAACAAACACTAATGGTATGCCGATAATGCCCCTTTACAGTTGCCATTTACCAACTCTACATTCAGACTCCACTCAAGTCGGTGGCTAGCAAGCACCTTGAGGATTGGGCATGCTAACAGTCTAGGACAGTGCATGAAATATGTATTTACGAGTTTTACCCTCAATAGTTATTTGCACCAGTGAGCCTTAATCTTGTCCATGCAGGGCAAAATAACAGGAACTAAACTTCTCCCATGTAGAGAATTTGACACCCTCTGTCAATTCTGTAACTTTCCAAACCAAATGCAGACACTACCAGTGCCAACCCACCAATTATAACCAACAAAACATTAAACCATATCAGAAACAGCTAACACTTCAACGAGGCAATCCCGCCCATATCACAACACCTTGCTATTATGGAAGAGATAGACTACAGATCACAAACCTTCCAGAAATTACTTTGCCTTACCCATTTGTAGAGGCGCCAACAAATAAATCACTACTTGGACCATTGTCCGATCATCCACTGGAATAATAATATCTCTATATAAAAGTTTGCTCTCTGTCACGTAATCGGTAACTATATTGACTGGTATCGACATCCTAATTACAATCCATTCCAGTACATAAGAATTAAAATGCCCATCAGATTACACTAATGATCCTACACAATTAGGATCAACAGAAGAGAGGACAACTAAATCATACAAAATTCAATACACTAATCGCTACACTGTGTTTGGTTGCCTAGAAAACCGAGGAAAATAGAATGGAAGAGGACCTCTGTGAATTTTGGATAAAAAGAAAAAAAGAACCCTCAACTTAAGCCAACTCAAGCACTTGTATTAGTCTCGTGAAGTAAGAGAGTTTTCATTTTTCACGTGTCACAAAACAACGAATACTCCAAGATCCAAAATCTTTTGACTTATCATCTTTCCTTCACTTTTCCACATTTCTAAGCAACCAAACAAAGCCATCAATAGGGTTTACGCAATGAACAGATATGTATATACATATATGTATACGTATGCCGACCCATTACAAACCTATCGGACATGGTGGCTATGGTCTTGAAGGCCAAGATGAGGGTGCGATCGGGGTTGGAGCCGCGATTCTGCCAGCGGCCGAGGGAGGAAGAGAGGAAGTCTGAGGTAACGCCGTTGGGCTTGGAGATGACGGTGGAGAGGCCGCCATCGGTGAGTAGGGGGTTGGTCGGGCCGCCGACGCGGACGGGGTCGTTGTCGCCGGACTCGTTGGCGAAGGTCCGCCACTCGGAGGTCTCGTCGATCGAGTGCGACTCCAACACCAGCCCGCACTCCGAGCAGACCGTGTCCCCGGCGGAGTGGTCGGAAACTACCTCCGTCGCCCGCTTGCAGTCCGAACAATACAAATCGGCCATTGATTGAATTAAAGGTTTGTTTTTGGGATTGGGTGCAGAGGATTGGGGAAGGGTTTTGTGTTTATGTTTTCACTTTGTTTTTGCTGTCGATGTTGTTTCCTTCTCCAATCTCTCTCCTCTCTCTCCCTCTGTCTCCTCTCTCTCGCTGATTGTGATGAATGAAGAGGAAAATATGAGTCGGATTGGAGTTGGGTTGGTCAAGGTATTTATATAAGTGGGGAGGGTTTGAAAGGTATTTGGGAAGTCATGTGGTTTTCATGGCTGTAACTTAGGTGGCCAAGTGGGGGGCGTTTGGTTGCAGGGAAAATGCTAACTATCTTAGGGTCTGCTTGTTTTTTGAGTAAGTCATGCAAGTTTCATGGATGGCTCGATTGGTTGTTGGATAGGTGGACAGGAGAGTTGTTTTTTTTTTTTTTTTCGCTGAGCCAAAAAGATAAAAATGTTGACCAACGTAATAACCCGTTGTGCGTGATTATTGGAGTTTTCATCTATTATGAAATATTCTTTGAGTCATGATTACTAACTCGAAAAGAACAAGTTCGCCAACACAGTTTTATCAAAGTGCAAGTGATATTTTTATTAATATAACTACTACTATGAGTAAGTTTAAACACGCGACTATTGAAAAAAGAACGAAATTTTAAGTCCAGCTATTAAAACCAACTCAACTTTAAAAACGAGTTTGAATATGCAATAGTTGAGTGCATGGAAAATGCTACAAATTTTTTGATTTGTTTGGGTTGAGGTAACTCATGCGAGTTTCATGGATGTTTGCTTTGGTGGAGAACAAAGGTGTTTGATGCCTTGATGGTACTGAAAGTGCCAGTTTTTATAAAAATCTATTTGGATTTAAAGAAAATTCATGCTAAATCCATAGTTAGAATTTTTTATAGGAGAGCACTAAATCCACAATCAAAGTTAGTTAATTTGTTGTGAATTTATGAATTTCCTTTTTGTATTGTACTTAAGACAAATAAGGCATAGTAAGTAGAAATTTTTACATGTTCCAAAAACCAAAAAACAAAAAAAAAACAAAATTTTTATATCTCGTCACTTCCAAAAAAGAAAATATTTAAATGACCAAAACAGAATTATACTTTTCATAAAGAAATAAACTTTACTTAACTCAATTGTAAAGAAATTTTTTTCTTCATATCCAAGTAGTTTGAATTTTGGTAAAACAAAAATAATGGTTAAAAAAAAATCTCATATTCAAAGTGCGATTAGACACCAAAACGAGTAAAAAAGAAGCAAAAACAGAAGTCAAAAGCATGCAACTCCTTCGATGGGTAATGGAATTTTGCTTTTTTGTTTTTCCTTTTTTAACAGGACTTTCTAATTAATTACTATTTGAATCATGAAAAAAAAGGACCACCTTTTTTGACTCAAAACAAAACAATAAATTAATTAATTTCAAGTATGAAATTACAAGAAGAAAAGGAATAACATCACAAAAAATTCTTGATTCTGCATGATTTTACTGTGACTCTTATTGGTTGATTTAAGTATTTACTTAAATTGATCACACAGGAAAACTTATTGTTGTTTTTGGATTTTGGTTGTGCGGAGGCGGAGAGAAAGAAAAGTCAAAAGCTAGAAACAGAAAAGGGTTCGTTACAAAAGCATTCAGGATACTATAACTTAGTACACTAAATTTTCTTAAAATTTAAAAACGTAATATATTGATCCCTCGGACTATTAATTTTTATCAATCAATACTTTCTCTTACTAATAGGTTATGAAAGTGGATGGAAAATAGTCATGCGATTTGTACATACTTATAAAGTTTGATTTTATACTTAAATTAATATTTTTTGTAATAATTATTTAATGACTAAGATGCCTCTTGAATTGTCCGTATATTTAGATACCGTTTCAATAAATATTTCAATTATTCGATAATTATTATAATAAAAAAATTTCAATTTAGGTACAAAATCATACATTTGTGAACAAGAGCAAGTTAAATAATAATTCTTTATCTATTTTCCTAATAGATTATTAACATACATTGTTAATTGATACAAATTGATAGTTTAAGAGGTCAATGTATCATGTTTTAGAGTTTAAGAGATTTTAGTAATATTAAGTCATAGTTTAAGGAGTATGCTTGTAATTAACCCAAAAGAAAACGAAATGAAAGAGGTTTCTTTTAGAAAAATGCTACAATTGCTTTTTTATCAGATTTTTATCATGGATAAATATAAGTAAGTGAACTCCACATGTATTGAATAATGTGGACGTCTTGTGTTTGTCCATGATGAAAATCTAGTAAAAAAATTTTGTAGCTCTAGCATTACTTATTTTTTTTAATAATCATCTTCAGAAGGTTAGCTTAAAAAAATAAATAATAAATAATTATTTGTGAAGAAAATTCAATTTTGTTTTGTTTGGTTACCCATAAAAAAAATGAAAATGTACCAGTAGATTTTATATCCCTTTCTCTTGACAAATCTAAACTTCAAACTTGGCCTAAGAAAATACAAAAGAGACTTGCAATTGCAATAATTTTCTCCTACTTTGCATGCAACAAAATTGAATATGGATTACATAACAGGTGGAAGAACATTTGCCAATACTAGGGCTTTGATTTTCATATTAAATGATAAATCCTCTCCCCCGAAAGCTATGGCTCATTTTAAGCAGTAAGTAATTGGGCGTCAGAATAATGTTATTTTTATATATAATGGCATAACTCTTATAGTCTCTTCATTTTAAAATGAAGGACACATCACATGAACTCATAACTTAAAAAATGCCATTGTTACATTAATCTTAGTGAGATTTTTACAAAAATTATGCTTTTATAATGATTTTATAAGTGCTATTAAATATAGTTAATTGTAAAAACAATGAATAGTACAAGTAGAGTTGCATGTGACAGAAAGACTACACGATAACTAGGCTAAGGTCAATGGCCCCAATGTTATGAATTGAATGTGGGCCTAAAGATTGGTCCAAATTCAAGCTATATTCGTGATGACAAACTCGGGATTCGGAAATTATTTGATATTGAAATAATTTGCGATTATCTAGTTATTCAAGAAATATATATCAATAAGAGTGCAACAAAAAACATTTAAGAGAAATTTGGAATAAAATACAAATTTGAAAATTATTGAGCTACAAGGGATAAATTCATAATTTGTATTTGTTTGTTGACACTATCGAGACAAATTTTAGAAGATTTTCAAAAGGTCGGAGAATTTTGTTATTATGGGTCTATGTACCAAAAATAGTTGGAATATTTTGAATTTGTAATTGATTATTCCACGAAGTTTTATGCTTTGTTTGGAATTCGAATTTTTGGTTGGAAAAGTAAAGAAAAAGAAAAACACGAGAGAAAAGAGAACAAAAATATTTTTTTATTTTGTTCTCTTTTTCTTTATATTTTTATTTTCATGGAAAATTTGAATTTCAAATAAAGCATTAAGATATTCTGATATTGTGAAAGTTAACAGCCTAACATATCGACTAAATCCTTGTGATGCTCATAGATGACCAAATCTACCACCAACATCTTTTCTTTCAGACATAATCTGCAAAGATTTTTAGAATAATTTCCATTATTATGCGGTTAATGGTCCCTTTGCCACAAATCGATCACCCCATCCATAAAGTTTCCAATATTAGGTTCAACCATATGGTTAGATATGATAGATTTACTAATTGAATATATGTATCGATCTATAATGCCAGAAGTTCCATGGTTTGTTAGCACAAAATGACTTCTGCAATAGACGCTTGGTAACTTTCTTGTTAATTTTCAAAAAAATTTGTTGTTTTTGCCAAAGAGTAAGAGGAGATATATCAAATAAATAAAACTATAAAGTGTCTACAAAAACTATAGAACTACAGGACCTGACTTTTGAAACTCATTTCAAATGAAATTATAGCACTCTTGCATTATCAGCCAAGTTATCATATTATTTTCTCCATCTGAACCCGAACCATTAAGTCCTAATGAGCTCCTACCCAAATCTATCGTTTCAGGCCTAAGTTATAGGCAATGATTAGTTTTATCTCAAAATGTAACTGTGTTTAGGAGAGGAGAGCGAAAAAATGATAAGATGTCATGAAGATATACACATAAGAAGCCGAGTATAGCACAAGGTAATAGAAGGCTTAGAGGCTCAACTTATGAGAAGATGTGATGATTATGGTAGTGGCTCTAGTGAAATGACTAGAAGTATACTGTCTAATTTAGTGGGTTTATTATTATTATTATTATTCAATGTAGGCATGTCATTAGTTTTTCTTTCAGGTATAAATATGGCCAGGTTGTACTAGGTCTTATAAAGGTTGCAAAATGACCGCTAATATGAAGAATAGACAAAATCCTTATAGGGCATATGGGAAGGGGGTTGGGGAGGGAGAGCATTACAGGTGATCGTTGGAGTTGCCTTGTTGTGAAACATATAGTTAATATATTTGCATTGTTAAAGTGATCCATGAGTTATTTGTGCTCCTGATGTGCAGTAGAACTGTCGACGATTTTCTTAGATTGTTTGACGTTGCAAGGAACAAATTGGAGAACAATAAGCAATATTAGTAGATTTGCCCATACTTTTGTAGCTCTCATGCTATGCTTCTTGCAACATGGGGTTAGGAGAAGTTAAATAATCCATGGGAGATTAGACAGGTTTACGTATGCCTTGGGGATTAAATTTAGGCTAGTTCTCCATCTCAGTTTCGCTAGGTAAAAGGACTCTTTTAACCTAGTCATGTTAAAATAGTGTATATTATAGACCATTTCATACATAATATGAGTAAAAAATCTAGTGATTAGGTAATACTGAATTCTCAATAGTAATTTCTATTAAATGATGACACATAATGTATGAATACATCAGTAATCTGCTTTCATACTGTGATGAAAAAAAGTATAAAGAAAAATACCACAAAACAAAATTTGATAGGTTATTTTCTTAATGCTTCATTTGAAATCTGAATTTTTAGTGAAAAAAGCAAAGAAAAATCCCACCGAAAATCTGAGTTTGAAGCGGAGCTTAAAGTCTCCTCACAATACCACAAATTTAGATTGGTGATGTATACATGTTAGAAGAGTCCATATAATATCTTCCAATATCCATAATCCCAAACTCGAACAATGGTGAATTTACTTTTAAATCTCTGATACTACTACCAGATGGATTTACCAATTATGTTAGTAATTGGTATCTTCAATTATTTGTCACATTAATGTATCACTCCCTCCCCATAATGTCACAAGCCTTTTGCCGAGACCTATCAAGATCCAGGAAATAAATTATAAAAAAGGTATCATTCCTGTGGTATTCCATGTGGGCCAGAAATAGCATGTGGATGCCACAAATCCCCCAATAAACAAAAGCAGTGAGTCAGAATTTCATGCATATATGTATTCTATATGCACACGTAGAGAATGGTCGAAACTAAATACAAAACAATGGTAGAGTGTCAAGCATTTCAACAGAAACAGGCAAAGAACAAAGAACCACCACCTGAAGTGTAGACTTTGCATTCATCGATAAATGAATGCAGAAACCACTCACTTGTTGAATCAAAATTCAAAACTAAAACATTTATTAAGGTCTGTATCAGGAAGAAGAAAAGACGCAGAAGAAGAAGAAGAGCTGCATATATTGATTCAAGGCCAAGCCCTACAAGCACCTACAAGAACCAAAACAAAGAAGCTCCCAATTCAGTTCACCCATTTTTGCAAGTAGTTTTTTGGGCTGCAAAGTTTCTGGAGGTCCTCGTCATTCGCATACCAAGCTGGTATTATCTTTGAAGCATGAGGATAAAGATCTCTGTAGGCATTCTTGACTGTTACTTCTGCAACAGTAGTAGCCAGTGCAATATCTGCACACATAGGAGTAGTACTTTAATCAGTTATATGCATATATAGGATCTCAACACCTATACATATACACATATAAATGTATAAATTACTTTTTTTTTGTAAAGATGGGTAACAAGGGACCTTGAACTCCTGAACGCAAAGGTTGAGATGCCCCAGGTACCAGTTGGCCTATGTGGTTGGTCATAGCAAGTAAGCAACCCCTAAATATGAATGAAGACCAGCGTTTGGAATTCCGATTTTAGATTTATTAAGGGAAAAGTAAAGAAAAATAAAAAGAAAAAAGTGAGGAGAAAGAGAACAAAATGAAAGTGTTCTTTTTTTTTTTTTCACTTTTTCCTCACTTTCCTTTGCCCTTTCTTTTTATTTTCTATCACCGAATCCTTGATCCACACACACAGCCAAGGACTTCTCTTGTACTACCAATTTTCATCAATATTGCACGATACAAAGAAATCCAAGGAGAGTCCATATGGGGGTAGGTAACGCAAGCAAAATGCTGAATGTAGGAGCTTAATACCCTAGTTCTATGTCCTCACTAATTAACAAACAAGATTGGAATTTCAAACCTCGAAGAAGCTTCTTTTTACTCGAGAGCTGAGTTATCATATATATTATTCCAGCTGCAATCGATATAGGGCTCCTCCTGCAATAAAAAATATGAAGCAAATAACAGTGAGTATCTCAAGTATGTTATAACAGGTTATAAAAATAGAAGGTTGCTAGTTACACACAAACATCAACGGATATTCCCAAGCAAATGAAAACACCATCTCTAGATTTAAAGCAGATAGTTTCAACTTATATTTAATCGGTCACTTCAGTTTAGGCTTTTAGATACCTTATAAATCCTATAGTTCATGCAAATTGAACTAGTAAACTACCTAATCACAAGAGTGTCTTATTGTTGGGCATCCTCCAATATACATTAACCATTCAATCAACTATTTATTTATATCATTTTCTAATGGGCCACCACTGGGAAAGAAACCCTCATCTTCATATCTAATAAAGTGGGAGCAATTTGATTCACTTGCTCCTAGGGAGTACCCTACAGGTACATGGGTCACAACCCATGTAGTTGGACATGTCACCATCTCTGTCAGCCTCTTGTGCTAATAATGCACCACCACATCGAATCGAGTCAAGCTAACGCACACAACGTCTTGGCCCCAAACTCTATTGGAGGCAAACTCCCCATGACATTCAGAGTGGAACCACTCGAGACCCCTCTCTCGGTCCAAAGCCAAGGAAACGCCTTTGGAGGACTCCACCCCGAAACTCTAGGATCCTTCAGCCTACCCTTGAGCATACAACTCCACCTCAAAGGATCCTTGATCACCCTAGCACACCTCACCTTCAAGGATCCTTGATGGCTAACTCCAGTAACCCCGATCCAAGGATCCATCCTCAAAAATAAATCATGGAACTCTCTAGTTAGCCATGATCCTCCATACGGGACCATCAGGGATTTGTAGTCTAGATACTAGGATCAATGGGATTGTTAAGGTGCCAATCCCTCACCTCAAAAGGATCTCCTTGACCTGTCATAATAAGAGAGAGAGATTTCTCCTATAAGTCGAGACAACGACGAAGAGAAGACAAAAGGTCATAGGTTAACTCTGCATCCGGCATATCTCACCTACCTCAGTGGATCTAGAATGCAATGCTGACCCTATAAGGTTGAGAGGGACAAGTCATCACCCCCCCACGGGTTGGCTCTCTCTCTCACATCCCTTCACCTATATATAGGCCCTCCTCCCTCTTTTCAAAGACATGGAGTACATAAGTCCTTTAAGCTTTCTTTGATTTGATTCACTGCTCTCTCTCTCTCTGTTGGGCTGCCATTAATCCTCTCCCTTTCCGCTTTCTGCTTAGTTTGGTAATTGCTAAATGATGGTCATACTTCACAGATGGTAAATAGTATACCCACGACCTTCAAGGTCGCCCACATACCCTAATTTCCAATTTTTCCAAACAATAGAACCGTGGAATATAGAAAAGAGCTGGAACAATTTGAAGTTCTGGTAGTGGGTGTTTAGCATGAAGATATTGAAGTTAAATGTTAAAATTCTCTAGAATAGCAGTTAGGCATCTGGCAGGTCACAAAGGGGTCTGGAATTCAAGTGTATGAACCATGAGGGAAGTACCTTATATCAATCTCTTCCGACTTCTGGACAGTTTCTTGGACAGATTTAAGTTCTTCATTGCTCATACCAAGATTGGAACAAAAGCGCCTCTAAAGATTTAGTCGAGCAAATATCAGTGGTGAGACATGAATTTCAAGAAACTATTAACCAAATAAAGTGTTGTCACATCATAAGAACCTCACCAGATAGTCTCCTGCATGTATAGTTCCCATCTCCATTGATTCACCCATTTCCACCTTCAGTTGTTTCACTATAAACTCCTTTGCTCGGCCAATTTCCTTCTTTATAACTCCATTTGTCACGCAGCAAATTTCTAGTCAAAATTCACAGTTTCAGGACAGCTCATGCATAGAGAAAGATAAAACCAGGAAACATATCCATATGCTAAAAATCTTAGAGCCGGTACCCTTTACAGTGCGTGGCTTGCCTTCATTTCGACAAGCAATGTAAAGGCAAGCCGCCATTAATACAACATGACTTCTTCCTCTGCTAGATTTTTGATCTCCCAACCTCTTGAATATCGCACAAGCTCGATTCTTCATATCAATGGCAAAAGTACCATCAAAGTTCATAGAGTACTTATAAATAAAGTTAAATAAAAAGGAAAACAGAAGTACCAATAATTGTGAATACGAGTCAAAGAAAGGCAAATAAGCATTGATAAGAGAATCCTATATCAGTTCTTCATGGGACAGACAAAATTAAAGGATTTACATTTAGGAAATCAAAGGAGGAAAAAAGATAAAGTGAGAGATCTGAAAATGCAGCTATGCCAAGTTTATTATGCATACTTGAGACTGAAAGTCAGAGAGAGAGAGAGAGGAGGGGTGGGGGGTGTATAGTTGGGTTACCTCAAAAACAATTTGACAGTTTCATGGAAGCTAAAGCTCATATTTATCACAACAGTATGAAGCATTTCAGAGTACTAAAGCCTCCCCTGGTAAAGAGGCATCAGTGCATGATTATGGAACAAAAAAATTTAATTTATGCCACGTTTTTAATTGAATGGCAAATGAAGATATGTGATCCATACTCAATGGAAGGAAAAACAATACAGTATGAATGAAAGACAAAATATGTGTGTTCCTATGTGTATTTGTACATATGTCGGCTAAATCTTTCACACATGATAAATGTTGAGAGTAAATAGCATACCTTTATGGTTGCCATAAGGCTCAACCTGAAAGACAAAAATTGCTGCATTAGCTATATTGTTGCAAGTTAACTCCAGTACCTCAAAACGAAAATCATAAATCTACCCATTTCTCATAGCGATGGCCATCAGCTATGGTTTTTAAATAAGAATCATGCTAACATGTGTCTTTAGGGCATGTTAAATATGTATTGTCCGGTTGTACAAAACTTTAGACATTATGAAAAAAAAGGTGAGCCTACTTAAAGTATGTGTTGGCATTTTTCTTTGAATGAAGGTTCCAATATCAAATCTCGAACCTTCAAATGCTAGAAGTCTAAGCTTTTCTAATAAGAATGAAAAAACAAAGAGAGAATATAAAATAGCTGAGAGAAATCGGACTAGCAAAGTTGGCAGACAAATTTATCCCAGACACACATTATAGCCCATGAAAAAGATACATAACACAAACCAAACAAACAACAAATATAAAATTGACAAGCAGAATTTAAGATGCAAAATCTCTATAATCTGTTGATGTTTTTTCATTACTAGTCCCACTTGAAGACAAATTTCAGCAACTGTGAACCATCAAATTTATTGTGATACTACAAACAACAATAAATTACTGACACAATTAGCATTTTAAAAACACTAGGAAACAAACAAAAAATATCTATATACATACATATACAAATACATGAAATTTCAAGCAAAAAGTTAATGCAAGGTAGAATGCAAATTCAACAATTAAAACCCTCTCTCTCTCTCTCTCTCTCTCTCTCTCTCTCTCTCGGTCTTCAATGGACACACTGCATTAACTCATCCAAAGATGTCTCAGAAGCACAATGGCTAGAGGCATCACTATAATAACAAGATAAGGTTCTATAATTCTGTTTGGTAGCCAAGAAAATTTAATGAGATAAAGCAGTACTCGAAGTCTTAATTTTAACTAAGCACTTGCACGTATAAGACTTGGTTAAAGTGATCTTAGAAATTTTCTTTCTGTTTCTTTTATCTTCCAGCATTTTCTCGGGATGTAACAGAGCAACCCCTTCCTTCCTTTACCAAAACAGTGCCATCTCTCTCTCTCTGATTAACTTGGATTGTTGTATCCAAATTCTGGATTCAACTGGACCGACTCAGATGCACATGTGATCACTAGTGTATCATACTAATCATAATATACAGAATTCAATTCTACAATACCTGTTTGGTGGCTGAGAGAATTAAGTAGCGTGTGGGAAAATTAAGTGAAAAGTCTTAATTCAATCATGCCCCTACACACTATTGCTTGGTTAAATTGAATTTAGATTTCACTTTTTCTTCGTTTTTCTTTTCTCTTCCTGCATTTTCTCAGCACCAACCAGAGTAATAGGCTTTAACAACATAAATCCCAACTATCTCTCTCAATCTTTTCGAGTCATAATATTAACTCCGGTGACTTTCCTTTTCTCGCCCACCAAACAGTTTACTCTAGGCTATAGGGTTTTACGTATAACAAAGATTCTTCTAAAGAACCATAAACATGCAAACACACCTATCGGCCATAGCAGTAATAGCTTTAAATGCCATTATGATACCCCGGTCCGGATCAGCCCCGCGGTTCTGCAACCTAGTCAGCAAGCCTCCGGCGGGACTCGAGATGAAAGTGGAAAGGCCACCGGCGGTGAGGAGGGAGTTGACAGGGCCGCCAACCCCGGATGGGGTCGCGGTCACCTGAGTCGCCGTCGAAGGTCCGCCACTCGGAGGTCTCGTCGATCGAGCGCGACTCGAGTACGAGCCCGCACTCGGAGCATACCGTGTCCCCCGCCGAGTGGTCGAAAACCACCTCGGCGGCCCGCTTGCAGTCCGTACAGATAATATCAGCCATTGATTAATCCAAGCCTCGGAATTGGGGTAACCTTGGTATTTGTATGGGTTTAAGGTTTTTGCTTTTTGGGTTTCGGACAAGAAAGAGAAGAACCAGAGGTGTTCTCTCTCCTCTTTCTCCCTACGGGAAGGAGTGAGAGAGAGGTTTAGGAAGGCCCAAGGGTGGTGAGAAGTTTGGGTTGGGGTTTGGGACTTGGAAGTGGGCCCATGTTGCGGAGAACCTCCTTGTCATAGCAGCTTTAAACTGGGTTCAATGCATGGTATAATTACTACCAGCATTAATAGGTTTTTAATAGCATCTCTATCTTACACCCCGGGATAATTATTATCCAATAAATGCAGAGATTTACTTTACCAAAAGAAAATAGATATTGATGTAAAACAACAACTATTACATGTGGAAAGAATCTATCTATATATATATATTGATAAAAGTTATGTTTGTACAAATTTTTATTCTCTTTTTTAGGCAGTGTCTAGTGTCTATTAAGTTTGTGTATGAGTCGGGCTAGGTCGAATTCGTGTTAGATTTAAAATCGGTTTGATCTAAATTGATTTTAAAATTTTGAACTTAAAATTAAACTGACCTTTTTAAGGAATCAAACCAAACCAACCCGTGTGGGTTCGAGTTGATTTGGTTCGACTCTATGTCTTAAGTTGGTTCGGGTCGGTCTACTTTTATTGTTCAAAACATGATTTTTTTAATTAAAAATAAGATTAATTTTGTATCCTAAATTTTAAAAAAATAATAAAACAACATACAAACACAAATTAATAATAATTAAGTTTAAATAACCATGATTTAAAGGTATATATAAAATATATGTAAACTTCTTTTTATAAATATAAGATCGAATTTCGGTTCCGTTCTTGAATTGGGTTAGGTCAGGTCGGTTCAGGTCCAGAAAGTGTGAATTCGAGAACCAAACCAAAATAATCGAGTTGGCCTTTTTTAAACCCAGAACCAAACTGAACATTTGATAGATCTAAACCAAATCGACCCAGAGAGATTGAGTTGGTCTGGTTTTTGAGTTTTTCAATTCTTTTGTACACTTGTAGTGCCTACGTGAACACTTCTTATGTTTTTAAAATGTCACTTATATGGTCAATATAATCCGATAAAAGTCCCTATTTAAATACAAGGTCCCATTGCCCCTCCCTCCCATAATTCTTATCAAAATCTGACAAAGTTTTTTATCAAGTACAAAGTCTTATCCAACTAAGTCTCTAAAAATTATCACAGGAAACATTATATGTAATTTAATTTTAAGTATAAAGTTTTTTCCAATTCTATCTCTAGAAATTATCTCATAAACATAATATTTAATATAAATTTAAGTATAAAATTTATCCAATTAAGTCTCTACTCTCTAGAGTTGGATTGCTATTATATTCAAGCAACGATTCCTTATGTAATACATGACAATCATAATCCAACCATTTAACTTTTTTTAATATATAAATTGCTTAATACATAGAGTACCTATTTGTAATGGAGGTTTATATTGAAAATACTTATATTTAATTTAGGTTATATAAATATAAAATTTATATATTTCATAAAATTTACATTTGGCCAGAGTTTATCTAAAATATTACTTACATAGTAATTTACAAAACATATATCAATAGCATCAAAACATGTATTAATAAATATTAATAATTTAATTATTCTTTTCATTGCAATTTTGAGTTCTAATTTTAACCAATATACCTAATTATTATTGGTGCTTCGATGAGTTTAGTAGTTTTTCTTTAACTTTTATTACTAATAAAGGAGTTGTGTCTCCTAAACTTAACAAGATAAAATATTTATAACATTTTATCTTCATTTTATAAAAAAGACTTTTTAAAGTAAAAAGATAGTATTATATAAGATGAATATGAAAAACTTTCATGTTACAAAAGAGGATTAGAACAAGTGCATATTTATGTAGGTTCAGAATGAAATTATTATTATTATTTTATGGTTTGTAAGTGTTTAAATGTCATATTTTCTGTTGATATTTGTTAATCTATAATTTATATTATATATTTGTTTCTTGACTAATTTTTCAATATATATTTACCTCTATTTTTTTATATGTGAATTGTGCGGGTATACCACTCAGTACACTAGAACACTCCTTTTACCTTCTATGACATTTCTTGCTCTTTACAATTGATTTTTTTTTTTTCGCAATATATAGGTTCTTGCTATAGCACTTGCACTTAGGAGACATTTTAAGTAATGCTATATTTGGCCGCACAAAGTATTAAAAATTACGAAAACAGGATTTCTAACACTGAACATATAGTTTTTAATATTTTTTACACCCAAAAAAACTATGCTTAAAATATGCTCCATTGACACATGTTGCCAATTGCCATATATATATATATATATAACAAACATGTGTCCCACACTTTTTAACATTATGTACAATTACACAAAGTATGTTAAACATGTGTTCTAGGGTACATGTTAGCGTTTGTCATTTGTACTATATCTTATAGCATTATACGTTGTGGATTCTTTGAGCTTAAAACTCGTTATCCAAAATTTTCATATTTTTTTAACTTATAAATACAAAAATTCACATATTTTTCACATTTTTGAACTTATAAAATATAATAATTCACATATCATGTAACCATTGGTTGTTCCTCTTCCAATTTAATTGTTAATTCTTTAATCAATATGGTAAAATCTTTCAAATCTTAATATGTGACCTTTTTCATTTCGTTTATATGGAAGATAAAATTAAAATTTAGAATTGTTAAATTTAAAGGTACATTTTTTAAATAAAAAATACATAAAATTATGTTGGTAAAATTTAAATAGATCACGAAATTTACTATTAAAGATGATTGATAAGTTTCTTATTTGATTTGTATTCTTACTTAAAGTTTGTCTCTAATAGGTAAAAGCAAAAAACATACATAAAGTTTCCTATAAATCCTGCCTGATAATTAAAATAAAAAAATGAATAGAATTTCCTATTTTCCTTCCTTGATTAGTCAAATCACTGCCACTTGGAGATTAACATCCTAAACAGAGAAACGAGATTTTTAGTTACAGCACTATAGTTCATAACATAGTCCTTCCTCTGGAGTCACTGTTAGTGTGTATGTATATATATATAACACTGGGTTTTATAGAGAGCTATTACACGGATCATGGCAATGACAGCTCCAATATAATTTTTGAAATTAATTATTGGTGTCTTCATATTGAGATTATATGAGTTTGATTTTTTTTTTTTTTTAAATTTTAATCATTCAATGTATAAAAAATATATATATATATATATTTAAATGGTTTGTGATATTGCCTATGCATATTGTGATGTAGGACACACAGAAGGACAACCCAAAATCCAGAAAAGACCTGCCTCTGTGTTGCTGCTGAAGACGTACTGTTGGGACGTTCCTACGAGAGAATCGTCCAAAGTTTCATAAAACAACTTCGGAAGTACCAAAAAAAAAAAAAAAAGAAAGGTCAGAAAGCTCTTATGCAACTGGTTTATTTATAGCTTTCAGACGTTATAAGTTTGGGATATGTTCACATAAGAATAATAAAATGCGGGGTGACTTGTAGAAAGCACTTAATGTAATAAAGCATTGATACCGATTCATCCATCACGGCATATGATTATGGTTAAGATGACAGTGAACTGGAGAAAGGTAAATATTTGGCCGAACCTCGTATAGAGAGAGTATAAAAAATTTAAAATGAAAATAAAGGCGGGGATGGAAGTGTTAAATTAAACCTGTGTGAGTATGGAGGCGAGAATGAACTTAGGTTCTCTCCCGCCTTGGCCCGCTCCTTCTTGTCCAGCCATACCCATTAGGTATTAGTGTAATTAGAAATTACCTATGGCTCAATTATAAATATTAAGACTAAAAAAAGGGATTTAACTATAACTTTTAAAACAAAAAATGAGGGCTCACCTACAAATAATAAAATTTAAATTTTGCAAACCGTATTTTTTTTCTCTTTTATTTATTTTTGGAATTTTTTTTAGTGTTATTGGGCTTGGTAGTTGTGGGGCATGATGGACGGAGATTTTTACGCGCGGGGGAGGAATAGACGTTCAACAAAATATCCGTACGGGTATAGAGGCGAAAATGAAGGTAAATTTTTTAAGTAGATGCGAAGATGGAGGTACCAATTTTCGCTCCGCCCGCCCCGTCCACTGCCACCTCTAATAATGGCATTATCTTATGTCGTGATGGATAAATATTAATTCAAATAGCCAGTATTTGGGCTTGGTTTTGGTGAATTTGATTTGATTTGCTTCCTAGGCTCGTTGGGATAAGCCGATACATATTTTAATTTTACTGTCGTTTAACCTTGTCGTTGATTTTTTTTCGTGTTGGGCAGAAAAAGAACTTCATTCATTCAAGATGGATTACAAACCAATTTTAACAGCACTACTGGTCTGGAACGTAATTTGCATGTGCAAACCATATTATTTTCATAAATACACGGAAAAAGAAGAGAATAATGAACAAAAAAATAAAAAAAAAATGGAAAGCTACTAGCATTAAGAGCAATTTTGGTCTGGCCTACTAGCATTAGTAGGCTTGGCCGGGCCTCCACTAGTGTGATTTTTTTCCCCTTATCTCTCTCACATATACATGGGAGACCCAAAAGGCTACACAGGAGGAAGAGCCAAACCGATGATGGTCCTTGTTGAGAAGATGCTCACAACCTTTCCTCTGCTGAGTGGCCTCTCTACCTAAAAAAATCAGTAAATATGTAAATGGAGTAAGTGAGCCGCAGCTTGGGTTCATCCTAAGTGGACAATGGGCTAGGCCTGGAATTGCCCATCACCATGTGCAATAGATAAATGCATGTTGGTAGACATGTTAATTGGTGGCCAATAGGTAACATTGGGTCACATTATT
Organism: Euryodendron excelsum; assembly: GCA_033060915.1. NCBI lineage: Eukaryota > Viridiplantae > Streptophyta > Magnoliopsida > Ericales > Pentaphylacaceae > Euryodendron > Euryodendron excelsum. Next base: position 6,567,344 of record CM065392.1, on the reverse strand, counting down.
AAGGCCCAGTAACATTTTGATACCATGACCATACAATGCGGCTTTGTTGGGAATTGGAAATAAGGGTTTGCTTGGAACTTATGGAAGAGGAAGGGAAAGAGAACAGACAGGAAAGAAAGTAAAAGAGAAATTGTAGAGAAAATATATATTTTTTTGTTAAGTTTTGCAAAAAAATTGAAAGAAAAGTGGCAGAAAATTCAATTTTTATTATTTGAAATTCAAATGAAAAAGTAAGGCAAACAATAAGATAACTATTTGAAAACGACCGGAAATTGGAAAGGAAAATAATTTTCTCTTACATTCTCTTTTTTTTCCTTTTTTTTTTTTTTAAATTATAAACCAAAGATGAAGAAGAAAAATTATTTATTTCTAGTTCCTTCCTCAAGTTTCAAACAGGATGCAAGTGTAACGTCCCTTGGGAGGTAATTTTAACGTGTAATTGGAGGGTAATATTTGCTAGCCTTCCTCTTCTACTTGGGAACAAAATCGTCAAAAAATGGAAACCGTAATTAAGGGCTATCCCTTTTATAAGGGTCAAAAGTCTTCCGAAATCGTAGGGTGTCCTGCTCCCTCGATTTGGATCGCTATTCCCAACAAAGTCCTCCATTTTGACAAATGTACCATACAACAAAATATTTTTTGGGCCATATTCGCGGCCATCACATCTTAGGATTTGGATCTTATAAAAAAGTTTTGAATACCACTTTCATCTTTTTTTTTTTTTTGGAAAAATTATTCAATGATCTTACTCGACCATTTGGTGGGATCCTCCTATTGAGCAAAGACACGTTGTGCTTTTCAAAAGCATTGTATAATTTTTTATTTTCTGTTGGTCAATTATATACATGCATATATAAAAATTTAGTTTTGATCTTATACCCTCATCTTGCGTTTATAAGTTAACTTACCTTTTCCTCGTCTAAGACTTTTTTATTTTTACGACAACAATAAAGTTTTATTAAGGATAGAAGCATCACACTACAAAGGATTTTCGTCCTTTCTAAGGGGATCCAACAGCCACAAAGGGGAGATTGGGTATTCCAATCCATACAACCGACACCAGCTACAGCCTGTCTAGCAACTCTATAAGTTGCCTCATTCACAATTCGCTGAAGGTATAGAAAGCTATGATATGGAATTGCTTCTTCCAATCTATGAAAAGAAAATAATTTACACTACGAGAAAATCAAAATTAAACCTTGATTTTAACAGCTTCATTTGCTATTGTCCTCTTTTATACGCATGCATTTCCTAATGGGTAGAGAAGACTGATACAATTATGTTTTAGTAGATTTCTTGTTTTATATCCTATGCATATATATATATATATATATAGTATGTTTTTAATCAATGCTATAATTCAAATCATGCTTCTATTTGAAGAAAGAATAGAAAAATTACTTAAACCACTAAATGTGTTTTCATATATGAACACTCTAGAAATACTTTGTGCCTACAAATTTGGTTGGATAAAGTGGTGTAGAAATATTATGATGTGTGATTGGAAAAGCTTTCAAGAAATTATGTTAGTCGTCATCGGTGGCGGATGGATAGGGAGGCCGCAGCCCCCAAAGTTTTAAAAATCTCTTATATATCCTATAAAAATTTGAATATTTCAAATACAATATAGTGTATTGACACTTCAAAATTTTAAATTTTTTATTCACCCATGTAGATTTTTGAATATTTAGAATATTATATACTGCATTGGTTTCCCCAAAAAAAAAAAAAATTTCTTTAATCCTCCCTTCAACAAAAAAAATTTTCTTCCGCCCCTCAACTGAAATTTTGCGTCCACCATTGGTCGTCATCAAGATAAATTCAACTCAACAATACTTTGTTCCAACTATTTAAGATCTGTTACGTGAATCTTGTTTTTTCACTTTAATAGATCAAGAATTTTATTGTAAATTAAATCACACACTAACATGTCTTTTTCTATTAACGACTTATATATGTCAAATTTTTTTATATTTCTCACCCCTACCATCACTCCCGATACAGACAAGTTCCTCTTCCTTACTAGTGCAATTATCAGTACGTAAACAAGTCCTCATCTTTCATAACAAAAAAAAAAAAGGTCATCATTTAAGTGAATTTCCTTTAATAATGTATTCTCAATAAATGCTGCTTCTATGATATACTTGCCTCAACGTTAGCATCTCGCCTTCATGTTATGTACCAGTTTAAAAATTTTGAGAAAATGCATAGCTGCTAAAGTTTAAAATTTATGCGTTTAAACAAAATTTATTTGGTTTAGCATCCACACCACAAAGTTTTAGCTCAGAACTATTTTTAAGTATTTACTTTACACAAAAGTGATATTAACTAATTTTTTAGCCCCAAAAGTAAAAAACTATATAAAAAAAGTCAAACGAATTCTTTATATATATATATATATATATATGCACATATCACGCGAGTCTGTGTCACCCGAGTTTGGATATATCTCTCTCTTCCTTCAGCCAAAAATATTCTTTATTTCTCTGTATATTCTCTATACCTTGTAAGTTTGTAACGGTCCAATTCCGAAAGCTGATTGGGGATTTGATATGCTCTGTTGTTGTTTGTACTCTCATTATCTATCATAAGTATTGATGAACTACTTCTGTTTTCAATGCACAAATTTTCAGTACTACCACCTACTGCTATTTATTTATTTATTTTTGACAAGACACCTGCTGCTATTAAAACTTATGAAATACAGTAAAGAACACTAAATACATTAAAAGTAAAAATCAATAATAGAAGTGGTATGTTAAAAACATGGGTGCTACCTACTTATTTGATTTTTTTTTTTTTTGCTGTTAAAAATCCTAAAAACATGGGTGTTATCTATCTATTGAAATTGTTTTCGCTGTCAGAAATTTTGGCTGCAATTTTGGAAGAAACATAATTTTTACAATGAAAACACAACACCAAAATGATGTGCCAGTGAAAATTTTAAATTATAAGCTAAAATTGTGGTGGTTTGGTTTTAAATAAAATGACCAGAAACTACTGCATCATTGGATATGAATATTGTATACACAAATTTTGCTTGTATATCATTCCTCATTATAAAATTCTTTGCTTTATTGAACCTTATTTGAAAGCTTATTGTTTTAAATTTTTGCATTTTTTGTTGCTGAGATAATGCTTTTCATCAGTTAATTTTTAGGCAAATATATATATATATATCTTGTTTTGTGTAATTTTCAAAATTTTCATTTTTGTTTTTATTTTTCATATTTTTGAAAATAATAATAAGGAGAATTCAAAAATACCATCATTTTTATTTTTGTATGAATTTTTGTTTTTTGTAAAATTCAAAAGCAATTTGAATTTTTTTTTATAAAACTCAATTGTTCTTGGAAATATTCCCAAAAATAAAATTTACAAACAATTTCCCAATGACTTTTTCATATCAATTTCGTTTCTGATTTAAAAAACGAAATCAAACAGCCCTTCGAAACTAAAAATTGGAACAACTAATTATTTGGTACTAACATTTAGCTTTGGAAATAATGAACATGCATTTTCTCAAGCTATAAAGACTTCTTCTTGCCTTCTCGGTTTTCAATTCTTTTATGCACACTTTGTTGGAAGAACCTTTTTTGTTTGTTTGTTTTAAACTTCTTTTTAACCATTACGACACATCAAGAGATGAAGACTTTCTCTATAATAAAGTCCAACAAAATAAGAACATAAATAAAATAGAAGACTAGTTACTAAATGAATTTTTATTTCAGAGTTAACTATTTCCACAGCACTTGGTATTAGAGAAGAGAGGAGGTTGTGAATTCAATTAAAGTGGATGTGAAAAATAAAACTAGTGTTAGCTCTAAGTTTATTCAAATAGAATTTTATATATGATTTTAATAATAACTTACACTACTAAAAAACAGGCTATTTGCGACGGATTCTTTTGTGACAGCTGAAATGCCGACACAAATGCTTGTTATTTGCGATGGCAACGATCCCGACGCAAAAAAGACTTTTTGCGACCGCCCAATTGCGACGGCAACAATGCTGTCGCGAAAAGTACAACAAAATGACGTTGTTTTATAGTGCAAATGCGTCGCCCCTTTTACTGTGAGTTATTTGCGACGGAACGATTTGCTGTCGCAAAAGGTTTTAACAAAACAGCGTAGTTTTAGCTTGTAAACGACGTAGTTTTGGGTTCCAAAATTAGTTTTCCCCCCTTTTGCCCTTTTCCTTCTTTTTCCCTCTAAACGATATTAAAACCTAGGACAGGAACTGCCTCACAGCCCTTCCTCTCCTCAACGCTCTCCCTCTCCCTCTCCCTCTCATTCTCCTTCTTCCTCTCGACGTTCATCGTCGACGGTGGCCTCGTCCCATCGTTCACCATCGTCACCAGGTAATCTTCTTTCTCTGGTTCTCTCTCTCTCTAGATCGATCTTTCTCTCAACTTCTATCCCCATGTGCCATTATAAGCATTGACACCTTTGCAATCGTATCGCCGACTGGAGTCCCGTCGTTCACGGCATTTGCGTTGCTAACTCTCTCTGTCATTCGCTCGCTTTCTTGAGGTAAGCTTTTCTCTTTCTTTTTTGTGATATTTAGGTAGTGGTGGGTGGTTATGGGGGTGGCGGTGGAGAGGTGGGTGTGTGTGTTTGGTTGGGTGGAGGAGTGGCTATGGCGGGGTGTCGATTGTGTAGGTTGGGGGTAAATATGAGATTGGGGTAAAAATGGTGGTGGATTAGATGGAATAAGGGGATGGAATGGGGAAGAGGGGGTCGGGTGGTGGTGACTGTTGATGGTGGAGGGCTGGGGTGGGGTACAGGTGGAGGCGTTGGGGAGGGGATTGGAGGTGATGGTTGGTGTTTAGTGGAATGCACTATGTCTTTGAATATTTTGGTGCCTTGTATCTGTTTGACATAATGGTTGACAGACATGTTTTATATTATATTGCTTGATTGATTCTTTTTTTTATTTTTTTCCTTGACTAAAGAAGCCAAACGGAGTCTCTGTCTATTGGGTGTTTTCCTAACTTCCACCATCTCTTTCATTTCCAGTTATTTCACTAACATCGGGTTTATGAACTCTTTCTCATCATCTATTATGGATTTGATTTTTTCTAAATGAAAATTTAATTTATTTATATGATCAAATGAATGTGGTAGATTGTTCCTCTTTGAAATGGAGAGAGTGATCTACAAATTCTTCTTAGCTGATGTGTGTCTACATTTTATAATCTAAAGTTGTTATATAACTATTGTGCTTCAATGAGTAAGTTCCTTCAATAGGAACAATTTGATATCTGTGTTAAGTGGAGTGGTATAGCTCTGTTCTTAAAGTCTAGGTTTGGAAGTAATTGATGGTGAAATTTGTAAAAAGAATTTCTTTGGATGTTTATTATTAAATTTAAAATTTTGATTTTATATATGCAACTAATGACTGTTTTTTTCCTTTATGTTGCAAGATAATTTTGAAGGGCCAAATAATCAACAATCATCTGTTGTCAATGGTGGTACATCTGCATCCTCCCACAATGCTCTTCTTAGAAATTCAGTCAGTGCCATGGATGTTGACGTAACTGTCGGCATACCCATTTCCATTTCGCCTGCTTCTCGCACCCTATTGAAACCCAATGGGAACCCTCTTCTATTTGGTGACTCTCTCCTCCCAAAATGCCTTTCATTTGCTACCAGAGGAGTTTCTTTCACTACAACAAGGGCTTTGCTTTTAACTACTAAAGAATCAGTCTTGAAGGATTTCCGTGAAAGAAGAGCTCTCAAGGTATTGTCCAGCTGCCTCCCACTTCCCCCACTTGCTATTATCTAGTTATCTCTTCAATCCTCCTTCAAGGAGTGTTTGGTTTCTGAGAAAACTTACAGACTGAGCAATGGGAAGAAACTTTGTAGTCTTGGACTCATCCTATTGACTGGACTGCTAAAACCCATCTTTCTTTAATTAATAGATCTATATAATTTTCAGCTTTTTCTTGGGCACTTTTGTATGAATCCTTTTTTGGGTTTTAACTAGATTTTTACTCCATAGGCAAAAAGTTATTTTACTTTGCTTTTTGGGTTAGTTGAAATTACAAATTTTTATAATAGAGGACTATCTCAATTCATGGATTGGACAAAGTTCACCCAACAGATATACTAAATTAAATTTGGTCCTTACATCTGCTAAAAGGATTAATGAAAGAAAATTGATAGACCTTCTACTGAAGGCAACCAAACCAATGTCCTAAACTAGTCCACCAAGGAAATGGAGTTCTTTTCTTTCTTCTTATCCTCCACCAATTGCAAGAACTTGATTTAGTGAATGATGTGCTTTAGGAATCTGATTTTGCTTCCTCACCAGACTGTAAATTATCTGTTTTATAGTCTTTATTCTGACGTGTCTCAACACCTTCCATTACTTATGTGGATGTTGTTTTTCGCTTTCACATTAAGCACACAAGGTGGAGCAACTCATGTGGACATAGCCTGTGACCCAGAGTTGGAATCCTATTTATTTCCTTCTTTTTTAGATTGTTCATTAAACCTTTGATACTGTCATTTTTAGCTGGAGTGTTTCTTCTTGTGAAAATGTTAGTACGTGCTGGAAGTAACCTGATGGAATTGGTCCAATAGTACTTTAGATGGGCTCCGGAATGTTTTATACTTGCATGTTTTGGGCATATACACATTGGAGTTTCTTATTGTTCAAGTTCAATACATCATAATTATTATGTAAATCTATATGATTGAAAGATCACTAGACTAAAATGTCTTGTTATTTTTCTACTTGCTTAGCTAAATGAATTATATCTTTTTCGTGGTTTAGTCCATTGATAGGGTAAATTGTTAGATCTGGTGCATGTCTATGTCTATGGTCTGAAATTATGTGCTTCATATGTTCTAGCAATGACCTCTCATGCTGATGCTTAATCTTCTCTTTTCAATTTGATACTTAATCTTCTCTATTTAATTTGAAACATATACACTATTTCCCTGCCCTGGTTATTGCCTTACATGGTACCATTGCTTGGCTTCAATGTGCTTGACAGAGTAAAGTTTTAAAATACGAGCTTGACAGAGTAAATTATGTAATATATTTGATTGCTTGAATGGTGAAAATTACTTAATTTGAAACAAGTCTTTAAATTGAGAAACCCAAAGTTGAGTTGAATAGAATTCTTTAAATCCAAGACTTGACATTTGAAATTGTGTATGCAGGAACCTTTTGTAAACATTCCAGAATTTCCTTATCAATTTCAAACTTTATCGAACTCAAATGAAAATGTATAGAAGATGTATAGAAGTGTTGTTACCCTTCAAACTATGGACACCATCTTCTATGAAGCACATAGGCAAGAAAGAATTTCCTTTTATCTCACCTCAAATGGTGAAGAGGCTATCAACATTGCATCGGCTGCTGCACTCAGCCCAGATGATGTTATCTTGCCTCAGGTAAGAGAGATCAGTGAAATGCATAGGCCAACATTCACAGATACCTATTTCTTTCTGCTCAACCAATTACTGGTTATATTTTAGATTTTCATTTTTCCTGTTAGATCCCTCCATGGATGGACAAGTTTTAAGCTTTTCAATATGTCAATTCATGATGGCAAATGATGAAAATGGTCATGCATGATGTAATGCAATACAGGGAACCCGGAGTTCTATTGTGGCATGGTTTCACCCTCCTAGAATTCACCGACCAATGCTTTGGGAACCAGGTTGATTATGGAAAAGGCCAGCAAATGCCTATTCAGTACGGATCCAATAAGCACAATTATTTCACCATTTCATCGCCCATTGCGTAAGATTCAAGCCTCTTTAGCACACTCCTGTTTTCTCCTCTACAAATATCTTAGCATTGCTCAACTATTTTTCTGATAATCTGCTCCTCAGTACCCATATTCCTCAAGCTGTGGGCACTGCTTATTCTCTCAAAATGGATAGAAAAGATGCATGTGTTGTCACTTATTTTGGGGATGGTGGCAGCGGTGAGGTAATAAAACTATAGGCACTATTTTAATTAGAATTTTGGAAGTGTCTCTGAGCTTCTATGAATTAAAACCAGTACAATTTTCGCGTTGATAGCAAAAAAAAATTTCAAAAATGCTAACTGAACAATGCCCCAATCTGGAAACCAAGATTTTGGTTGTTTATTTTCTAATTTGTGCGCAAATGTTGTTAGGGAAACCAAGATTTCCATGCTGGTTTAAACTTTGTAGTGGTTACAGAAGCCCCTGTTATTTTCTTGAATAATTTTTTTATCAGACTTGCTCTTGCCCTTTTATTTTTATCTTGCTTAATTTTAAGGAGCTTGTTAAATTTTTTTATTTTTGTGTCTTTCTGTATACTCTTTTAAGATTTGAAGATTTGAATCGGTGGATAAATATTGATTTTGTCTTTCAGGTGGTGATGTGGAAAGGAGAAATAACTTCTCAGAGAGGGGTCGACTCCAACTACGGCAAAGCAAGTCTGATCCATGGTGTTCGACAAAGTCTCAAACATTTTCTAATCCATGGTATTTGACTTACAAGAAACACTTCCTCCTAGAGGCTCTTTTATATACTATAATTAGGACCAAAGACAGAGAGTGTCAAAGATGCTAAATTCTTGGATTCATTTCTTTAGCTTTTTTTTGATAACAACGTGTTTTTTGAACCGTTTGGGTACTAAAAGTCCAAAACTAGCTCAGAACTTCGTCAAACTCGACATGTAATATGATTTAGGTATGAGTGACGTGTGGAAATAAACAGCACGGTCGCCGAACTCCCGGTTTGAGAGTTGTAACATTTTTTTCCTCTCTTTTCCTTAGTTTTTTTTAGAATAACGTGTTTTTCGAGCCATTTGGGTACTAAAAGCCCCAAACGAGCTTGAAACTACGTCAAACTCAGCACGTAGTAAGGTTTAAGTACAAGTGACGGGTGGAAAACAAGCAGCACGGTCACCGGACTCTTGGTTTGAGAATTGTAACACTTTTTTTCTCTATTTTTCTTAGCTTTTTTTTTTTTTTAGAATAATGTGTTTTTCGAGTCGTTTGGGTACTAAAAGCTCCAAAGAACTTTGTCAAACTTGACATTTAGGAAGGTTTAGGTACGGGTGATGTGTGGGAATAAATGGCACGGTTGCTGGACTCCCGATTTGAGAGTTGTAACACTTTTTTTTCTCTCTTTTCCTTAGCTTTTTTTTAGAATAACGTGTTTTTCGAACCGTTCGGGTACTAAAAGCCTCAATCGAGCTCGGAACTTTGTCAAATTACTGTAAAGTTTTTGTTCAAAATGCTCGAAAACATAACGCTTTATTAGAACAACCTCGCAAAGGCATTACAACTGTTGGAGAATTTGTCGGCCGACATGTAGCTTGGCATTCTCGTGATGTAAATTATATTTTTATTTTAATAAGCTTATATATTACATGCATATCTATTAATTTTCTTTATTGTGTCATTATCATATCTAATATTTTTATGTTTTTTTTTCAGATTATTCATAAAGAATAGGTGGATGGTATTTTTGTATTGGTTTATTTTGTAATAGACTAAAAATTGTTTTTTGTTGTATGAATTCTGGATTTGGGTCATTCTTTTTGGGAGAGTCTATGTATGTATTTTGGTTTTGTTTTGGATTTTGATGGAAGACAATGGATTCTTGATTTAGGCCATTCTTTTCGTGAGAGACTACGTACTTTGTTTTTGTTTTGAATTTTGGTGGTTTGTTTGGATATATAGATGTTAAAATGATATATTAATTTAGTTAGTATTTTTTTTAAGCGTCTTGGTTTTACTGAATGCATGAATTTTGTTTCTTTGATTATATTAAATGTACATTTTATCAGGTAAAATAACAAATTACAAAAATCACTTTCAATATGTACCAAAAAAAATTTTCTATTGAAAGAAGTATTGGCGACTGCAATGCCCATTGCTAAAAGTGAAGTTCTGTAGCTAAAGAAATAAATTATCTAGTTGATTATTTGCGTTGGCTAAATAACCGTCGCTAAAAGGTTTTTTGGTCGGTAAAAACACTTGAAAGTGATGGTTGCAATAAGTATTAGTGACTACTCAAAATTGTCACAAATTCTATTAGCGACGGCAGATACACAGTCGCAAATATTTATTGGCGACAACGTTATAGCTGTCGTAAAAAAAACTCAGCCTGTCGGTCACCATTTGCGACGGGACCCTTGTCGTCGCTAAAAGTCTCTCGCTCAGCTGTCGCTAAAAGTATTTGCGACGCCAGCATTTGTGTCCCCTATAATGCTATCGTATAGCCATCGCTAATAAGTATTTGCGACGACACTTTGACTATTTGCGATGGCATAGAGCCGTCGCAAAAACCCTACTTTCTAGTGGTGTTACTTTGATTTATAAACGTTTTATTGATTAAATATATTCAATATTTTTAATCCTTAATCTAGTTGGTGTAATAAAGTTTCGTAGGATTATGAAACACTTGAAAGTGAGATTAAGACTTGAAAAGTAATATCTAAATCCTTAATAATCATATTTTAAAGAAACGTGATTTAAGGAAAAAAAATTAGAGGACATAATTTTCTTCTAAGGTAGAAAATTTGATGAAATTATATCCTATAATTTTAATAATAACTTACTTTGATTTATAAATGTTTTCTTGATTAAATATATTCAATACTTTTAATCTTTGATCTAGTTGGTGTAATAAAGTTTTGCAGGATTATCAAAACACTTGAAAGAGAGATTAAGACTTGAAAAGTAATATCTAAATCCTTAATAATTATGTTTTAAGAAAGCTTGATTCAAGAAAAAATTTAGAGGACATAATTTTCTTCTAAGGTAGAAAATTCAATGAAATTATATCCTATGATACAGTTATGGTAGTTTGCCCATATCTTTTTATCTAACCATTGGATTGATCTGATTAATGCGGGGATGGAAAGAATACTCAAATATCTAATTACAATGTTTTATGACGTTTTTATGAAAAAAACATTTTATGGGACGAAAATGAGTTGGAAGTGATTTATTGGATTTGAAATTCAAAATATAATAGCTTGGAGACAATCATGATTATTTGACCATATTTTTTGATTCAGAAGTCCAAATGATTTGATTCTTGAAGTTATGAAAAGCTGGATTTGATTCTCTCCATTGTATGATTTCGAATGAATATCTTTGTTGGCCTAAAAGGCAACCCAAGAGGGGGAGCGAATTGGGTTTTTTCAAGATTAATAACAATTAAGATTAATTAAAATTAATCTAAACAATGTAGCAGTGATCAATCTATATGTAATGCAATGTAATCAGAAGAAGAAAAGAAAACAGAGTAATAGAAAGAACACAAAGAATTACCGAGGTTCAACCACAATTCGTGGTCTACGTCCTCACCCCAAGATCCCCTTGAAGTTTTCCTCTAGTATATAATCTCCAATTACAAATGGATGCTAATTGACCAAGTGCTCAGCTCACTCTTTACACAAGAACTTCTTCCTAAGTTCTTCAACCACCAAGTAGTTTTGTCCAAGATCCACTCAAACTTTCATGAGTTTTTTTTTCAACAAGAGAACTCTCAAACTCTCACTTACAAGTGTATAACTATATACAATCGATTTACAAACTCTCTAACAAGAGTGGATTAAACAATCAAAGCTCACACAGTGAAGACAAAGTGAATGTTCAGAATATTCAATTTGATCAGTCAATGGATGTTTGTTTCTTGTCTCTCATACTTCTATAAATGCAGTTGAAAACTTGTATATAAACCCCTGTATTGATTTCATCCGTTGGAGGCTGTTGGGGTTTATTTAATGTACGTTCAGTCCGTTATAACGTTAGAAAAACTAGCCGTTATATCCCAGGGGTCGACTCTTTGGCATAAAGGGTCGACACTTCTGGTCTGCATTTTCCATATGTTGTCCACTGTTTCCAAGTATCGACTCTTCATATCTATGAGTCGGCTCATTGATCATTCTGTCTTCAAGTCATTTAGCTTCTGTCTTCATGAGTCGGCTCTTCATTTCCATGAGTTGACTCTTTGCATAGAAATTTTACTTCAGTCTTCATGAGTCGATTCTTTATATTCAAGGGTCAACTCATTGATCATTTAGTCTTCAAGCTTTTGCTTATGTCTTCATGAGTCATCTCTTCATCTCCATGAGTCAGCTCATTGCTTATTCTGTCTTCACGTTTTTGCTTTTGTCTTTATGAGGCGACTCTTCATTTTCATGAGTCGGCTTATTGCCCATAAATCTTCATTCTGTCTTTCAATGACTAATTTCATCTTCAGCAATATTATAAGATCTTCAAGGAGTTTTCTCTATGGGGTATGATGATCAATCAAAGTCTTTAACTTATCAAAGTTAACTTCTATTCAATTTGGATTGAATCAATCATTTGATATTCATCTTTTCTTGATTTCC